>ML780869.1:295062-338589 GCA_009831015.1 Picea engelmannii | reverse complement strand
GTTTATAAGCTAATGGATAAAATTGTTTTTTAATTGCTATTATGAAATCATTCCAAGAAAGCAAAATTTTTCCATTCTTTTTCATTTCTTCCTGTGTCTTAGATTCCCACCAAACAAGTGTTGAGCCATCTAATCTTAATGAATCTAACTGAATTTTGGTTTCATCATCTTGAATCTTTTGTATTCTAGAATAGACTTCAATTTGACATATCCAGTTATCTAACTTTTCAACGTTAACTTCTCCATTATAAAGTGGCAATTCAAATTTTATATCAAGCTTTAATGAAGGAATTTGCGAAGGAATTTTACCATGCCCATTGGGAAGATGTTTCGAACTTGAAGAAGAAGAAGAAGATGATGATGATGGAGGAGGAGAGGGTGGTGGAGAAGCACCATTCCCTCCATATCTTCCTGGAGTCTTGTCACCACCGCCTCCCTTATGCATTGAAGGGTTAGAGCCTTCACCCTGTGACATCACGGTTCGTTCCAGTATGACTTTCATCATATCTCTCATCTGCATGAGAGTCTTCCTGAGGTCTGCTTCTTCATCTGGAACACGTTCATGATCTTCTGCATGTGCCATGCTTGGTGAATGCCTCTCTGCAACTCGCGGTGAATGAAACTGCTTCCTCCTCATCGGATAAGAACTTGGCTCCACAAGTTGACCTTCTCCTCGTGTGAGTTTCAACCTTGTGAGCATCAAAAACAAAACATGCAAAACAATCAAGTCTTCAAAACCAGTGCTCTGATACCAACTTGATCTAAAATTGAAGATGACTTGAAACTTGAATAAATATTGCAAGTGAAATTGTTATGTGTTTTTAAAGCAACCGGATCAATTTGCAACACATAATAAAGGATTACTTATGTAAAGATACACATAGACAGCAGTATAAAACATTGAACATCAGACATAAACACAGCAACTTGATAAAGGAGTTCACCCCACTCCAGGCTACATCTCCTGGTCCAGCTTCCAATGGATCATTATTATTAAATTGCTCAAAGTGCTAAAAAACATGTCTTACAGTGCTCAAAATGACAAATTGACTACTTCAATGGCTCCGCAACATCCCAAAACCCCTGTCTGGGCTCTTTCGACACCTGAAACGGTCGAAAAATGAAGAAGATGGCCTCCTTGAAGTCTCCCCTTCTTCTTTGTTGTCTCTGGTTCTACAATCTGCACCCTTGTTCTCCAAACCTGGCACACATGCTCATTTAAGCGGAAAAACCAAGACCCGTATGCAACCGTGCACCGATACAAACCGTAGAACGGTTAGGGCACCTCTAGCCCTTAACCGCCTCGGCACTGGGTCATATGGCGCACGCGACCATAGGCTGGGCATAAAAGTAGTTAACCCATTTTAAAACTCCCACGTGGTTATACATCAACCAACCACGGGTTACATATGTATAAACCAAAGGTTAACAAAACCCCGCGCGCGTTTTAATATGCAAACTTTAATGTATATGTATGCAATGTTATATTGCAATATATTGCAATATACAATGCGAGCGTCATGTTACAATGTTTATACATATAATATAGTCCATGGAATATATTCAAACCCACGCCATATATAAACATACGGTTATATGTGTTACAGCGAAACCATGGGTCGGGGCGTAAGCCCCGGCCCGCTCCCTTTTCCACATAGCACAAAATCCAAACATAAATACATATGCATTGGGTTATATAACAAAGAACATGTGTGGTAATGTTGGCTAGAGGAGTGTTATGAAAACTTTGGTGTTTGGGGAGGTCCAGGGGTCGAACCCCACGGCCTCCAAACCATTTTATATAAACACAAACATATGAGACAACCACATAGTGACACGTGTCAGCATATTACTGGTCAATGAACATCCAACCAAAATGCACCACATCATCAATATTCCATGTCATCATGATGGTACGCCCCTCCACGTGGCCGTACGGACTGTACGGATAGGTACAATCAACATCCCAAATTTTTCCCTGTTTGGCTTTGCGGTCAGATCGCGATATCTCCTCCATACGGACTCCGTTTGCGAAAGTAAATATAATTCCGGAATCAGGAAGACGAGACGAATGTAATGGCACTATTTTCGTCGCAATATGAGCACTTTGAAAATTGAGCAAATTTTGATCCCCTGATCAAAGACACCTATGGACTGGGTCGGGTTTTCATCAGGGATACCACTCTGGGATCTAAAGAGCCACTTCGACTTAGCAAAAAAGGAGAAAGCGGATGGGTGAAGCCTCGCATCACCCATTTATTGTAGAGTATGGAGGTCCCGGTTGAAATTTACCCAGGAGGGTCCCTTGTACCGGTTCTCTTCAAGAAAGCCACGCCGAGTCTCCAACTCACCAGAGGAACCTGCACACGCCAGTTCGATATTCAAAGGGCTCAGCTACCCCCTGGCGTGAGCCATGCTGAATTAAGGAGGCGTATGATAGGGGAGCAGAGGACAGATTTGATTGAGGCAGACTGATAGCCCATCTTGATAGAGAATCTCCTCAACATCAAGCATTGAATTCATGATATGATCGCGCCTTCAGCGCCTGAGTCAGTTCCAAGTATATGTAGGCATTTTTGCCATTTTGTAAAGGATCGATGGTTGAGAAGAGCTCCCGGTTGTAAATCTTTAATGAAGCACTGATGCTCTGGTTATGTATGAACTTTTGAGACTTCTTGTCTTATGAATGCCAGTTTTCTTTTACGTCTTTGTTACACTATGTTAGAGCAACTCGAAATTGGAGGGTCCAGTCGAGTTGTAGCTATTATAGGATGATGTTGTAATGGATCACTGTAATAGTTGCACGGCCTCTAATCAGTTCTTGTGATTTTCCCAACGCTGAGCAACTTGGAATTGGAGGGTCCAGTCAAGTCCACCTTCAGTTTCTTGAGACTCTGAACCAAGCGGATCTTGCATCCAGAGTCTTTCTTCTACAAACTGTTGAAAGCCTGTTGCCCAAAGTTGTTTGTTCACCTTTCTTACTAAGTCTTCCACCTGCTCATATTTTAATCAACCCACTGGCTGAAGTTAGATCAAGACATCCTTTGTCCCATACATGCTAGACTCAGTCCCTGAGTTAGAGTAATATCTCCTCGAGTCTTTATCTCCATTCGGTCATCCCTTTATAAATAAATCATGACATTAAACTGATGGGTGTTGGGCTCTGCTCCTGCAAGCAATCCAGGAGTGACTTCCGATGCTAACATTTTTGGCATCGTTGCCAGGTTCGAAGTAGAAGATTTTCCCTGGGCAGAACGACAACGATCAACTAATTCTGAAGGTGCATCAGAAATCAGAATTATTCAGATTGCTACTGTGCACCTGGCGACTCCACTGTGGAAACTCCATTGTTTCCACTTTACTGTTTCAGTTGTGGCCATTGTTGACACACCTGAAAGCTGACCTAGAGGAGCTTTCTCGAGAAGGTTTCAACGGCTGCTTTCTCAGCCTGAGAAGTTTCATGGGGTAACAATAATGTTAAGATCTGGCCTTTGATGGTGAACAAGGACCAGACACATTCGAAGCTGCACATTTTTCACCTGGCGACTCCATGATTCGAGGATCAATTGGCAACTCCATTGGTTCGATATGGAGAAAATTATGGCTCAAAGGTTTGCTTTCTGTGACTTTTCTCAGATAGTTGGCTTTCCTAATGCACTTCCTGATAGAGACCAATGGGAATATTTCCTCCCAGAATTTCATGCATTAGATTGGGAAGAACCAGTTGATCATTTACTGGACTTCCATGAGGCTATCCACTGACACAATATCACGCATGAGGATCTCCAGATTAATCTCTTCAGGTATTCATTGAAGGGAGCTGCTCTTGAATGGTGTCAGTCTCTTCCCGCCGTAAGTATCCGCTCTTTAGCAGGTTTTCATACAGCTTTCAATTCATTTTGTAAAGACTACTATCCACCTGTTCACTTGTTTGAAAATTGTTGTGAAGAGTTTTCTTCGCTTCATGAAGCCTCTGTTGGCCTTGAAGACCATGTCCATGATGAATCCCTTACTGTGGAGGAAAGCATCTGCTATGAAAAAATTGAGGTGTTGAATGATATGAGTGGTGTTAGCTCAAGGATGGAAGCATCTGACATCATATCGGATGTGTCTGTACTTTTAGATGTTCATAAATATCAACATGCCTCCTGTGGAGATTATGAGTTGGCAGAGAAGATGTGGTCCATGGTAGATGTCTCACCTAAATGTCGGGTTGAAGCAGATATTCCTAGCAACCCTGTTTCTGAGGACGGAGACCTTCCCGTTTGTAAAGAAGACATTATTGTGGAAGCGGTTCCCTCTCTTTTTCTCCAGGGAGTTTCTCACGATCTACTTTTACCTGAGATTAAAGAGAAGAAGATTATGTATGAGAAACCAGAAGCAGCGGGTCCCACTGTCCCTGAAACGGATATTTTTGACGAGATCACCATTTTGGAGGAGGATCATAGAGATAAGGGTCAGCCCCTTTTTAATGAATATTATAGTGATGATGAGTAGCACGCTTATCCTACATTCGATCACTATAAACATACTAAAGAGCCAGTCAGCAAGCAGAATCACCCCATGGTCCCTATTTATGATGAATATGAATCAGACCTGGAGGAGAGAAAACAAGAAGAGGAAAAAGAACCAGAGGGGAAGTTTGCTCTTTGTTCAGAGCCAGTCAGCGAGCAACCACCACCCAAGAGCAGTGATCCTACGTTAGTTGTCCACCATCAACTTGTGCTTATCAGAGATATTTAGTCGTAGGTGAACAACTGTGTAGCAGAAGAGGTCGTTTGTCGCCAATTTCCTGGAATTGGCCACTCATTTGATGACCCTGTCAGTGAATACATGGAGTGGAATTTCCCTTATGCTTTGGAGCCACCCTATTTCATCTCAACTCCAGCCTGTAAGGAGGAGTTGAAGAGTGTAACTGTTATGTTGTCACGGTTACACCATCTGTTGGTGATCATCGACAGGAGGAAGGAGCTTCTATCCAGGAAGTTGCTTGAATGGCTATGGTGGAAGTTTTCTTTCACCTAGCCCATGTAAAGTGTTTCATTAGTTTAGTATTGTATATAAATAAGCTCTTTGAGCATGTATCTTTGTTTTGTTGCTTTTACTTTTCGGCATATATTTTCAGCAGCGGGATGTTTTGAGCATGACTCCATAGCCCAATAGCAAGGCACTGAAGTTGCGGAAGGAGTTCTTAGAGCATCGCAAGGATGACTCTATCCCCCATGGAGCCTAATGTTAGCGATATTTCTTGTCTTGGGACAAGGAATAGAAACAAGACAACGAAAGTCCCGAATCCCCGAGAGTTAATAGGGACCGTCCATCTAGAAAGGACGCATGGTAGGAGATCAGCATAATCGGGGAGGGTCCCTATAGGGAAGTTTCCATCGGAGTTGAATCCATCGGGATATCGGGGTTCTTGGAGGCAAGGGAATCGTTGCATCAAACACTGCGATATCGTGATACGTGATATCTCGACACCAAGAGTGTGGGGCCACAGAAGTCAACGGAGGAAAGGTGGTAGGCTTTTGTAATGGGGAATGGACCATTGATAGGTCAACAGCCATGAGCCATCGGGGATCAGAGAATCGCGAGTTTGGAGGATGCGTGCACATTGACGTCGCAAACCCCGAAACCCTGATGGAAAGCTATATGGCTGCGGTCATATGGTAGCAGGTCACATGGACCATTGTATAGCTCAGATGGGCTAAGGGAAAATGAGCGCTCATCAGAGAATCGATGATCGGGAGTTCAAAGGGTCAAGAACTCTTGACAATGGGGAACACGAAACCCCGAAACCCGATACAGAGTCGAGGAAAAGTCACGGTGAAGTACAGGAGATCATGAGGAAAGAAGAAGAGACCTGTGGACTGGGTCAGGTTTTCATCAGGGATACCACTCTGGGATCTAAAGAGCCGCTTCGGCTCAGCAGAAAAGGAGAAAGAGGGTGGGTTAAGCCTCGCGTCACCCATTTATTGCAGAGTATGGATGTCCCGGCTGAAATTTACCCAGAAGGGTCCCTTGTACCGGTTCTCTTCAGGAAAGCCACGCCGAGTCTCCAACTCACCAAAGGAACCTGCACACGCCAGTTTGATATTCAAAGGGCTCAGCTACCCCCTGGCGCGAGCCATGCTGAATTAAGGAGGCATATGACAAGGGAGCAGAGGACAAATTTGATTGAGGCAGACTGACAGCCCATCCTGATAGAGAAGCTCCTCAATGTCAAGCATTGAATTCATGATATGATCGCGCCTTCAGCGCCTGAGTCAGTTCCAAGTATATGTAGGCATTTTCGCCATTTTGTAAAGGATCGATGGTTGAGAAGAGCTCCCAGTTGTAAATATTTAATGAAGCACTGATGCTCTGGTTATGTATGAACTTTTGAGACTTCTTGTCTTATGAATGCCAGTTTTCTTTTACGTCTTTGTTACACTGTGTTAGAGCAACTCGGAATTGGAGGGTCCAGTCGAGCTGTAGCTATTATAGGATGATGTTGTAATGGATCACTGTAATAGTTGCGCGGCCTCTAATCATTTCTTTTGATTTTCCCAACGCTGAACGACTTGGAATTGGAGGGTCCAGTCAAGTCCACCTTCAGTTTCTTGAGACTTTGAACCAAGCGGATCTTGCATCCAGAGTCTTTCTTCTACAAACTGCTGAAAGCCTGTTGCCCAAAGCTGTTTGTTCATCTTTCTTACTAAGTCTTCTACTTGCTCATCTTTTAATCAACCCACTGGCTGAAGTTAGATCAAGACCTCCTTTGTCCCATACATGCTAGACTCAGACCCTGAGTTAGAGTAATATCTCCTCGAGTCTTTATCTCCATTCGGTCATCCCTTTATAAACAAATCATGACATTAAAATGATGGGTGTCAGGCTCTTCTCCTGCAAGAAATATAGGAGTGACTTCCGACGCTAACAGAACCAAAAAACAAGCCAATACAAGTTCATGTCAAACCACTTTGTCAAGGAAAGAGGAACCAAAAAATAAGCCATTCCCTTGGAAGAAAAGGTAGTTGGAAAAGGAGTGTGTAGAAATCCACTCAAACATGCTTGTAGAGGCTTGTAAGAGGGAAGCAAAGAGATGATTCTTCCATCTAAATTTTTTACAACCCTTGGGGGTCTGTTGGCAGCCCTACATAATTTTCTCTTTTAAAGTAACAAATGACAATTCATGTAGCTGGCTACACCTCATCCTGTAAATATTGCTATTTGAAGGTGACTATTTGGTTACAAAGAGTATGTTTAGATTGTTCCTATTTATTTTTTATCTTTCATTTTCCGTGCTTCATTCTAGACTGAAAGCATGAATGAAGCATTAAAACTTATAATCGTATTGCAATTGTATCTAAGGCTTAGTCTTTAGAAGGGTCAATGTGCTTACAACTCTTTAATGAATGTTGTTTTGCTTTGAAGCTTATCATATGTCAATGAAACATTTGTTTTGAGTTGCTCTTGGACTGTAAGGTTATATTTTGGAGCCTTTGTATACCAAAAATTGATTGGCAAATGGACTATAGGCTTATTTCATTTAAAGTTCTTGGTAAATCGATTTTGATTTAAATTTTTCAATGTGATTTTGGCTTGCAAAACACACCTTCTCCTAACCTTTGCAAATCAACTTCACCCATAAAATGTCATGCGAATTAATCACACCACAATCATGCTCTGTACCTCATTTTAGCTGGAAGGTAGAAGTGACAAGCCTCTCATGACAAACCAAGGTCTGATGTTATGCTTTGTACCCAAAACATTCATCAACAGAGATTCCCAAATTTTGTGTGTGAAACCCTTATGCTTACATTATGGTTGTGTTGGTGTAATTGCTCATTTTGCTCCTTTGTTTTTGGCTCAGACTACCCTCTATTGTTGATGCCTCTTAAGCCCAGAGTGAATTTGGGTCGCTCTTGTAACCCTATATTCAAACCCTTATGGCCCCTGTCGTCAGAATTGAGCCAAATGGCCCCCAAGCTTTGCTACTATATGATGATGCGAGTGAGAATCTGAAGAGTCTAGGTTGGGATGTGTTTATCAGGAAATTCCAGGGCTATAACCCACAAGTGGCCAAATATTTCTCTCTCACATTTGATGGATGCAGAGCCAAGGTGGGTGATATCCAGTTGGAGATCAATGAAAAAAATTTGAGTGAAGCAACGGGCCTCCCCCTCAATGGTCAAAAATGGTTTAAAAACTCAAAGTTAGACGAGGTACCATGGAGTCTTCTCATCACCTCTCGAGAAATTCAATGTTGTGACAAAGGTATTTTGATCTCCTTACTCAAGATTAGATGGCATGGCTTGTTGGCAGTTTTAAGACAATTTGTCACCTATGAAGGTCGTTTTGGCTTGGTGTTCCTTTACCACATAAGACTGCTCATGCATTTTATCAATTTCAATTTAAACATGTCGTTTTACTTGTTAAGAAGTTTGTATATAATGGAAAAGAGGTATAAGAAATAGAGTTTGGAGTCAAGCCTTTTCCACCATGGGTTGATAAAATTATTAATAGTCCATCATCTGAAAGTACTTGGTGATGATTGGGATACTTTCGTAACTTGTAATGGCTTTGTCACAGTAAACCCTATAGAGATTCTTGTGGTAGATAAACCTATGCTACAGAAACCTCTTGGGCTCTTAAGTGTCGGACTGGATGTCTTGTATGAAAACCCTCATCAAAGGGCATCACCCGATAAGTCTGTGTGTGAGAAATAGGATGTTGGTTCTAGGGTTATTGAAACTCTTGAGCGTGAACAAATTGTTTTTCCCTAATCCCATTGAAAAAAACAACAATAAACTCTCACGCAAACGACCAAAGAAAAATCAAGAAACAGGGTTTCATAATAAGAGAGTTGGTTGACTTATTTCTAGGAGTCTGCAAAATAAATCCAAAGCTCATGTGAGCTCGATCGAATCGATCAAGATCCATGAGAGTTCTAACTCCGAGATCGAAAGAATTTAGGTTGAGGAAGATCAGAATTGTTCAGAACCGACTCGACCTTTCAATTATGTGAATAATATCGCACCATGTTTGAAATACAACAAGGGATTTACAGGAATTAAACTTGGTCAAAGGCCAACAATGGATAGTGGTAGTGTTTTAACACACAGTCATGTGTTTCCTCAACCCATTTCCCTTGTTGTACACTGTGAAGTGTGTTTACATTCGATAGGTCAATATTACAAAGACATCCCTATCCTTCAAGAAAATATCAAGGCTCTTACGACTCAAAATAACTCATTAACAAAGGAAAAGCGTGAGCTCAAGATCAATGCACAAAGACAAGGAAAACGTTTGAAAAGGACTAGCAATATCATAATAAAAAACATTGATAATGTCAAGGCCGTGATCAACTCTGAGATTTTTTGATTTGAATTTGGTTATCAGTTAGATGGTAAGATTTTTTTTTATCTTATTTGTGCTTTTATTGTTATTTTTCTAATTAATCTAGATTGATTTAGATTTATGTTGTCAATAATAAAACTAGCTACAAAATCAAGATATTTTGTAGCCAAGTCAATTCTCATATAAAATTTGGAAAATGTTAGTTAAATAAACATCTAATTTGCTTATTTTGGTTTCTTTCAAGATAGGACGTATCTTGTGGTGATCTCATAAGATGGAGCATTGATGGACTTAGTTAATTAGTCACTTCTTTTGACTTATTTTTTAAATCGAAACAAAAATTTCATAATTTTGAAGATCTAGTTTGATATTGAGTGGCTTTTTAGACCCTCTATCTTTGTAAACTTTTAGATCCTTTTGAGATCTGATCCTATCTTACAAGATAGGATGTTTATCTTACAATAACTCTTTAAATACTACATGTTTTTGTAATGAAATCATCTTGGCAGAGAGCAAGAGATGGACGAGTGATTTCTGAACTTAATGAAATAGCATATATGTATTTTGGCTTTAGCCTTTTCTTAATGATGTTTTCATTTACGTTTTATTAATACTAATACATTAATAGGTATGATAGCTTTAGACTTAATGATCTATTATGTGCAGGATTTTTATATTATAAATACCGTCTACAACTTGCTTCTCAAATTATAAATGTTGTGATCATATATTCAATTAGAATGATAGGATTTATCTTTAAGTTTTAATCGAATGATGAAATGCATAGGTTGCTTTCAGATTTATCTTGTTGTAATCATGTGTAATTATGAGATCACGGGTTTATGTTTGTGTGTCCTTTTCTGTCATTAAAACCTAAGCTCCTAATGCATGTTATGAATTTATTTAGAACAGACACAAGGTTCATTGCAGATTTCTCTCTTGGACATGGCAGTTGGATGTTCTCCACTCATGCAGATGCTTGGATACACCTTACTAACTCACTAACAGGTTATCTCCTTTGTATTTTTCTATCATTTACATATCACTGAAACTAGAATGTATGGTTCATCTTTTGACTATCCACACATTTATGTTTCATTGTATTTTTTTTATGAAAAATTAGTTAGATTTATAAAGGAAAACAAAACAAAAAAAATTTAAATGTGCTTTTTTTATCTACTTCTTAACAGAGATAACTTTCTCATTTGATTTTGTAAGTTTCGATTAAAACTTGCAAATTGTATATGATGTATATAAGTGATATTAGTGTAGTTTTTGCTTAAAATATCTACAATAGTTATATTATTGCATATGTACATATACAATATATAGTATCTAGTAATTAGTTAGTGATTTCTTTCTCTTGTTTATTTTCTCTTAGGATTTTAGATTGGCTAACGGAGCCATTAAACCTGTCAGAATGAGTTACACCAAACAGCTTGGCTTATTAAGACAACCCCGGACCAGACGCGTTCTTCCAGTTGACAGACGATCAATTTTTCCTGCCAACAAATGGCGCTAGAAGGAGGGCCTAAATAAAATTGATGGCACATAGAGGTCGCAAAAATCCACCCCCACACACTCGCTCCCCTATAGTAACACGTAGTCGCTCAGACAACAACGTTACTTCTGAAACAACAACTACCTCGAATGAAAATCCTGAGATTCTCGTTGATCAAGTAACACCAAATCCTCAAGGGGCCGACGTACAAGAAATTGTTTGTCAGTCACTCTTAAGGACACACATTGCTTTGGCCCGTATCAGACAACCTAGTAGGCCTCTTAATCAACCTTTATATTTCTCGGATATCTGAGAGCAACTTGAAGTCATTGGTCTACGTTTAGATCCTTTAGGAGATAATACCACAAATCCTGACCATACCCCTACTCTTGGAGCTAGAGGATCTAGTTTTCCACCTTCCCCGCCTCATTCATCTCCATCCTCTTTAGCAAGAGAGTCATCTGACGAAGGTAGTTCTTCATCTGAACCATCTCAGCCTTTGATACCACCTACACCCATGGAAAACCAAAACAATCAAGCCAGACCATGGCTCGATCAAGACGTTGTGGTTATACCTGGACCCCAACACCCTTTACCAAAACACCCGAAGAAATGGTTACCTAAGTTCGATCCAGATTCTAAGAAAATCGTTGAGGATCACATAAAGAAATTCATGCTAGCCATTAGACTCCAAAGTGTAGAACATGAAGATGTATTATGTAGAATTTTTCCTTACACGTTTGAGGGAAATGCCTCTACATGGTATTTCTCCCAACAGCCTCACACCATTGTATCTTGGGATAGATTTGAGACATGTTTCCTAGAGAAGTTCAGAGATGATAAATCTCCTGAAGTCTTAGTCATGGAACTCTCTAGCTTAAAGATGAACCCTAAGGAGAAAGTAAAATATTTTAACCAAAGGTTCCCCACGTTAAAAAATTGAATCCCCACTGATTCAATGATCGCAGAAAGCCTTATTGTGTCATATTACACTAAAGCTCTACACTATAATATAGAAATTTGGGTTAAAAGGTCTAAGAAGTCTACGTTATTGGAAGCCTTCGAGGAGGCAAGCCAAATCGAAAAACATATTTTGAGCTTGAAAGATAATCTTAGTAATGAGGTAGAAATAACCCCATCTTCTAAGAAGAAAACAAAAATTCTTACTAGGCCTCCCCAAACCAAAACCCAATCAGAAAACTTAGACTTAGAAAGTCTACAAAAGGTCGTCCAAAAATTATCGAATCAAGTCATAGACTTGAGGAGATCGGCTGAAGAAGAATCCTCGAGTAAAGAAATTTATAAACCTCCTTTCAGAAAATCTTTTCCCCCCAACCGGTCGAATCCAACCCCTGAGGGTATGAATTTTGAAGGCTTGGAATACGCTCTACAAACTATTCTGGAATCACATGATAACTTAGTTCCCCCTGAGAATTCTGGAGATTAGGTTGAAGAATAAGTAGCTAAAGAAGAGGAGTCATCTCCCAATATCTTCGGACATTTTTCCGACAGTATTTTTCAATCCAATTTTGAAATTGCCCATCCTTACAACACCAAAAGAAAAACTCAGAGTAAACCCTCTTCTGAAATAAGTACTAATGTGCCTTGGAAACAATTGAAACAAGCTGAAACAAAATAGAATTTAGCAGCCCCATTTTTAGAGTATGATTTGATTGAAGACCTAAAGAAACTTAGGGCTAATATTTTTGTTTACAAACTTTTGAAATTCCCTCTTCTTTTGTAGAAAATGCTTCAGAACATCGCAGAAAATAGTAAAAACAACAATCTGAACAGCAAGAAAATTGCAGAAATTGGTTCTAAAACAGCTCAAAAGATCCCTGCTAACACAACACCTAAACCCCCAAATAAAAGGGATCTCACTGAAAAAACTATATCAAATGTAGATAAAGTAATTTCAAGGGCAGCAACTAAAAATCAACAGAATTTTGTTGTTAATACTCGCAAAAATGTCCCACCTTTCTTGTTAACTTTTGAAATTTTCAATAGAAATGTACATAATTGCATGGTATATTCTGGCGCATCATCAAATGTGATGCCCTTGTCTATTTTCCAAAAAATCAACGCTGAAGTTCAACCTTCTAGTCTTAAAATCATTCATCTCGATTGGACGAATGTTAAGGTAATTGGTGAACTAAAGAATGTGCTCGTTAGGTTATCTTCTAATCCTAAAGTTCACCAGATTATTGACATCATTGTTGTTAAAATCCATGAAGTCTATGGTTTATTTTTGAGCAGGGATTGGTCAGAGAAACTACATGGTTACTTTGCAACAGATTGGTCACATTTATGGCTGCCAGAAAATGGAAATCCAAACAAAATTAGGATTAACCGTGAACATTACCTCAAGCACACCGTGATGGATTTGAATGATGCTAATGAATCATTTACTACTTCCACTAATTCACTTGAAATGCATGGAATGAACACTTTCTTCAGTAACTTCATGGCCAAAACATCCCCCATCACCGATCCAGAACAACAGTCAGAACTCATGACATGTACTCAATCAACAGCTTTACCGAATCTGCCAAACACTATCGATGAAGCTCAGATATGGTCACTTTACTTCGATGGATCCAAATCTAAAGAAGGATCTAGTGCAGGATGTGTACTCATCGACCTAGCAGGTAATAAAAAAATTATCATCTATCGATTAGAGTTTGAATGCACCAAAAACACCGTCGAATACGAGGCACTTTTGCAAGGACTCAGGAAAGATGTAGATATGAACATAAATAACTTAATGGTATTCAGTGATTCATAAATTGTGGTCAGGCAAGTAAGAAATTCCATACATTTTCTATCACCACACCTGAAAAGTTACCAAACTAAGGTATGGAATCTAATGCACAAATTTTCCGCATTTAACAAATTCCATTCCTAGATTAAGCAATTTTGAGGCTGAATTATTAGCTAATGTTGCTTCTAAACTTTTTCCCACAGAAGGTCTTTCTCCTAATGAATTTTCAATTGAGTTATTGTTCAGACCATCGATCCCAGACAATGTCACTAATTGGAGAGTGTTTGATGATGATCAACACATCATCAGTTTTTTGCACATGGAGGACACCTTCCAAGGTGCAATTATCGATGAAGGCACTCACGATGAAAATCTCCACAATTTCACGGTAATATTAGAGCCTAGGTCTCCCGAATCGACATCTGATCTAGTAAACTCTATTCCTAAATCTGTGGTAAGAGTAGAGAATTTTTAAGATTTGCGTGATAAATTCAAAAAGTCGGTAAATTGTAAAACGAACAGTTCTTCCTTGACTCATGAAAAGGTAAATCTAGGGACTAAAGATAATCCACAATATATCAATTTGGGAATGGGATGCTCCGAGCAAGAGTGATCCTCATTTATAAAATTGTTTAGAGAATTCAAGGATGTCTTTGCTTGGACATATGATGATTTGAAAACTTTTGACCCTAATATAATACAACATATCATCCCTATGAAACCCCAGACTCAACATTTTCAGCAGAAGCTAAGAAAGATGCACCCTAAGTTGGAACCAATAGTCAAGAAAGAACTAAATAAATTATTGAATGCAAAGATAGTATTCCCAGTGAGACACACACAATGGGTGTCTAATCTAGTTTATGTATGGAAGAAAAGTGGCAAAATTCGACTCTGTGTCAATTTTCGTAACTTGAACCGAGTGTCTAACAAAGACAATTATCATGTTCCTCCAATGGAACAAATTCTTCAGCAGGTATCTAGTTCTGAAAGACTATCACTACTAGACGTTTTTTTAAGATACAACTAGGTCCTCATGTCTCCCCCAGACCAGTTAAAAACCACTTTTCATACCCCATGGGGTACTTACAACTACAGGAAGATGCCTTTTGGGCTTATAAATGTCGGGTCCACTTTTCAGAGAGAAATGGATATTGCTTTATGTGGTCTCATAAATCAATCTATAGTGGTCTATCTTGATGATGTTACTGTTTTCTCCAAAAATAAGAAAGATCACTTGTCTCACCTTAGGTCTGTCCTAGAACGATGTTGCAAGTACAACATATTTCTCAACCCTAAGAAGTCAATATTTGCAGTGAAACAAGGAAAAATTCTTGGATTCATAGTATCCAGTGATGGGATGATCATCAATCCTGAAAGAATGCAAGCCATTGCCAAACTTCCTCCCCCCTCCTCCAAAAAATCTATGCAATCCTTTTTAAGGCCAGATCAATTTTGTCAGAAGGTTTGTCCCTAGTTTCTCAGAAATGGTAAGTCCATTGCAAAACCTAATTAAAAATGATGTTCAATATCATTAGGGACCATAGGAAAATCAAGCTTTTGATTCCATCAAAAAAGACATAGTGGAAGCCCCTTCCTTGATGAGCCCTGATTTCTCACAAGATTTCACTCTTTATACTTTCACCTATGATCGATCTTAGGTTGTTGTGTTGACCCAAAAGAATGTTGAAAGCAATGAAATCCCCATTGCCTTCATGAGCTCAGCCTTTAAAGGAGCATATCTTAACTACTCGGCCGTAGATCAACAGGCTTATGTAATGTTCAAAGCAGTGAAACATTTTCGATCATAGTTGCTGAAATCCAGAACTAAAGTCATTGTGCCTTATCCTGCTATCAGAAACTTGTTAGTACAAAAGGAATTGGGTGAAAAATGGGAAAACTGGATGAAATATTTACAAGATTATGACCTCAAAATTACCCCTACACAAATTTTCAGAGGTCAAGGCCTATGCAAACTAGTGGTTGATTCAGTTGAAGAACGATAGAGTCAAATTAATGTCTTAACTGTAAATTAGTGTAGTGAAAATCAGATTTGTTGTACACAAGTTGTTGCTAATTCTTGGTTTTATGATATTAAGTTTTATCTAACACACAGTTCTTCTCCTCGCCATCTTGATCCAAAAAAGAGAAGATCATTAAGACTAAAATCTGCATCTTTCCAGCTGGTAAATGACGTATTATTCTATAAGAATTTTGATAATGTCCTTATGCGTTGTTTGGAAAGAGATGAAGCAAAGAAAGTATTATCTGAACTGCATGTAGGTGAAGCTGGTGGGCACTTCAGTGGAGACACCACCGCTCGCAAGGTATTAAGAGTTGGGTACTATTGGCCCACATTGTTCAAATATGCCCATGCATTATGTCGTAAATGCATAATCTGCCAAAAGGATGTTGGACGAGTACAAAAGGCATCATTCCCTTTGCAGCCTATTTTGGTAGATTCACCTTTTCAGCAGTGGGGTCTTGCCATCATAGGCCAATTAACCTGACTTCCTCAAAACAACATAAATACATCATTACAACAACGGATTATTTTACCAAATGGACTGAGGCTGCACCACTAAAAGTGGTAAACACTAGTCAGGTAATATATTTCCTTAACTCAAACATCATTACTAGATTTGGCATTCCCAAGTGTTTGGTCTTCAATAATGCTTCCTACTTTTCATCCCTCGATATGAGTGTTTTTTCTTTAGAAAAAGGGATCAAACTGAAACATCCTGCTAGCTATTACCCCCAAGGAAATGGCTTAGCAGAATCGACAAACAAAAACCTGATCAAGATCATCAAGAGGACGGTTTCTGAAAACCACAAGAACTGGCACAACGCACTTTTTAATGCACTATGGGCTAATAGGGTGACTCCAAAAACCTTTGTTTCTATTTATCCTTTCTTTTTTGTCTATGGAAGAGAAGCAATTCTCCCTCGTCGTGTTCTTCTTCCCTCTCTGCAATTATCGCAGAAAGTTCAAGAAGAGGATTGTCCTCCTCTTGAAAGTCAAATTAATGTTTTGTTGAAACTAGAGGAAGTAAGAGCACAAGAAAAAGAGAGACTGGATCAGCATCAACATGTTTTGAAAGGCTGGTTTGATTCAAACTCTGCTTCAGATAGAAACTTCGAGGTAGGAGATTTGGTTCTCAAGTGGGATAAACCTCACGAAGGGAAAGGGGAACACACCAAGTTTCAGAACCTATGGTTGGGGCCCTTCATAATCGTTGAGAAACTAGGTCCTAGCTCTTTTCACCTATAGAATTTAGAGGGACAGCCAGACACCTTCCCGGTGAATGACCAATCTCTCAAGAGGTATTTTTCGTGATAAATTCAAGATACACCTTTGTACATAATTTTTCTGTTTTGATTTATTTTGTTTTCTGGTTTTTGGTTCTTTTTCATTTTGTTTTCTTTCATTACTTTCTGGTTAAACCATGCCTGTGTCACATTTTAGTTCATGAAGGGAAACTAGAATGCCTCATTATGAAGCTACAGTCAAGGTCTATCAGAGCATCAATGTTGTAATTTCCAGAAAACGCACACTAGCTAAAAAGGTTTTCCCTTCAAAATAGGTTTCATGGTTTCACTTTATAATTATGAGCAGACACGACCATCATCAAAACTTTTTACGTTGTCCCTACTTTTAAAGAAAGAAAATCAAGTATGCCTTCCTGTCCTCGAAAAATTTTGTTTCATCAGTAAACTATTTTCATATCATAATGAAGGTTATCAAGCAAAACATTAATGACTAGAAAATAACAAGTGTTATAAAATCCAGAATTTTCAGCATCACCCCGCTCTTCTGAATATCTTTAAATTTATATTAGATTGTGAATAATTTCTCTAGAGTTGTTGGAAGTGTTTGTAAACCCATCGGGATACTGAACAAGTCTTTTTGTGGAAGGTAAATGCATGCATGATGCCAAGACAACTTCGTCGGGGTACTGAACAGGCCTACTGGCAGCAAAGCAATGCCAGGTCCAAGAAAATTATCAGGTATAAATTTTGATATTGGTCGTAAGTATCCTTCATTTTGAATTGAAATTTCTTGGATAGGGCAGAGGCGTCATATTGGGTTAATTGACATCCCTGTCGAGGCTATGGATGCCTGCTGGTAGCAGTAGGCCTGTCAATAGTATTGGAGCCATTGACTTGAACATCGTTTCTCTCATGATTAAAATTTGTCACCAGATTTCATTTGAACAGCAAGATATCTAAAGCTGGATTGTCCAATGATTGTTGAGATGCTCGATGTCCATCAGTTGTTCTTTTATCTATAATAATTCTAAGAAATCCTAACATGAACTCGTCAGTGATGTAGAGATAACTATTTCTCCCAGTAACTTGCCATTGTTGGCAAGCCTGCATAATTTTATCTTTTAAAGTAACAAATGACAATTCCTGTAGTTGCCTATGCCTCATCCTGTAAATATTGCTATTTGAAGGTGACTATTATGTTGCAAAGAGTATGTTTTGATTGTTCTTATTTATTTTGTATCTTGTGTTTTACGTGCTTCATTCATGACTGAAATCATGAATGAACCATTAAAACTTATAATTATATTGCAATTGTATCTAAGGCTTAGTCTTTACAAGGGTCAATGTGCTTACAACTCTTTAATGAATGTTTTTTTTCTTTGAATCTTATCATATATCAATGAAACATTTGTTTTGAGTTTCTCTTGGACTATAAGGTTATATTTTGGAGCCTTTGTATACCAAAAATCAATTGGCAAATGGATTATAAGCTTATTTCATTTAAAGTTCTTGGTAAATCGATTTTGATTTAAATTTTTTGATGTGCTTTTGGCTTGCAAAATGCGCCTTCTCCTAACCTTTAAAAATCGACTTCACCCATAACATGTCATGGGAATTAATCACACCACAATAATTCTCTATACCTCGTTTTAGCTAGTAGCTAGAACTGACAGGCCTCTCATGATAGACTGAGGTCTGATGTTACGCTCTATACCCAAGACATTCATCAACAGATATGCCTGAATTTCGTGTGAGAAACCCTTCTTCTTACATTATGTCCACGCTGGTGTAATTTCTCATTTTTATCCTTTGTTTTTGGCTCAGACTACCCTTTTTTGTTGCTACCTCTTAATTCCATAGTGAATTCGGGTCACTCTTGTAACCCTCTATTCAAACCCTTATGGCCCCTGTCATCAGAATTGAGTCAAATGGCCCCCAAACTTTGTTATTTTATGATGATGCAAGTGAGGATCTGAAGAGTCTAGGTTGGGATGTGTTTATCAGGAAATTCTAGGGCTATAAATCATAAGTGGCCAAAGATTTCTCTCTCAGATTTGATGGATGCAAAGCCAAGGTGGGTGATATCCAGTTGGAGATCACTGAAAAATTTCTAAGTGAAGCAATGGGCCTCCCCCTCAATGGTCAAAAATGGTTTAAAAACTCAAAGTTGGATGAGGTACCATGGAGTTTGCTCGTCACCTCTCGAGAAATTCAATGTTGTGACAAAGGTATTCCCATCTCCTTACTCAAGGTTATATGGCATGGCTTGTTGGCAGTTTTAAGACAATTTGTCACTGTGAAGGCCGTTTTGGCTTGGTGTTCCTTTACCACATAAGACTGCTCAAGAATTTTATTAGTTTCAATTTAAACATGTCGTTTTACTTGTTAAGAAGTTTGTATAAAATGTCAAAGAGGTATAAGAAATAGAGTTTGGAATCAAGCCTTTTCCACCATGGGTTGATAAAATTATTGATAGTCCATCATCTGAAAGTACTTGGTGACGATTGGGATACTCTCATAACTCATAATGGCTTTGTCACAGTAAACCCTGCAGAGATTCTTGTGGTAGATAAACCTATGCTAGAGAAACCTCTCGGGCTCTTAAGTGTTGGACCGGATGTCTTGTATGAAAACCCTCATCAAAGGGCATCGCCTGATCAGTCTGTGTGTGAGAAACAAGATGTTGGTTCTAGGGTTATTAAAACTCCTGAGCGTGAACAAATTGTTTGCCCTAATTCCATTGCAAAAAATAACAACAAACTCTCACACAAATGGCCAAAGAAAAATCAAGAAAAAGGGTTTCGTAACAAGAGAGTTGGCTAACTTATTTCTTGGAGTTTGTGAAATAAATCCAAAGATCATGTTAGGTCGATCGAATCGATCGAGATCCATGAGATTTCTGACTCTGAGATCGAAATATTTTTGGCTGAGGAAGATCAAAATTGTTCAAAATCAACTCAACCTTTCGATTATGTGAATAATATCCCACCCTGTTTGAAAGACAACAAGGGATTTACGAGAATTAAACTCATTCAAAGGACGACAGTGGACAGTGGTAGTGTTTTGACACATAGTCATGTGTTTCCTCAACCCATTGCCCCAGTTGTACAATGTGAAATGTGTTTACATTGGATAGGTCAGTATTACAAAGACATCCCCATCCTTCAAGCAAAGATCAAGGCTCTTACGACTCAAAATAACTCATTAACAAAGGAAAACCCTGAGCTCAAGATCAATGTATAAAGACAAGGAAAACATTTGAAAAGGACTAGAAATATCATAATAAAAAACATTGATAGTATCAAGGCTGTGATCAACTCTGAGATTTTGTGATTCGAATTTGGTTATTAGTTGGATGGTAAGATTGGTTTTTATCTTATTTGTGTTTTTATTGTTATTTTACTAATTAATCTATATTGATTTAGATTTATGTTGTCAATAATAAGACTGGCTACAGAATCGTGCGATTATGTAGCCAAGTCAATTCTCATATAAAATTTTGAAAATGTTAGTTAAATAAACATCTAATTTGCTTATTTCATTTTCTTTCAGGATAAGATGTATATTGTGGTGATATCATAAGATGGAGCATTGTTGGACTTAGTTAATTACTCACTTCTTTTGGATTATTTTGTAAATCAAAACAAAAATTTCATAATTTTGAAGATCCAGTTTGATATTGAGTGGATTTTTAGACCCTCCATCTTTGTAACCTTTTAGATCCTTCTGAGATCTTATCTTATCTTACAATATAGGATGTTTAGCTTACAAGAACTCTTTAAATACTACATATTTTTGTAATGAAATCATCTTGGTGGAGGGCAAGAGATGGACGAGTGATTTCTGAACTTAATGAAACAACATATATGCATTTTGGCTTTAGCCTTTTCTTAATGATGTTTTCATTTACGTTTTGTTAATCCTAATGCATTAATGGGTCTGATAGCTTTAGAATTAATGATCTATTATGTGCAGGATGTTTATATTATAAATATCGTCTACAACTTGCTTCTCAAAATATAATTGTTGTGATCATATCTTCAATTAGAATGACAGGATTTATCTTTGAGTTTTAATCGAATGATGAAATGCATAGGTTGCTTTTAGATTTATCTTGCTGTAATCATGTGTAATTATGAGATCACAGATTTATGTTTGTGTGTCCTTTTCTATCATTAAAACCTAAGTTGCTAATACATGTTATGAATTTATTTAGAACAGTCACAAGGTTCATTACAGATTTCTCTCTTGGACATGGAAGTTGGATGTTCTCCACTCATGCAGATGCTTGGATACACCTCACTAACTCACTAATAGGTTAGCTTCTTTGTATTTTTTTGTCTTTTACATATCACTGAAAATAGAATGTATGGTTCAGCTTTTGACTATCCACACGTTTATGTTTCATTGTATTTTTTTTATGCAAAATTGGTTAGATTTATAAAGGAAAACAAAAAAAGTTTTAAATGTGCTTTCTTTATCTACTTCTTAACAGAGATAACTTTCGCATTTGATTTCGTAAGTTTCGATTAAAAATTGCAAATTGTATATGATGTATATAAGTGATATTAGTGTAGTTTCTACTTAAAATATCTACAATAGTTATATTATTGCATATGTACATATAAAATATATAGTATCTAGTAATTAGTTTTTGATTTCTTTCTCTTGTTTATTTTCTCGTAGGATTTTAGATTGGCTAATGGAGACATTAAACCCGTCAAAATGAGTTAGACCAAATAACTTGGGTTATTAACACAACCCCGAACCGGACTCGTTCTTCCAGTTGACGGACGGTCAATTTCACCCGCCAACAGTGTCCAAGATAACAACCTGGAAATCATCATCACAAACAAAAAATGCATGGCATAGTGTTGGCCCTCGACCAATTTTTGGGGAAACATTGATCAGGATTGACCACCTTCTTGGACTTCAACAGGATGGTCGAAGATGGAGCACCCAGGAAGAGCGGATATCGCATGATCTCATTTGATTTGTGGACCCAACATGGGGTTCATTAGGGTTTTTTATTAGGGTTTATGGGATGTTGGACCATGGGTTTACCCATGATTAGAACTTTTGTAAGTGAATGTAAAAGTATAAATAAGTGTAAGAATATAATGTAGAAAAGGAAAAGGGGAAAGGGGGATGTAAGTAGACAAGTGTAAGAGGCAAGTAGTTTTGGGTTGCTTAGTGAAACATACTTTGTATGTAAAGCTTTGTGCTTAGTAGAGGAGTTGGCTCTATGCCTTGACCTAATCTTGGTTAGGTGTATCTGTGCAGATCACTTGTCCAATGTGAATCTTGGCTTTGTGGATTAGTGCATAGGAGTAGAAGAATGTAAGAGATTAGAGACTAATAAAGAAGAAGAAGTCTTTGGTGGACATAATCCCACACTGGGGTGAATCGCGTATATCATGTGTTGATGGTTTTCTTTGTGCTATGTTGTTTATGTTGTGAATCTACTTTGTGCTATGTTATTTATGTTGTGAATATGCTTAGTTCATTGGTTGTTATGTATGATAGATAGATATGTGAATGCTTAGTGCTTTATCTATGTTGAATATGCTACATCTAACTTATGATGCTAAGTGCGTTGTGTATTACTGCGCCGATCTATTCTTAGGTTTTGTTCTGCAATGTGAATAAAGGTGATAAACTAATACATGTTGTTCTAAGTACTATGTGAAGTAATTGTAATCACAGATCTATGTCCCAGCTTGGTTACAGAAACTTGAGTCTTGTAACCCCCCCTGCCTCTACCTCGGGTGAGACTTCACTTGCTTCGCAGGTGTTTCTGAAAGGGCCGGTAGTTAGGGTTTTGTTGGTGCATTGTTGAAGCATTGAACCCTGGGTCTTCCCCTGTGCCAACAAATGGTTCTGTTGTCAGGACCTGAAACTGTGATTGTTGGGAACTGAAGTAAAGAAAAGAGAAGCTTTATGTGTAGATCTATTTTTGTAGTGCACAGTACTCTACTTGAATTATGAAGCTATGTGCTAAGAAAGAAACCTAATCTAAAGAAAAGAGGTAAGGTCTTGAAAGAGGTAAAGCTTTGTGCTTTGATAGAGTTAAGATGAGTGGAAATTTTTGTTTCGAAAGCATGAATCTAGGTATGTTTGATAGATTTTGTCCTAGTCTGAAAGTTAGGGTACAGTTAGAAGAAAGAGTTGATCAGAATAAATTTGATAGAAAAAGAGAAAGATATGTTATTCCTATGCATAGAAATAATTATTGGACTAATAATTGGATGTGGGAACCTAGAAATATTTTTTGCAAATGGAAGGTCCAACACTGTGATCCTAGTGCGTAGTATAGGAGAAGTTGGTAAAATTACAAGAGAAAGAGAGGATTAACCCTATGTTATAACTACAGAACACAGAGACATCTTACTAAGGAATTCCTTGGTGCAAGCCCTATTTGTCTCTATTGTAAAAATTTTGGTCATGAAGTTGAGGATTTCCCCAGGATGATTGCTAAAGTTGAAAAAATGAACATGATTCAAGAGAATAAGAGCATGTTAGAATATCAGAAGGAGAAAGAATCAGAGGAAGTTCAAACTACATTAGTACAGTTAAAATAAGTAATGGATGATCATAAAGATGTCAACTTACCAAAGATTGTAATGTCCCCAAGGTCAAGCCCAGTTGTAAATCTTGTTTACAAAATGAGTTGTAAAAATGTTTTATAGGCTGGTGAGCCAAGTTTATATAAGATGGTGGGATTATGTGATTATTAGGCCAGAGAGCCTAAGTTTTGAAGGCCAAGAGCTTGATTTTGTACATGTATCTATGCAGAACATTAATAAAATTATAAACACCGCTGCGTGCAGACCGACCATGATGAATGAGTGATGGGGGACTAAGATTCCACAGAGTGGGCAAGGGATTAGGGGTTGGAAGGTGGGAAAAGGGACTAAGTGTTGAGCCTAGGGGCTTAAGTCCTTGGGAATAATATTTTAATATTATTCCAAAAGACATGTGAATAATATGTTTTATCCTAAGTTCTTTTTGGAAGGACAAGCAACTTCCAAATGTAAGGAACGTATGATGAAGGAACACATGCAGTTTCATGGGTGACAAGTGTCAACCCAAGCACATGCAGATAAAACTATTGAGTTGAGTCGTGATGGGGGTTCCTCCTCCATTCCACCATCGACTGTCTGAACGTGAGTCCCATCTGAACTCTGCAAGAATACCCTGGTGCAACCCTGAAAGTCGAAAAGCCTGTTTTGATTTATGATATAGCCGGTACAACCTCTGTCTGAACAGTTTGAGCTTGTGTGTGGGATCTCTGTACACCTTGTGCAATCCCGAAACCAAAACCGTTATTCTATTTCGTGATTGTTGAGCCTATTTGGGAAGCCCATGTCTATCTTCCCAGTTGGTTGTTGTGGCCACGCAGTGCTAGACTATGTGTGGCTTACTGGCCAGTGTGAATTTGTTCTTAGCCTGTGTGTAACCTCTCTCCAGATGAGGGAGGTGATTTTTGTTGGAAGAGGCAGGTTGTCAGGCCTGTGAACAACTCTCTCTAGGTGAGAGAGTTTGTTGGGAAGTGGTTTCTTCCAAAGAGTGTCCAGCGCCAGCATCGGGCTCTGAGACTTCCTGATATGGCCTGTTGCCGAGACCTAGAGAGGGAGGTGTAGCACCAATGGATTGTTCTTGTGAAGGTGTATACTCCTGGGCGAAACAGGCATGTGGGGAATGAGAGTCCAGGAGTAGTGGGCATAAGATGGCATCCTGGGAAGAATCCTTCTAGTCATTTTGTGTTGTTTTCCCTGTAACCTTAGCCTAGCGTAGGATTCCTTACCTTGGGGTGGAGCTTAGTCCCAACTCGGGGGTGACCCACTGCTGAGCTTGATGAGTAGCATGGTCTAAGGCTAGGAGGTTCGTGGAAGGCCTGCATGTGGTTGGTGGAATTACCACCATTTCAAATATAAGTACCAAACGATGTTTTAATTATGTGTTGCATGTATGTGTATTTATATTTATCATGTATTCTTTTGTGCATATGAATGAATGTTAATTCCAGGGATTATTTATGTCAGTATTAATTTTGTGTTGACTCTGAATTTAAATGTGTTTAACCTTTTTTAAATGCATGTTATTAATTAATCATAAAATGATGTTGTTCCACAAAGTAGCGTCTGCCCGGCCAGTGGGTTGGATGACGGTCGGGGGAGCGTTACAGAATGGTATCAGAGCGTTACAGTATGAAAGAATGTTACAGAATGGTATCAGAGCATTACAATATGAAAGAGTGCTACAGAATGGTATTAGAGCCAAGGTTTTAACACTGAGCCTAGATGGGCCAGTTGAGTGGTCGTTGGACCGAGGGTTTGAGGAGAAATTGTGTCTGGAGGACCAATTTCGGACCTTTGAATGATCCTAAGTGTTAAGGAGTTAGTTGACTATGTTACCAAGCTCAGGAGGTGTAGCAGTGTTATAAAACTACAGCCGGTGTGGTATATGGCCACAGGGAGAGAGAGAACTCCACACCAAAAGTGTTGGAGCCTTAGGATTTGTTCAGGAAGAAAGGAGAACCCTCACAACCGTCAGATCTAGAAAACGTGCACAAGGTTTAAAAACCTTTGGAGTTGCACAGGAGTGTGGAAATCGCGGTACTCAAAATCTCGAAATTGTGAGGACCATCTATCGGAGGGACACGTGGTTTTCAGTTGGCATTTCAGCATCTGGGAAACAAAAGGGCAAGATCCCTCATTTTCGCAAGTCACGAAACCCCGATTACCGAAAACCCAAAAACTCGAAGTCCCGAAATATTTGAAGATGGAAGAACCGACCCGAAATCCTGAAACAATCTACACCGTAGATCGTAGGAGAGGGACTTGAACCATTGGATCATTTCAAAATTTGGGGATTGAAATGATGAGAGACTTGGAGTCGCTACATCGTGAACTCTTGGTTACCGAAAACCCAAAACCCTGAAATCCTGAAACGTGGAAAGGATCTGCGTCGTAGATCTGAGAGAGGTCTAACTGTTGGATTTCACTTGGAAGGAATGTGGGCACATGGATGTGTACCACATGCCAGTGGGTAGAGAAGAAAAGATAGAGTGGTGGGACCCGATGATGTCACCGAAGGTGACATGGACCCTCCTGAGTGTGCCACTTGCCACAGTGGATGTGGGAGATAGTTGTGCTCTGTGGACCCGGAGAGTAAAGGAAATAGAATTTTCAGAATTCGAGGATTGAAATGACGAGAGACTTGGATTCGCTACATCGTGAACTCCCGGGTACCGAAGACCCTAAAACTGAAGTGCCAAAACCCCGAAATTTTTGAAGACAAAAGAACTGTCGAGGATTTAACTGTTGGATCCTCATGGACCAAAACACCGAAACTCGAAGTCCCGAAGTCCCGAAAATTGCAGAGATGAGCAGAGCTCGGAAAATTCATGAAATTGAAACATTTTCTTCAATTGGATTGTTTATGGATGATGAAGGAATTGTCAAGAAATGAAGGCCTGACAAATTTTAGTCGTCTACGCATTTGTATTGCAGAAGGTTGATGAGTGCTAGAACTGATTTGAATTGCCAAAAAGTGCAAAGAAATGGAAGAGACACATAATGCTTCCATTTCAGAAAACGAAGCTCAGAAGAGATGGTGTAGAACTTTTGTATGTAGAGTGTGCATATCCAGCGCAAGGAGTGCTTATAGAGGGAACTTGTTTTAAGTTCGAAAGACTCTAGGAGACGAGTGTAGAGGGTGCCAGGAGGGCACAAGAAAGTCTTTTGGAAAACACCATCGAAGCCTTCGAAATATTCGAAATCCTTCAAGTTAGAGAGGAATTCAAGTCCAGAAGAATTGACGCCAAGATATTTGGAAAGAAGTCATTGAGAACATGAACGGATGGTAGGAATCCTTGGAGGTAAGACTCTGCAAAGGAAAGCACCGAGAAAATAGAATCATTGAGGGTTTTGTGGAAGCTCTGCCAGGAGGGCATTAAGAAATTGCATAGAGTGCACAGAAGAACTATATTCTGAGATCAAAGGAAGGAGAAGTGTCGAGAAGGAAGACATAATTTCTGAGAATTCTGTGAGACTCTGCCAAGAGGGCATTGAGAAAATGCACAGGGTGCATTGAGGAGAACTCTATTTTGAGTTCAGTGAGAAGACAGAGTCACTGAGGATTTTGGAGAACTTTGTCAGGAAGGGCATCGAGTTGGTGCAAGTGTGCACAGAAGGAACTCTTTCGAGTTCTGAGATAGGAGAAGTGTCACAAGAAGACACTCACAGGGTTACTGAACACCGTGTAGGCTCAGCAAAGTGTGCTTGAGAAAGAATTTTCCAGAGGGCACCAATATCCATTTGAAGGAGAAGGCAAGGGTTGAATCCCTTAGAGGTTCACATTCCGAAGCTCAAGAAGGATAGTGTTGTTGTGCATAGAGTAACAACAAAGAGGATCAGGAGGTTGAGAAACCCTTCAAGGTTTCACAGTCGACAAAGCCTAGGAGGGACATTGTTCCTAAAACACAGGCAAGATTCAAAGGAATTGAGCTTGCAGGGGAAGCGAAGGTCAAGGCCTTTGAAACTTAGAAAAATATTCCAAGGGGAACGAATAAATTCTAAAACTCAAGAGGGAGCATAGTTGTCATTAGATCAGCTTGAGAGGAAGAGATCTAGGTCGTCAGATCTAGTGCAAACAATCGATAGTCATCGGATCCGGAGGAAGGTGCATAGAGTTTAAACTCTGGGAGGTTGCAAAGGAGAGGAGCCGTATGGACGGTGGAGACACTTCGTGGAGGAAGTGTCGAAGTTGTGAGAGTCATTGGATCTTGCAGAGAAATGAGGGGATTAAGGCCGAGTATCTTCTGATACTCTGAAGCTCAGAAAGGATAGCGACCGTCAAATTCAGGTCAATGATAGTCGTTGATCTCATTCAATAAATCGTGAATTCGTGGCTCATGAGTTCGGAAGGAAAACCAAATTCTTGGTTCTGTGAAGTCCCAAGTTGTGAGGAGCAGAGAAGGAGATCCAAACCGTTGGATCTAAGCCACGGGAGAACCGTTGGATCAGAACCTCCATGTGGTATTGTGTATCAGGGGTTTGGGGGTTGAAAGAAATTATTTTTGACTACAAGGTCGCGAAGTGCCAAGTGTTGAGGGCTCATAGAACACGTGGCACATCCGTTAGGTGGGGACCGCGTGGTTGACAGGTGGCGTAACAATAAGCACCCAGAGAAAGGGGAAATGGGTGACAGGTGCTGGACACACTATTACCCATGATTTTGATTGTCATGATGATGTATTGATGATGGTGTACTCAGGCTCTTTATAAGAACTTTCTCCTGAGAAAAGTTACTTTCATCTCTTCCTAGAAAACTCATTTTTGAAGAAGGTTCGCAGGCTTCTAGTACATTTGGGTGCGAGAATGACCCATTCTCGCAGTCTGCCTTAAGACAGGGTGTGAACATCTCTCACTGTGTTGAATTGCTAGGGTGCGAACTCTTTCTAAAGCATGGAAAAAGATGAATTCTCGATGTTTCTAGAAGGATGGGTTGGCATTCGAATGGTTATCCTAGTACTGGATTCCCTGATATTTTGGGATCATTCTTATCCAAGTAACTAATTCATTCTCTCCTATATATTGAGGGAATTCTCATGGAAAAGGTTAAGCAATATTCATTGGAGAATTGGTGAAAGAATTGTGTGAAGGACTCATCATTGAACAGTTGCTTGGAGACTCTAGCAAGTCGATCAAGAGGATTTGATATTCTTCATGCAAGGATTGAGCAAGTGTGTGTGTCAGAGCCAAGATCCATCGAAAGGAAGTTTGCGACATCAAGGCTTAGGTTGTAATATTTACTTTCCATTAATATGATACAGTGGCATGTCCCTTTCCCATAAAGCTATTTCCAATTTATTGTGTAATTCCTTGATCATACACATAGGTTAACTATTGAATATATTGTGCTATCCTCACTTTGGTTGGTTTGTGTTGTCTTGGTCTTGACTTCATGAGAGCACCGGAGTGAAGCTGGAGCAACAGAGACCCTAGGAAGTGATATAAAGGTATGTTACTTATTCCTTCCTACTAGTTGATTCAATAGTCAAAACTTAGGGAAAGAGTATTGTCCTGTTCTGTTTTGTTCTAGATCCAAGTGGATCTAGAGAGATCAGTTAGTGTCCGCGCCTACCAATTAGTCCGATGAAAAAATTGGTGACTCCACTGGGGAATATCCTATTTTCTTTGTGGCTTTTGGTATTTTTCTGTGGCCATTTGCTCTGGTTTTACTTTTCTCCTTTCCTATCAATCTCTGAGTCTTCAGGATATCCTGATAGACCCTATGGGTCCAGAGGCCTTTTCAATTTTTTCTTCATTTTCCAAAATTTTGACTATGTTCAGACATTGTCGCACTATACTTCATTGTAGCCTGCAAGAATTGGTAGAGTTCGCACTCTAGCTTTAGGTTTCAGTCCGAGGTTCTCGCACCCTGCTTAAGGGTCACCTGAGAGAATCAGTGATTCTCGCATTGTGTAGTATAGCTAGCCTGCGAACTCAGTTTTTCAAAAATTTGGATTTGAGTTTTGGCTTTTTCAACTACCCAGATCAGTTTGATTGCCTCATAAGAGTTTCTTGGACCATTGATTAATGTATTTCTTGTCTTCGTTTGCATGCATGAACAGTCTTAGGATTTAAGGCTCTTCTTCTCAATTTTTTCTTGACTTTCGTTTCTTGACTTTTCTTGGCATAACCATACTCTCTGATTTTGGGATCTGAGTGTGTTTGATTAGTTAAGAACCAGTGATCAGTTGAAAGTTGGGTTTTCTTGGTCTTTATCATTTGCTTTGTTTGAAAGATCATTTTTCTTTTGCACTTGAAAAGACTATATTGGTTTTCTCTTTATTTTTGTTTTCATTGAAAGAGTGGATTGGGTTTTTATCATTGCTTGTTCTTTGGTTTTTGATTTTATGTACTCTCATTGGCATAGTGAGGGTCCTTTTTGAAAAGTGAACAAAAGTTTTTCTTTCAAAAAATTATTTTCGTTTTTGAAAAACATTGAATATCAAATTGTTGAAATTGTTGAAAAAGACACAATAGAGAGTTGTCATTTGATGTGTGATTTGTTGCATTTGCATTTTAAAGGAAATTTTGCATTGTAGTTCAAGGTTGATCTGGAAAAATTTCTCTCTCCCATACATAGGATTCATTGAACGAAAAATGATACATTTCATTCTCATCCTTGCATTGTTGGGTCAGAGTTATATAACATAAGTTTCACTTCTGTTTCCTTTGAGTAAACAATAGCTCTTAATAACACTGCGTAATCATAAAATTTATCTAGTAACTCTTTTCTAGGGCTCTATTACACCAACATTTAGATAGGCTAGCGCTTTGGAGTAGGAAGAGAGATACACTCTCCAAAAGCACAAAACATACAATAGCATCTTGTGTTAAGGAGTGTTAAATTCCATTTGCAACATCTTGTCCTGGGAAGCCCTTCTCACACAAGGGTCAAGCACGAGGTCGCATTGATATTGGCAGAGTTACTCACCCTTCTTTGTTGATATCAGTGTAGAGATTGCACGTATTACGGGGATCACTCAGAGGTATACCCACAATGATGAGTGGAAGCCTTTTGAGTTGATTTCGGGCTAGATACCCTGCCCTTGTGTGTGGATCGGACTGTCAACTGTTCCCCCAGGATTTATTGTTGTTGGTGGTAACCTTAGTGGCCTATCTTTCTAGGTTCTTACATGAGGTGACTGTGGAGGGGAAAGTCTTCACGGTACCTAGAATTGACATTGACCAAACTCACTCGGGCTCCTTGGAGGGTATACCCACGATTATGTGTGGGAGCTTGCACCAGGGTGTAAGTTCGTTAAGCAAGTCATCAGTGTAACTTTTCCACCTTAGCCCCACCCCTTCTTGTCTTGTTTTTGCGACGTTGGATTTCATCACCAACTAGTGGCTTTGGAATTAGAAGGTTTTGTTTTCTTGGTGTTGCTTCCTAGATTTTATTTACTAGCGCGTGTTGTCTGTTTCTCGAAGTTGACCATAGGATTTTCTTTGCGAAATTTATTACTCGTTTACAATATCTCCTCCACATTGTACATGTAGAATGCAGGGTTTATTTCTAGAGCATCTGGAAAGTTATCAATCCTTTCCCACAAGCACACCTGGAGGCTCTCCTCAGCAGAGTGAAGTCCCAGTCATCACCACCCCACAAGTGGAATGCACTGACTCTCTAGAATGTTTTTGAATTACAAATACTCGAGAGGACTTTCGACTTAACCCCAATTCTAAGAGACATTTTATGCGAGCAAACTCTTCCGGAGACTTAATTGTTGTGTATTATGGATCTCCGATTGGACCCTTTCCCGGTATAGAAGGCCAAGATCATTTTTGGTCTACAGGTGTTTTCCAACAAGACCTTTTTGGTCCAGGTTCCCCTGTGATTTCCGAGATCAACCCACCTGTGATTTCTGAAATCTCTAGTCCCAAGACAGTACCGTTGACTATCGCTTATCACTTTACTGTCCCTATCGAAATGGCCCATCTTACAGCTACTACGAGTGTTCCAACCGGGTTCACTACGGTTAGTCTTTCTCCTATCAACACACCGTGAACACCCAATGTCAATCCGACACTACCACCTAGATACCGTGCATTGAATGCTTCCATTCCTACTCCTGCGAAAAATCCATCCGGCTCTCCTAGTGGTCCTTCTTCTTCTGGGCACTTTCTTCCTGGTTTTGTTCCAACACTCCCTCAATTTCCTTTTGGAGGACCTTCTTCGTCTTCTACTCGCAATCCTTATCCTAGTGGCGCTATTTCGTCATTCACTCCAACTTATCAGTTTTCGGTTGGTGGCCAGTCTCATCAAGGTAGTATAACTCAACCCCCTCTCAGTTGGAAAATGCCAATTGGAACATTGCCCTCAATTGGTACACTGCCTTCAATGGGAGGGGTAACCCCACCTTATGGGAAAAACATACCTCCATCCTTAGCCCAGTATTGGAATCAATTAATACAAAATCCTCCTCAATCGTCTGGGGGGCAGCAATTTCCAGTTGCGTATGTAATGCCCCCTAGCATGGGCCAACCATATCCAAGTTCGTTTAATCCCATTTGGGGGTCAAATGCTCAAACTCAAGCCCCTGTTCCAAGGTATAATCCGATGAGTTACTATCCTGTTCAACCACCACCTAATATGCCTGGATCTTCTCATTATATGCAGACTGCTTATGGTCCTACTAGTTTGTCGATAGGGCTTCCTCCCTAAAGCCACTAGTACCCACAGGTGAATCGACAGTTACCTTTTCTCGCCACTTTGGATCTTCCAGATTTGTTAAGGATTTTAAACGATCATATTCGTCACTCTCCCCAATGGCCTGTTATACCAGCCAAACTTCAATCAGACATTCCTAAATTCGACAACAAAGTAGGAGAGGACCCAAACAATCACGTTATGACTTTTCACCTATGGTGTTCATCCAACTCGTTGATGGATGACTCTATTCGTTTACATATTTTTAAATGAACCCTTACCGGTTCTGCTGCAAAGTGGTATATTGAATTTCCATGAGGTTTCTTCTCTGATTTCAACAACTTAGCTATGGATTTCCTTACGCATTTCCAGTTATGGATCTGTTATGACACGGGCACCGAGATTTTGACTTCCTTCAAACAAACCAAAGGCACTCATATATCTGATCACATCCATGAGTGGTGAAGGAGACGACATCTCATTAAACTTGAGCTCCCCGATCAGTTACTGGCAGAATGGGTTACAAAATCATTTGTGAATGAAATCGGTAAGGACATTTCCATGGGTGGCGTTGTCATGGAAGAGCAGGCTATAAGTCGTGCTCAATATCTTGACCTCATTTATTCACAAACGGGAACACTTTATGATTTAATACCTGAATTACTTCGCCCTAATACTTCCATCACTTCATCTTCTCCAGCTACCTCGCATGCAACTGACGGTGTGATTGGTATTGCCCAAGCCCAATCACATTATGTTTCAAGCACAACCCCTAAATCTACTTCTTCTAATGTTCAAAATGCTCTGTCTCCTACCACTCCCACCGGAAAGACTTCTAAGGTAAATGCCATCCAATCTACCCCAGTCGGTAAAAATAAATCTAAAAGGAGGAGAGGCAAGAATAAGGAGGGAAAAAATAATTCTCAAGCAGAGAAAACCAAAACTACCCCTGTTGATGATCGGGATAAGCGCAAACCATGATACCCTTGCCTTATCTATGGTGATGATCACCACACGAAGGATTGTCCACGACGTGTCGAGGTCACTAAGTTCCTTTAGGGAGCTTCGAAACCACCTGCACCGGCTGTCTTGTCCCAACCCTTCCCGTCTCAACAACAGGCTCAGTTGGTCATTCACGATCAACCATCCTCTTCTACCACTTCTTATGTTTTGATGTGTATTGGTGATTCTAAGAAGAATAACGTTGCACTCACGACTCGAGCTAAAGATTATTCTCCATCTAAGGAGAAGGTTAACGATTTACCCCCTTCTTTGGTACAACCCTCTCCCACGACTCCACCTACCAGCGGTCCTCTTCATCTCGAACGACCAAGCCTCGACATAGTTCTTCCACCCCCCCACTAAGGGAGTCGTTCGGAAATCGGCTTTCAATCCTCATGCTCGTGTGGCCTAGAACTACATCATTGTTGAATATCTGGCCCAAGCACCTTCTACGATGTCATCCCTTGAAGTCCTTCAAACGTGTCCCACACAACAAAAGGCACTATTGAAAGCTATCGGTGGAATTGACCCGACGGATACAAATTTAATTATCTTTGACTTGGAAGATCACATTCCAAGGTTACCCCCTCAACTTGCGTTCCAAATCCAAGTTGTTGTCTCTGACAAGAACATTTGTCGAACCGTTATCGATGAGGGTGCCTCGAAGTGTGTCATGTCTTTTGCTTGCTGGAAAGACATTGGCTCTCCTTCTTTAAATGAATCACAAAACACTCTTAAATCCTTCAATGGCTCTGGTTTTAATCCCTACAGTGTTCTTCCTTCGTTTCCTATCACTTTAGAAGGTAAGATGGTCCAATTCAAAGTGGAAGTCTTTGATGTTCCCCTTGATTATAATCTTCTGCTTGGCTGTAGCTAGATCGATTCCATGCGTGCTGTAGTGTCGACACTTTTTCGTGTAGTACGTTTCCCTCATCAAGGAAAGGTTGTTACCATAGACCAACTTGCCTTTTTCAATTCCGATACTCGTACTAGCAACGTACCGTTTATTGCTAAAACCCCACCGGGTTATGAGAACATCGGTGTAGTCCTTCTAAAGGACTCCTTTTTAATGGGTACTTTCCCCATTCCACCGCCCGATGTTCCACACCCGTCTATTGCTTCTATCAACATGATCTCCACTTCGCCTCATGAACTTCCTGCATCTCACGACCCTTGGATAGTCCCTAACCTTGGAGATCATTTTTGTTTTGATGATGCAATGTCGTTAAGCCCAGTTTAGTCCGCCTATCAGGCCATTCAGTTGGCAACACCTTCTACCCCCTCTCTTGATGAGTTGTCTCCCGATCCTTTTCATGTTATTTTTCTGACTAATGAGATGATCATGTCCGTCATGGAGGACACCCCTTGGGACGATGGGCATCATCATTCTATCATCTTTCTGGAGCAACACACTCTTGAGAACTACCAACAGATCTCGACTCCGTCGACAGTTGTCATCCTCTCGACCGTTCCTGAGACTACACGCGATGTGTTTGTTGAAGGGAACTTAAGCAATATCTCGCCCATGATTCCCATTGACATATCCATCAAACCTCGAATCGTCGAAAATGTTCATATTGGAGCTTTGTGTTCCCCTGACGAAATAGTCACCTATACGTCCCTGTTCAAAGAGTTTTGTGACATCTTCGCCTGGAGCTACGAAGAAATGTCGGGTATCGACCCTGAGATTGTGATCCATGAAATTAAGACATATCCTGATGCTAAACCCATTCGGCAATGCCTTCGTCCAGTTCACCCACATAAAGCAGCTATTATAAAGCTCGAAGTCGAGAAAATTTTGAAAGCTGGCTTTATTTATCCGGTGGCTCTAACAGACTGGGTTTCCAATCTTGTCCTGATTGACAAGAAACAAGGTACAATTCGTGTGTGTGTTGATTATAAGGATATCAATAAAGCTTGTCCAAAAGACAACTTTCCTACCCCTTTCGTCGATCAGATTGTCGATGACTGCGCTGGAAGTGAAATCTTCTCTCTCATGGATGGTTTCTCTGGCTATAATCAAATTAACATCGTTCCTGAGGATCAACATAAGACTGTCTTTATTTGTCCTTGGGGTACTTTTGCCTATCGAAAACTTCCTTTCAATCTTAAGAAAGTTGGTGCAACTTTTCAACATGCTATGTCTTATGATTTTCATGATATCAAGCACATTGGTCAACCCTATTTGGACGATTTACCCGCTCATTCTATGTGCAGAGTAGATCACCCAATTCACCTCCGAACCATTTTCATTCGCTGTCAGTTCTACCGTATACGTTTAAATCCTCATAACTGTGTTTTCTATGTAGAATCAGGTCGTCTTCTAGGTTTTATTGTTTCGCGTCAAGGGATCCGGGTGGATCCTTTGAAGGTTGAGGCGATCCTTAATCTCCCTCCTCCTTCTACACTGCACCAGTTGCAAAGTTTGCAGAGGAAAGCAAACTTTCTTCGTCATTTTATCCCTAATTACGTTGAGATTACTCATGGATTTACGCGGCTATTAAAGAAGGATTTTGAGTTCATCTCAGATACCATTTCCAACAATGCTTTTGAAGCTTTGAAGTTGTCACTAACACGAGCTCCGCTTCTTTTTCTCCCTGATTACAGTCGTGATTATTTCCTTTATCTTGCTGCCTCGGAGTATACCATTGGCATGGTTCTCGTCCAAGAAGATGATGCACATGACAAACATGTTATTTACTACTTGAGTCGAAGTCTCATGCCGACTGAAATCAAGTATCAACATGTCGAGAAACTGGCCTTGGCTACCGTTCAAGCCGTCCAACACTTTCGGCACTATATCCTCTCACGTAAGACAATGGTGATTTCTCATTCCAACCCTATGCAACACATTTTGACACGTCAATTGCTAGGGGGGAAATACTCCAAATGGATTTTGATACTCCAAGAGTTGACTTGGAATTCGACTGCGCCAAGTCCAAGAAGTCCTTGGTTTTTGCTGAGTTGATATGCGATTTTCCTCATTCTGCAACAGAAAATGTAGCAGTTGATTCATTACCCGATGAATCTCTTTTCCTTATTAGCACTGATGATCTTTGGTATGGGGATATCATTATATATCTTCAAACCCATAGTTTCCAGCCTACTTTTTCCAGTACTAAACGACGTCGAATACGCTATCAAGCTCATCAATACATTATCCTTGGGGATACTCTTTATCATCGAGGGATTGACGTTGTCTAACATTCGATGAAGCAGAGAAAGATCTGAATGACTGCCATTCTGGAGAATGTGGTGGTCATATGTCTGGGTATGCTACTTCCCAGAAGATCTTACGCGCAAGGTATTTTTGGCCTTCTTTGTTTAACGACTGCATTATTGTCATTCAGAAATGCCATGCCTGCCAGACCAATAATCATAAAATTTGGTCACATCCTGCTCCTCTTCACCCTGTGGTCTCAATTGGTCCCTTTTCGAAATGGGGCATCAATTTCATGACATGTCACCCTCACTCGGTCGGGGAGCATGGTTACATCATTGTAGCCGTTGATTACTTTACGAAATGGGACGAGGCGATGCCGACATTTGACAACACTGGAAAGACCGTCGCATTGTTTCTTTTTAATCACATCATAGCTCGTTTTGGTGTTCCCCAAGCTATCATCACTGACCACGGTAGCCACTTTAGGAATTTTATGATGTCTGAACTTATTGAAAAGTTGGGTCTTCGCCATGATAACTCAACGCCCTATTATCCACAAGCTAATGGACAAGTCGAAGCGATTAACAAAGTTATCATAACTATGCTTCGACGAATGATAGGAATTCATAAAACAAGTTGGCACACAATGTTGTTTTCGGCATTGTGGGCCTATCAGACATCCGTCAAGTCTGCTACTGGGTTTACACCTTTTCGGTTAGTCTATGGTATGGAATCCATTCTCCCTATAGAATGTGAGATACCTTCTTTAAAACTAGTTGTTGAACTCCTACCCAACACTTCTGCTAAAGAAGAATGTCTATTGTATCTTATGCAATTAGATGAAACTCGACGTGACGGCACCCTAGTCATAGAAGCCCAGAAAAAGTGTGTCAAGGCCCAATATGACAAGCATGTCAAGCCTCACATTTTTTCCGAAGGCGATCTTATTCTTCTATATGAACAAGATCGAGATATGTTAGGAGCTAGGAAATTCGAACCCATGTGGCAAGGTCCTTATATCGTTCGACGAGTTTTGGAAAAAGGAGCTTATGATTTGGTAGATTACGATGGTATCCCTTTGAGTGAACCCAGGAATGGGTTATACTTGAAGAAGTACTATGCATGAAATCATCTGTGCACTAGTACTTGTATTTTATTATATCATACTTCTTTGTGTGTTACTATAGTTTTCTTTTGTCGTTATCTGGTCTCTACCCTTATGTGACATTGTGATTGATTTCCAGATGTCGGAGTCTTCGCTACCCTATATTGGCTTTGCTGATGGCGCTAGTCGTAGTACTCAGAATCTTGCTTCCGCTGCATGGGAAATTTACGCCCCTACAAACGAAATTGTCTCCTTACGAGGTGTGTGCCTCGGTCGTGCGACCAACAACATTGCAAAGTATAGCATCGTTATTGAATTATTGGTTGATGCTATCTCGCTCGAAATTCGTCATTTGGTTGTGCGACTTGATTCGCAGCTTGTAGTACTACAGTTAAGTAATGTCTACTCTATTCGAAGTGCTACTTTGTTACGGGTATATTTGCGAATTCGCCTCTTGGAACATTATTTTGATCACATTGAATATCAACATATTCCTAGATGTCTAAATACATTAAAAGATGCATTGGCTAATTATGTATCGGACAGACATTTGAACCATTTATAAATCAATCACATCAATATTCACACAATATAAAGTAACCGGTAGAAGTTGTCTGTATATATAACGATCAAAAAAGTTTTTTACAAAAAGTTTGTCCGAAGACCAAAATGTCAAAATCTGAAGCTCATAGCTTCTACAAAGTGACATCATGGATGACGATCACGGTAACACACGACTGCCCTAGCAACCCCACGGAGCAGTCGAATCATGGATGTTGATACTCCTACAGTATGACACTGATCATGTCATGGAACCTCATCTAGAGTCATGTCTGGAATGTCTGTAGTCAGGCCCTCTAGATTATGTTCCACCACTTGATAATCCTTAGTGTATTGTGGCACTGCCGCTACCTCTCCTCACCGCTGAATGGGAGAAGTACCAGGAGGTCTGTAAGATCCAACATCTGTGTTATCAACAAACGATTTTGTATTATTCTTTGGACGAACATATAAAAAAAAAACATTTGAATATGATTAAAATTCACAAAAACATTTAAAAAGGAAAAAATGTGTGTACTTCTTACCAAGGTCCCCCCACTGAGAATCCTCTGGCAGTACTAAGTCTGGATCTCCTCGGAAATCCAACCTGGCATAAGCATAGTCATCAACCATCAACAGTTGTGGTTGAAGCCAGTCAAAGAAAGTATCATCATACTTGATGATCGGTCCTGCTACGTGTCGGGCCATGAGCCGACACCATCTCAGCATCCTTGGATCTCTGGGACCCGGTATATTCCACTCAACCTGCAACCTCGGTAATGGGACCCTCTCAAGGAAGAAAGACACCAACAAAGATCCGTACCCAAATTGCTTCAGGTCACCTCGCCTACATTTGGTCAACTGCTTTTTTATACTGCGAAGCACAGCATCTAGGGATGATTTTAGGGGCTAAATTTTGCTCATGGGCTAATTTTCTATGGTTTTTCCCAAAAAAATATTCTCTATTATAAAAATGATTCGCCCAAATTTTTAAGGATAAAATAATTTTACCTTGAAAATCGCCAAAAATTTATAAAAACTATATAAAATCCTTATAAATTTGAATATTTTTACAAAAATATCGCCAAACATTCATAGTTGGCATATGAGGGATTAGTAAGATTCGTTAAGGTTTCTACACTTTAAAATAAATTTCCATCCTTAAAATCATCCCTGACATCATTTGCCCAGTTGAACACTCGAGGCTCAGTACACTCAATAGCATACTAGAAGTAACTCTGTAACTCCATGTGAGGAGCAGAACTCCCAGCCATTCGAGCTATGGTGAATAGGATAGTATGGAGGGTCAAATATTGTACCCCCCAAATAGTTACTTTTCATTTCTTTCTCTCAGCCTCGGGAACGTAGTGTAAATGACAGTACTCACTCATCTGTAGCCCACCACCTCTACTACCAGTCAGGCTCACATAGTACCCCCACCAGGACAATCCAGTCAAAATGTAAATGTCCTCAATGTCTAGGGACAGTGTGTGGACCCCCACATGAAATACCTATTGATCAGGGTCCCACATATGCACCAGGTACTCTAACAACCTGACTTGGGCCCTCATGCCTGGGATACGAAAGTACTTCAAGAGGCCACAATCTCTCAAAGCAGCAATAGTAGATGGATGATTTTCGACCATTGCATTGTCTTCTTCATGTTCCCTTTCGCGCCATTCAAGCACTATTTTGATGGCCAATTATCTGCATAAGGAACACAACAAGAAGATTAGTCACTTATTTCATGATTTGGTTCTTGTTCATTGGGTAAATTCTTTAAAAAAAAATTAGCTTTGCGGTTCTCGCAGGTGCCCTGTGTGCACAATGAAAGAACCTCGCAGGCTACCTTAGGGTCACCTGCGAGAATGCCTCATTCTCGCAGCTCCCGTATGGCCTGCCTGCGAGAATGGCAGCGCGTAAGTAGGGATTGGAAAATCAAATGAAAAATGACATTTTAACCAACGAAATTACAAAATTAAACCATGAAAGTGCTAAGGACGAAGAGCCTACCTTACTGTTGCAGACGGCTCGCTGAATGGTCTCTCGTAGCTCCCGCAATCTGACGCCGAACTTTGAGGGTAAAAGAGGGGTTTTTTGAGCTCAAATAGTGAAAAGGTAAAAATGATGTGGTAAAAAGAGTATTTACTCCTTTTTATTTACTTTTACTATGTCATTTGGTTTTTTATGACTATTTATCTATTAAACCCTAATGCCTAATGTCATTTTGAGTGAACCTTTTGCAGGCGTAACAACTTTGATGATCAAATACAGGGATACGGACATGATTTTCTTTGTCATCACGTGTTTTTTATTGTTTTTTATGGTTTTTATATAAAAACCTCGAGTGTGGTCTTTGTCCATTCTTTCACTCGTAAATACATGAGAACGCGATTGAGCATACTTTTATCACTTTTTCGAGCTCAATAAGGTTATACGAAAAAGGAACCCCCCTGGAGTCCTCTTTAAGCTCTTTTTAGACTCTCTAAACATGAAAAGATCGTCGAGCGACCTTGCTATTTTCACGCTCGATAAAGTATTTGAAGTACGCATCTAGTGAGCGATAATTTATCTATTTTTCGGTCTCATCCAGACTATTTTACGAAAAAGGAACTGAGAGAGTTCTCTTTTAAGTATTTTTCCAGACTCTATAATCATGAAAAACCTTTGAGTTTTCTATCTTTGGACTCGTTAAACAAACATTGACAGACCCGTGATGGGACCGAACCACTCCTTCTTAGGGTTCGTTAAACACATACTCCGAGGGACTCGTCCAAAGGATGAGCTTACATCAACAAGCATATGTTATCCTCCTCAAGCTTGCGTAAAAATAAAGAGGTACTCGCCAGAAATGGTGGGGGAAATTTTGGGAAAGGGATATGTTTTCATTTTCGTATTGATTGGCAATAAGTGTCACTCTTGAACATGACACCCCCTATTCATCATTTGAAGTCAGTTTGGGAAATCTGTTTGTCTCTCATTCGATTTGCTGCAAGGTCATTCCCTATGTCGTCTTTGAGTCAATGCTGTCAAATCGTTGGTCGTGTCGTTCATATGTTCAAGAGAAGTCAATATGAAACCTGTATTGAGTCGGCCATCTACAGTTATCCATTCTCTCTGTGTCGGCCTTCCCTGTGTCTTCTAGTCCAATTCACATCATACTTTGTTTCACCTTCAAAACCCGTTTCTCATTTCGATTCATTGATGGGGGATACATCAAGGTCCTCCTGTGATGAGTTTTGTTTCGTTGACTTCAGCTCATTATCCGGAATCAAGACTTAGAAATTATTTGGTACCTTGGAGCTTGCATGCCTCAATGGTAGGTTTCCTCGCTTTCGACAGTGGGTTTACATCATTGACCCCTGATCAAAAGATTCCATTGGATGTTCGACTTCAACTCATTCATTCACACTCGATGGATTGTACTAGGGTACCTTGGGAGTCATTGACATCAATGGTGATTTCCCTCGCACTTGTTAATGGTTTCATCAATGACCGGTAATCAAGTGGTTTCTTCCATGTTCGACTTCAACACATGTAATCACATGGTTAGATTCGTACTTTGGGCGATGAGATTGAAGACCCTGGATATCATTCCTTTGGTCCAGGTTGCGATGGAGTATGTATAATTTGCGACACATGGATCCATTGTGTATGTTTCGTGCCTATGTCGTCTTGATTTGAAATTTCTCGCATAGATCCACAGTGTATTCCTGGTGGCTATGCTATATTTTGATGGCATGGATCCACAGTGTATGATTGGTGGCCATGACCTATGTCTATAATGTCATCAGTCTATGATCTGAGTATGGGAATGCCTACCTCAGAATTGGTATATATGATATTCTACAGATGCTTGGTTGTTCGCAGGTTTCTGATTAGGTGTGCTCCTGGTTTCTGACACACACGTGCAGCTTACAAAGTCTTTCATTTGTCACTAGCTCCAACCTCATACTTTGGAGGTCATTATGTTACCCATGATTTTGGTCGTTATGATGATGCATTGATGATGGTGTACTCAGACTCTTCATAAGAAATTTCTTCTGAGAAAATTTACTTTCATCTCTTCCTAGAAAACTCATTTTTGAAGAAGGTTCGCAGGCTGCTAGTACATTTGGGTGCGAGAATGACCCATTCTCGCAGGCTACCTTAAGACAGGGTGCGAACATCTTGCACTGTGTTGAACTGCTAGGGTGCGAACTCTTCCTAAAGCATGGAAAAAGATGAATTCTCGATGTTTCTAGAAGGGAATCTTCTAGAAGGATGGGTTGGCATTCGAATGGTTATCCTAGTACTGGATTCCCTGATATTTTGGGATCATTCTTATCCGAGTAACTAATTCATTCTCTCCTATATATTGAGGGAATTCTCATGGAAAATGTTAAGCAAGATTCATTGGAGAATTGGTGAAAGAATTGTGTGAAGGACTCAGCATTGAAGAGCTGCTTGGAGACTCTAGCAAGTCTATCAAGAGGATTTGATCTTCTTCATGCAAGGATTGAGCAAGTGTGTGTGTTAGATCCAAGATCCATCGAAAGGAAGTTTGTGACATCAAGGCTCAGGTTGTAATCTTTACTTTCCATTAATATGATACAGTGGCATGTCCCTTTCCCATAAATCTATTTCCACTTTATTCTTTGCACGAGTAGTAGTGTCTGAGCGCCTGTGTCGGGCGCACAGGGGGGTTAGAGGGGGGGCCGCTAGGCCCCCCCTCGGGGGGCGCAGGGGGGCGGAGCTCCCCATGCGGGGGTTTGGGGGCAGCGCCCACGAATTTTTTTTTTTGGGCCAACATATTTTCACCGGTTTCGGGCGACATATTTCCGGGACGACATATTTCCAGGACCACATGATATTAGGTGGTTTTTCGGCACATGGTTTTTTGCCGATGGTTTTCTATTTCTGGTTAAGGAATTAGGGTTTTGGACTAATACAGGTCATTGGGTTAGGGTTTTTGATGCCGCTGGCTCCTATATGTATATTTTATTGTAAACAGTGTAAAGCAATGTATCAATATAATATATGATGGTTTTCCCGGTTTGGGTTTCCAGGTGAAAAATATCTGTGTAATGTTTGTATTTTCCATTGTATCTTTTATGTTCTTTTCTGAATATCAGTTTGCAGTAGATATTGTACAAGGTTAGAATTTACATTTGGAATCAGAGCTTTATTGGCTTCAGGGGGACGCCTTTGTCATCAAGGGTTTGGCTCGGGACTGTGATAAGCCTTGTTACAGTGGGAGATCTGCGGTATTGTTTTTCAGGTGAAAAGAAATGGAAAGCAATTTGAACATGGAGATCAAGAATTTTAATGGGAAAAGCTTTGAGCTGTGGAAGCTCAAGATGGAAGATATTTTGGTGGATAGAGATCAGTGGATCGCGGTAGATCCAGGTACGGCACCTACAGGAACTTCTGCAGATGAATGGAAAAAGACGGATCGGAAGGCAAAGAGCACAATTCGACTGTGTCTCTCCGATTCATTATTACTGAATGTGTCAGAGGAAGCTACAGCCAAAGATTTATGGGAAAAGTTGGGGAATTTGTATCAGTCTAAGTCCCTGGTAAATAAACTATTCCTGAGAAAGAAGCTGTATAACTTGAGGATGAGAGATGGAGACTCGGTG
>ML780869.1:255431-278165 GCA_009831015.1 Picea engelmannii | reverse complement strand
TATATATTGCATATATGCTTGCATTACCGCATCCATGACTGTACCTAAGGTGTCTCATATTTTATTACTTAAGAAATATATACACCTGATGCTAATCATGTAATCGATTGGAATATGATTCAGGTGGAACCAGAAGGTGTCCTGCAAGTGCATCATGTGCACATATTGGACAGGAAAATAAAACAGCTTCGGAATCGAGCTATTGAGCTTGTAAAGGTCCAGTGGACCTGGTACGGTCTTGAGGACGTGACATGGGAGCATGAAGATGTTATGCGGGAAGATTACCCGCATCTTTTTTAAAATTTTGAAAAGCTTGCAGAAGCTGTGTAAAGTTGCACTGAGGACAGTGCAGAAATAAGGGGAGGGGGATTGTAATGTCCCCAAGGTCGAGCCCAATTGTAAATATTGTTTACGAAATGAGTTTTAAAATTTTTTTATAGGATGGTGAGCCAAGCTTATATAATTTGGTGGGCTTATGTGATTATTAGGCCAGAGAGCCTAAGTGTTGAAGGCCAAGAGCCTGATTTTGTACATGTATCTATGCAGAACATTAACAAAATTATAAACACCACTATGTGTAGACCGAACATGATGAATGAGTGATGGGGGACTAATATTCCACAGAGTGGGAAAGGTATTAGGGGCTGGAAGGTGGGAAAAGGGACTAAGTGTTGAGCCTAGGGGCTTAAATCCTTGGGAATAATATTTTAATATTATTCCAAAAGACATGTAAATAATATGTTTTATCCTAAGTTCTTTTTGGAAGGACAAGCAACTTCCAAATGGAAGGAACGCGTGCAGTTTCATGGGTGACAAGTGTCAACCCAAGCACATGCAGATACAACTGTTGAGTTGAGCCATGATGGGGGTTCCCCCTCCATTCCACCATCGACCGTCTGAACGTGAGTCCCGTATGAACTCTGTAAGAATACCCTGGTGCAACCCTGAAAGACGAAAAGCCTATGTTGATTTCTGAGATAGCCGGTACAACCTCTGTCTAAATATTTTGATACTGTGCGTGGGATGTCTGTAAACCTTGTGCAATCCCGAAACTAAAACCATGAGTCTATTTCGTGATTGTTGAGCCTGTTTGGGAAGCCCGTGTCTGTTTTCCCAATTGGTTGTTGTGGCCACACAGTGTTGGACTGTGCATGGATTACTGGCCAGTGTGAGTTCATGCTTAGACTATGTGTAACCTCTCTCCAGGTGAGGGAGGTGATTTTTGTTGGAAGAGGCAGATTTTCAGGCTTGTGAACAACTCTCTCCAGGTGAGAGAGTTTGTTGGGAAGTGGTTTCCTCCAAAGAGTGTCCAGCACCAACTTCGGGCTCTGAGACTTCTTGATCTGGCCTGTTTCTGAGACCTAGAGAGGGAGGTGTAGCATCGATGGACTGTTCTTTTGAAGGTGTATACTCCTGGGCGGAACAAGCATGTTGGGAATGAGAGTCCGAGAGTAGTGGGCATAAGATGGCATCCTGGGAAGAATCCTTGTAGTCATTCTGTGTTGTTTTCCCTGTAACCTCATCCTAGCCTAGGATTCCTTACCTTGGGGTGGAGCTTAGTCCCAGCTCGGGGGTGACCCACTGCTGAGCTTGATGAGCAACGCGGTATAAGGCTGGGAGGTTTTTGAAAGGCCTGCATGTGGTTGGTGGAATTACCATCGTTTCAAAGATAAGTACCAGACAATGTTTTAATTATGTGTTGCATGTTTGTGTATTTATATTTATCATGTATTATGTTGTGCATATGAATGAATGTTAATTCCAGGGATTATTTATGTTAGCAGTAATTTTGTGTTGACTCTGAGTTTAAATGTGTTTAACCTATTTTAAATTAATGTTATTAATTAAGCATAAAATGATGTTGTTCTGCAAAGTAGCGTCTTCTCGTCCAGTGGGTTGGATGACGGTCGGGGGAGCATTACAGAATGGTATCAGAGAATTACAGTATGAAAGAGTGTTACAGAATGGTATCAGAGCATTACAGTATGAAAGAGTGCTACAAAGATCTTGAAGGTAAAGCTGTGCACAAGTACAAGAATAGGAGACTTCGACATAGACTGTGTTCTAGATGAGGAAACTCCAGTGAATATTATGACAGAAAGCACTTGGGAAATTTTGGGAAAGCCTACTATATTATCTTCCTTGGGAAGAATAGGTTTGTTTAAAGGAAATATGATAACCATATGTGGAAGAGTTACCATTGTACCTGTTATTATTCATGGAACATCGACTGGAGAGTAATTTGAAGTCATTAAGTATGTTGAGAACAATGCCCCTTTTCCTCTTTTGTTAGGAAAAAATTGGATCAAGAAGGATTAGATCAGAAAGAAAGCATAGGAAGAAGCTACAGAAAATAAAAAGCAAGAACTAAGGGATTTCATAGCTAGAAAGATAGATCAACTGATAGAAGAACAAGAAGTTTAGTCAAAGCAAAAGAAGGCAAGAAAATTAACTGTCAAAGTTGAAAGAACGCAATAATATTTGAAGGACCTATCCATCCAAGAAGAAAGTATATCCATCTAGGAATTGGTAAGGGAAGGGATATTAATTTCGAACCCTTTGAAAGCACATCAACAATGCAAAGTTACTACACTATGAGAAGATAGAAATAAGAATGGAAAGAGAAATCTATAAACAATTAGAGAAACCCAGATCACAAGAAAGAAGGAAAGGAAGCTTATTAAGAAGAAAGCCATGTTGGAAAAGCTACATGAAGTTACAGATAAAAAATTCACAAGAGGTAGGCTTGCAAGTCCTGAACCTCGCCGGAACAGCAGAACCGCATAGAAAGAGACTTCACCCCGGCGAAGCCATATGATCATTGGAGGTGCCCCGACCGTTATAATGACACTCTGAAATGGATAGGAAGGGCATTTATGGGCAAAGAGATTTCGAACATTGACACCACACCACAATGGATAGATTCACATTAATGGAAGCATCGCTTCCCGTTAGAAGAATCTTTTACGAAGCTCGACTATTTAACCCATTGGTCGTTGCGTCGGGACCACTTTTCACCAACCGTGATTAACTAAGTTATCAAATATTTGATTGTCTGTCGAACTTTGATTTTAGAACCTAGACATTTCCATCCGTTCCTTACTCCATATGTCTATTTGCCTACCCTGACTTGTCTAATTAAAAGAGAGAATGTCGGGTGAAAAGACTGAGTTAGAGAAGTCCATCGAAGAGGTCCTTAAGAAATTTATGGTTGACAGAGATATGTCTGAAGGTATTCATGCATCATCAACTAGGGGACTACAGGCTTCCCCTTCAACCGCATGATGTTCTAGTCGTGCTAACCCTACGACTGAGAAGTGAAGTAAACATCACGACGATATGGCTAATGCAAAGCAGATCCCATCGATCTTACCGAATTACATCCTGCCTTTGGTTGGTGTGGTTAACTATGACAACATCCCATGAGACTATGAGTACATTTTGATTACCATGTACATCCCGAAGGGGATACGCGTAGAGGGAAGTTAGGTTGGATAGATCCCACCCTTGAATAATAGTTATTTCAACTTCAATGACAGAAAGAACTATGCCATGCTCGCACCTCATAGATACCTGATGAAGATGACTAGGAAGAAGCCTCACATAGTCTCCCAGCCTTGGATTAAGGAGCTGACATAGTCCACCATACTGAATGTCATGAAGATTCCTCACTTTGTCCAACATCAAGAGATTAAAACTTGTGTTAAACTCCTCTTGTCATGCTTTCATGGAGGATACTTATGGCTTGACATGTAGATTACTGTGGATCCGGCATTGTTCCACTTGATCACAAGATTGAGAATGTAGGGACCTGAACCTCAGCAGTTCTACCCAAGGAAGGCCTCGGATCACTCCCTGACACATTGCATAAAGGAATCATATAATGAAGTTGAGAAGGAAAAGTGAGGCTACAAGGTAGCCTCTACCCAGGATGGTGCAGTGCACCTCGCTTTCCAGCTCATAGCTGGAAAGATTGTAAGAAATAATCACCCCACGCAGGTCATCGGGTTCATGGTAGACCTTGTAGGAAAATGCATGTAGGGGATGCAGATGAATTGGGTGAGTTACCTCGTCAATGAGCTTGAGAAAGATTGGCATGAAGCATAGGATCAGGGATACAAGTTCCACTTCAGCTGGCTACTCGTGTTGATTCCATTTGTCTCTTGGAAAATGCCGGAAGGATATACCTTCTTAGAGATTGAACCATAGGAACCGTTGGCCGCAAGGTTATAAACCTTATGGTATATGAATGATATGTAAAGGAAATGGAAGTCGAACATAGTGTTCTATGCCTACTATCAGCAACTGAATGTTTCCATTAAGTCGTTCCCACAGATGACTCTATGCACTTTGCACTAGTACAGATCAATCACTAAGTTCTTTGCAGATCAACATTTCATATATATTACTGCACGTGGGGATGAGAGCAAGGAAAAATTATATTCCTATGACAAGATGACCGACGAGGACATGGAATAGATCACCAAGGAATGGTTAGAGGAGTTTCGTGTACCCGTTGCAGATTTAGAACTCTCTGATGCTAACATTATAGGAAGCCCCTTGGTCACTCGGGCCAAGCATGTCGAACAAACCAGTGTGAAGAATAAGAAGAAAAAGGAGGAAGTCCAAGACATAGAAACTGATGAGTAGGATAGTGCCTCGGAAGGAAATGGATCTGGATCACCCGCAGGAGGAGGAGATGAAGTAAATCAAGAAGGAGGAGGGAACGAAGGATAAAATCAAGGAGAAGGTGAAGCTACGCCACCGAAGCATCTTCGAGCTCTCATTTCCGCTACTATCCTTTCACATTTCTCCTTGCATCCCTTGTTGATTTCCTCACTATAATATTCATTGTTTTAATGGGATACCTATGGAAGGAAAGCCATCATACTGGTTCATTTCCACTTCAAATTTTCCCAAGAAAATACAAAATAAAATAAAAAGGAAATGTTTACAAAAACTTCAAAAAGGAAATAAACTAAGTTCTTATTACATCGTTTGGAGAGGATCCAATTCGAATGACACCTCCCCATTTATAGGTTTTTGGTCCCCAAAAGTTTCAAATCCTTTCAATATTCTTCTACAATCATCAAGTAGACTTGGAAAATATCCAAGAAAGGGTGCCTCTACTGTAGGATGGAAGACAAGAGATGAGTAGGGGATTCCTTTGGCATAACCCTGTTGTCCATTTGATGGTTGGAGATGACATTTTCTCGTGCAATAGGTCATTGGAAAATTGTTTCTCCTTAGGATGAAAGTGTAAGAAAATCTTGTTTCCCCTTGACCTTAACTCTCCAAGCTTCTTTATTGGATGTTTTATTATTGGGATGGAGGTAGGGGTGAAGCCTTCAACATTGGGTCTCCCAATGTCCAGTCAATATGCAGAACTGAGAATGGTTCCTACATGGTCTTCTTGGCCTTATATAGTGCCAAAAATCACTAACATTATGAACCATTTTCAAGCAATAGAAACTAACTATGTGTTGGCACAGCGGTAGACCCAGGGTTCAACGCTTCAATAGTGCACCAACAAAACCCTAACTATCGTCCCTTTTGGAAACACCTGCGAAGCAGGAGAAGTCTCACCCGAGGTAGAGGCAAGGGGGGTTACACGACTCAAGTGTCTATAACCAAGATGGGACACAAATCTATGATTAAAATTACTTCGCAGGGTACTTAAGAACAACATGTATTAGTTTATCACCTTTATTCACATCGCAAAACAAACCCTAAGAATATATCAACGCAGTAATATGCATCGTACTTAACATCATAAGTTAGATATAGCATATTCAACATAGATAAAGCACTAAGCATTCATAGATCTATCTATCATACATAACAACATAAAAAAAAGAGAAAAAAACAAACCATCAACAAATGATATACGTGGTTCACCCCAGTGTGGGGCTATGTCCACCAATGACTTCTTTTTCTTTATTAGTATCCAAACTCTTACATTCTTCTTCTCCTGTGCACTAAGCCACAAAGCCAAGATTTGCACTAGACAGGTGATCTGCACAGATCCACCTTCCCAAAATCAGGTCAAGGCACAAAGCCAACTCCTCTACTAAGCATGGATCTTTACATGCATAGTCTGTTGCACTAAGAAACCCAAAATTGCTTGCCTCTTGCACTTAGCTACTTACATTCCCCTTTCCCTTTTTCCTTTTCTACATTACATTCTTACACTTATTTATACTTTTACATTCGCTTACAAAAGGCCTAATCATAAGTAAACCCATGGTCTGACATCCCATAAACCCTAATACAAAACCCTAATGAACCCCATGCCATGTACACAAATAAAATGATATCCCATGATCTCAGCTCTGCATCGGTGCTCCATCTTCAACCAACCTGTCGAAGTCCAAAAAGGTGGTCAATCCTGACCAATTTTTCCCCAAAACTTGGTCGAGGTCCAACAAGTCCCTAACACTCACTTGTGACTCATCCCGAGTCACTCAGATCTACATAGTGTTTCTTTGAAGGCCTCTAGCTTAACTCGAGCTGCCTCAACCTGTTGCTTCGTCTGAGATTCCTGCTCAATGAACTCCTGGATCATTTTCTTTGTAATAGGCCCTTCCAGGTGTTCTTCCACTGTCGCAACTACTTGGTCCAGTTGAAAAACTTGTCCTTCGATCTCTTCAAACACCGTGCAGGATTCCTTGTGCACCAGTTGTAGCCTTTGTGTGACTTCCATTACTCTGCCCTAGAAGGCAGCAATCTGCTACTGGGCCGCGCACTGTTCTTGTGATCTCTTCATTCTCTCGACTGCAATGAGTGACTTCATCAGTGCTTGAATTGTTAGTTCTTGTTTTTGCACCTCATGTAGTTGTTCTTCCAAATTCCTAAGCTCTGTATCTTCTGTGAGGCGTTCACAGGTCTACACACTTCTATCACTCAACTGTTTTCATTTTGAGGTGAGGGCTCTAATTCTTCCAACTATGCTCTTAGCATCTTCCTCCCTCTTATCATGCACTTCCTGTGGAGTTCTTGGTACTTCTTAGATATCGAACTCCATTATCCTTTATTGAATATGATAGATGGCCTCATCGAGCTTCACCACTTGAACCTCAACTGATTCATGTTCTTCTTGTGCCAAGCCTGGCATAGAGTGAAGTGCTCTACCCACCACTTCTTTGACTGCAGTCTTCTCTGCGAGAATATGGTCCTTTTCCCTCTGTATCTTTGCCTTGTCTTCCTCGAGCATCACCCACAACTCATCCCTCTCACTTTCATAAGAGGTCACATAGTACCGCACAACTCACAGTTTCTCTAAGACTTCCTCTTTTTCTTTCTTCAAGGCTTCTATAGCCTTTTCCTTTTATTCTTGCAATTTCTGAAGACGAGCCTCTATTGCATATGCAAGTCTTCAAAGTTGGGCTGAATCATCCCCCAACTCTGCAGTTTCTGACGAGGAAGGCATAGTAGATACTACGCAGATCGAGCAAATAGCTTCCTATATCTCCTTCATCTCCTTCTCGACCTTCTCGTACATATCTTCCTTATTTTCTCCATACCTCTGCAAGATATCTTCATACATGTCCTCCATCACTCCATGAACTAGACCAATATCATCATCTGTAAGTGTAGCCTCTACCTGGGGTTTACTGGCGTGGGTCTTCTTTCTCCCTGATACTTTCTACGGAGAAACCTTTCTTTTCTTTGGTGTTTCTATCTGGGTAGGAGGATGCCGCATAGGAACACCAGTAGGACCATAAGCTGGGTTAGGTGGATAGTTGTAACTAGTGGGTCCTCCTATATACAGTTGTTGTTGGCCAGGATAATAAGGATTCGATGATGAATGAGAAACGTTGGCATGACCCGGTGGGTTTTGAGCATTATAGGTCGGGTGATTTGCTTGCCCATGAGGAGGATAGAAATTTTTCCCTTGAGGATGGTAAGGAGTAGATCCCAAAGGTGGGTACACATTAGACCCATGAGGAGGATAATACTGTGGTCCCAGAGTGCTCCAGGTGGTGTTTTGGATGCCACCCGGATGAGATTGTGGGTACGATGTCCCGGAAGGACCAGGATTGGGTACCCCTCCTAATGGGTTATTATAAGAGTGCCCCCCAACGTGGGGTTGAGTGAAAGTGCCTCCTGAATATATTCTCCAGGGTTGTGAAGGTTTTCTAGTCAACAGGGTTTGCCCCCCTTCCAGTGGTGGATTTGTGACTGGGGTATGACTAGCAGACAAAGGTTTCCCTCCAGGAGGAGGATGAAAAGGGGGTTGTCCCCTGGGAGGGGTAGGCCCACCATGGAACGGTAGTCCTCTAGGATGAAAAGGTGTGTTGGATGGTGGTTTCCCTCCAGTTGGTTGTGTTTGGCCAGCAGGGATCTGTATTCTCGGGTGAGAAGATGTGATGGGTCCATCATTGGGATGAACTTGTGTGGTGTAGCAGTAGGGTTAACAACCCGATCGATTGGGTGACTCATGGTTTGACCGGATGGTCCTATTTCACTAGGAGGGTTATCAGGATGGAACAATTGTCGAAAGGATTCGAAATGTTCATAAAGATCACATCCTGATGAAGTCCTCCAAACAGAATGAGCGGGTGTGGGATTGGTATCTACTGCGGTGTCAGGACGAATAGGAGTCCTATATTCCTCACCAAAGATGGGTTGTGTGGATCCCATATATGCTTTGTTAAAAATCCTCTCTGGTAATCATGGGACTTCTTCGTATATGACGTTCCCAAGGGAGTCTAAATGAAGTAAAAGTGGTTCAAGAGGGGTCACCGAAGTGGGATTCACAATCGTAACAAAAGCGTCTTCCGGGTTATCTAACGGAGGAGCAACAACACTTTCAGCATCAAATGGATTTTCTACCTCTCTGCGGTGGTTGTCTTTGGGAGGGTTAGGAGGTAAGGGTTGATAGCCTTCTGGAGGCATCCCTTGCATCCTATGTGATCGGTGAAGACCCTGATCGTCCACGGGCTCAATTGTGGAGAAAGGCAGAACACACTGAAGATCTAGAGCCAACTAACAAAAAGAAACAGCACACGCTAACAAAATCTAGGAATCACAACCAAGCAAACAGGACCTTCTTTTGATGATCGTACTAGTTGGTGATGAAATCCAACGTCGTGTGATCAAGTCCAGAAGGGGCAGGGATAGGGTGGAACAGTTACAATGGCGACCTGGTTAATGGACTTACGCCTTGGTGCAAGATTCCACGCAGTAATTGTGGATTTACCCTCCAAGGAGCCCGAGTGAGTTTGACCAATGTCTGCTCCAGGTATAGTGAGACTTCCCATCACTGTCACCTTGTGTAAGACCCTAAATATTATGGCCACTAAGGTTACCAATTCGCAGTCAGCCCCTGGGCAGGAACAGTCGATATGGCCACGGTCGATATGATCCCTGCTGACCAAACACAACCAGCTGGAGGGCAACCACCATCTAACACACCTTTTTCCTCCTAGAGGACTACCGTTCCATCGTGGGCCTACCCCTCCCGGGGGACAGCCCCCTTTTCATCCTCCTCTTGGAGGGCAACCTCTGTCTGCCAGTCATACCCCGGTCACAAATCCACCACTGGCAGGGGGGAAAACCCCGTTGGTTGGAAACCCTTCACAACCCTGGAGAATATCTTCAAGAGGAACTTTCACTCAACCCCACATTGGGGGGAACTCTTATAATAACCCATTAGGAGGGGTACCCAATCCTGGTCCTTCCGGGACATCGTACCCACAATCTCATCTGGGTGGCATCCAAAAAACCACCTGGAATTGGTAAGGGAAGGGATATTAATTTCGAACCCTTTGAAAGAACATCAACAATGCAAAGTTACTACACTATGAGAAGATAGGAATAAGAATGGAAAGAGAAATCTAGAAACAATTAGAGAAACCCAGATCAGAAGAAAGAAGGAAAGGAAGCTTAGTAAGAAGAAAGCCATGTTGGAAAAGCTACATGAAGTTAAAGATAAAAACCTCACAAGAGGTAGGCTTGCAAGTCCTGAACCTCGCCGGAACAGCAGAACCGCGTAGAAAGAGACTTCACCCCGGCAAAGCCATATGATCATTGGAGGTGCCCTGACCATTAGAATGACACTCTGAAATGGATAGGAAGAGCATTTATGGGCGAAGAGATTTCGAACGTTGACACCACACCACAACGGATAGATTCACATTAATGGAAGCATCGCTTCCCATTAGAAGAATATGTTACGAAGCTCGACTATTTAACCCATTTGTCTCTTGGAAAATGCCGGAAGGAGCTACCTTCCTAGAGATTGAACCATAAGAACCGTTGGCTGCAAGGTTATAAACCTTATGGTATATGAATGATATGTAAAGGAAATGGAAGTCGAACATAGTGTTCTATGCCTACTATCAGCAACTAAATGTTTCCATTAAGTCGTTCCCACAGATGACTCTATGCACTTTACACTAGTACAGATCAATCACTAAGTTCTGTGCAAATCAACATTTCATTTATATTACTGCGCGTCGGGATGAGAGCAAGGAAAAATTATATTCCTATGACAAGATGACCGACGAGGACATGGAATATATCACCAAGGAATGGTCAAAGGCGTTTCGTGTACCCGTTGCAGATTTAGAACTCTCTGATGCTAACATTATAGGAAGCCCCTTGGTCACCCGAGCCAAGCATGTCAAACAAACTAGTGTGAAGAATAATAAGAAAAAGGAGGAATTCCAAGACATAGAAACTGATGAGTAGGATAGTGCCTCAGAAGGAACCGCGGTAGATACCAATCCCACACCCGCTCGTTCTGTTGGGAGGAATTTATCAGGACGCAATCTCTATGAACATTTTGAATCCTTTCGACAATTGTTCCATCCTGATAACCCTCCTAGTGAAACAGGACCATCCGGTCAAACCATGAGTCACCCAGTCGATCGGGTTGTTAACCCTACTGCTACACCAGCGCAAGTCCATCCCAATGATGGACCCACCACATCTGCTCACCCGAGAATGTAGATCCTTGCTGGCCAAACACAACTAACTGGAGGGAAACCACCATCCAACACACCTTTTCCTCCTAGAGGACTACTGTTCCATGGTGGGCCTACCCCTCCCGGGGGACAGCCCCCTTTTCATCCTCCTCCTAGAGGGAAACCTCTGTCTACCAGTCATACCCCATTCACAAATCCACCACTGGCAAGGGGGAAAACCTCGTTGGTTGGAAACCCTTAAAAACCCTAGAGAATATCTTCAGGAGGCACTTTCACTCAACCCCACATTGGGGGGCACTCTTATAATAACCCATTAGGAGGGGTACCCAATCCTAGTCCTTCCAGGACATCGTACCCACAATCTCATCTGGGTGGCATCCAAAACACCACCTGGAGCACTCCGGGACCATAGTCTTATCCTCCTCATGGGTCTAATGTGTACCCACCTCCGGGATCTACTCCTTACCATCCTCAAGGGAAAAATGTCTATCCTCCTCATGGGCAAGCAAATCACCCGGCCTATAATTCTCAAAACCCACCGGGTCATGCCAACGTTTCTCAATCATCATCGAATCCTTATTATCCTAGCCAGCAACAACCGTATGTAGGAGGACCTATTGGTTACAACTATCCACCTAACCCAGCTTATGGTCCTACTGGTGTTCCTATGCCGCACTAGTATCATTCGCAAATTAACCGACAGCTACCTTTCCTTGCGACTCTGGATCTCCCAGACTTGTCTCGGTTAACTAATGATCCTATTTCTCATTCACCAGTTTGGCCAGTCATTCCAGCTAAACTTCTTTCTGATATTCCGAAATTTGACGGAAACCCTGGTGAAGATCCAAACAACCATGTTATGACTTTCCATTTGTGGTGTTCATCAAACTCCCTCATGGATGATTCTATCTGTTTGCGTCTTTTCCAACGAACACTTACCAGTTTGGCAGCAAAGTGGGATATTGAACGACCACGTGCTTCTTTTCATGATTTCAATTCCCTTGCTATGTCTTTCCTCACGCACTTTCAGTTGCCTATTCGCTACGAAATGGGTACTGAACTCTTGACCTCCCTTCGTCAAACTAATGCCGTGCATATCTCTGACCATATTCATGAGTGGAGACGACGACGAAGGATGATCAAGGCTGTCATCCCTGACATACTGTTAGTAGAATGGTTCACGAAATCACTGCTACCATCGATCACTCGCGATGTTGCTATGGGTGGTGCGGTCACAGAGGAACAAGCCATCGCTCGGGCTCAGTATTTAGATTTGGTTTATTCCCAATCTGGTACTTTGTATGATTTTCTTCTGACTGCTACTCGAGCCAATACCAATCCATCTAGACCATCATCCTCATCTCATGCAGATGGTGTTATCGGCTCCATCAAAACCCAACCTATTTCCCAATCGCTCACACCCTCCTCTACCTCCCCTCAAACTCAGATCTCTGAGGTGAATGCAGTTCAATCTTCCCCTTCACAACAATCCGGAGGTAAGAAGAAAATGAAGAATAAATCAAAAAATAATAATGAACAAACAAAGAATCAAACACCTGTTGTCGAAAAGCAAACACAACGGAAGTTGAAATTCCTATGTCTCATTTGTGGTGACAATCACTACACCTGAGATTTCCCACATCGTGATGAAGTGGCCAAAATTTTCCAAGGAAAGTCACAACCCGTTGTGCTTACTCATCCTTTTCCACAGCAGCAATCCATGGTTGCTCAAACCCCCTCGCCTGGGGGCAGTTCTAGCAATCCTCATGATGAGGCCTCGTCGAGTGCACATATTTATATGTTTAACAGAGTTAATTTAACCACTCTCTCTAAGGAATACGACACACCAGGTAACCCTGATAAAGGAAAAGACATTAATGGTATTGGCACTTTACCAGATCCATCATCGTCCTCCGTCAGTCTTCCATCGGTTAATCCTCCATCTAGACCACTCCAGAGTGAGAAACCCACGTTCGTCTCTATCTTAATCCCTCCTAAGAGCACCATCCAGAAATCTACCTTCAATCCTAACTCACGGGCTGACCAAAATTACAATATTGTTGAAGATTTGTCCCAAGCCCTGTGTGCTATGTTCGCCTTGGAAGTTTTACAGCACTGCCCCAGTCAACATAAAACTCACTTAGATGCTCTTGGTGTTGTTGATCCTAAGTTGTCCAACCAGATCATGTTTAACCTGGATAATTATACGTCTCAACTCTCCCACCAACTTGCTTTCCAAGTTGATGTTGTTGTCCACAATCAACAAATCCACCAAATGATTCTGGATGAGGGAGCCTCGACTTGTGTTATGTCTTTAGCGTGTTGGAAAGGTTTAAAATCACCATCACTCAATAAATCCCCAACGATGTTCCGTGCCTTCGATGGGTGAGGTTTTCATCCTCATGGGCTTTTACAGTCCCTGCCCTTCCAATTGGGTGGCAAAATTGTTACCATTGATGTCGAGGTGGTCGATGCTCCCCTCGATTACAACTTGTTACTTGGAAGGAGTTGGTTTTATGCTATGACTGTTGTTTCCTCATCGGTCTTTCGATGTGTACAATTTCCTCATCAGGGAAAAATCATCACTGTTGATTAGTTGGACTTCTACACAACCGATGCTCGTATTCCTGCTACCAACAATATTCCTTTCCTGGGAGACCACAAGATCACGTATGAAAGCGTTGGTGTTGGCTTACTGAAAGATTCTAGCCTCATGGGTACCTTCCCTACACCACTTCCACCAACTATACATCACGTTGCCACAGTCGATATGATTTTGACCGCAGCTTATCAATCTTTGGGATCATCTGACCCCTGGGTTGCACCTTGTCCATTGGAATTCGATGCACTAAGTGACACCGTGCCACTTAGTCCAGCTGAACCATCATACGTTTCTACCCAATTCACTTCTCCCTTGTTGGATGACCAACATCTATTGGCACCCGACGTTTCATCGATACAACCACGGTCAGGTTCCTTGTCGACTGTGATCCACTACACTTCCCCAAATTTTCCTATGCCGGAAATGTTTCGCATAGACAAGCTACCTTGGGATAATCACCATCCCCGATCCTCTTTTCTTCCCCTGCATGAAGAATTTCGGGCAGATATCTCCCCTCCTGGTGTCGATTTTCTATCACCTCCCATGTTTTCAACTTCTGATGATTTGGATCCGGTAGTTGACTTGGTGATTTCTTCGATAGGTTTATTGGAGCCTGATATACTCACTCCTATCACGACCCTAGACATGTATTCCTCCCTGAGTGATTATCTTCCATCCAGTAAAGATCTCCTGGAGGCCATGACCGAGTTTTGTCCCTTGACATGGTATCCTTCTAGAATGTTATCCTCTTGGAAGCCATGATCAAAAAGAAGCCACGAGCATAGTTTCTCTTCTCTGTGGCAAGCTCGTTAAAAAATGAAACAGAGGCCACTAGCTTTCAAGCTGGGGGCATAACAAGCATAGTTTCTCTTCTCTGTGGCAAGATCGTTAAAAAATGAAACAGAGGCCGCTAGCTTTCAAGATGGGGGCATAACGAGCATTCTTTTCCTGTGTCAAGCTTGTTAAAAAATGAAACAGTCACCTCTCTTGAACCTTCTTTTCATCCACCCTTCTCCTTTTTCTCATCCACTAGAGAAATTGGTGACGACCTCAGAGCCGGTGGATGAATCGAAGCTTGGAGGGCATGTCTCCAGCCTTTGATTATCATTCTGGAGCTAAGCCACCAACTTTCAAGCGGGGGGCATACCGAGCTTAGTCTTTGTTCTTTCTTGTGCTCGTAAAAACATGAGAATGCAACCGGGTAAAGTTTTATCTCTTTTTTGGACCCGTATGGACACGAACATACGAAAAAGGAACCCCCCCTGGAGTCTCCTTTAAACCCTTTTTAGACTCTCTAAATATGAAAATATTGTCGAGTGACCTTGCTTCCATTCACACTCGTTAAAAGGTCAGAAAGGGCGTCTTTCGAGCGATAGTTTAACCCTTTTTCGGTCTCATTGGACTATTGTACGAAAAAGGAACTGAGAGAGTTCCCTTTTAAGTGTTTTTCCAAACTCTATAATCCCAAAAAACCTTCGAGTTTTCTGTCTTTGGACTCGTTAAAGAACACATAGACAGGCCCATATGGGACCGAACCCTTACTTCTTCCGGTTCGTTAAACAAAGGAAGAGGAACTTACCGAAGGTGAGTTATATTGAGCATGTGTTATCCTCCTCGAGCTCATTAAATCAAAAAGAGGTACTCATCTATCTAGATGGGGGAAAAAATTGAAAGGAGCAAGCCAAGCAGTCTCTTGAGAACATCATCTAGCACTTCTTGGAGTCGCCCTTGAACATGGCACTTTGTCATCTGCATATATCATAATCCGCTTAACCTCTGCACTGAGACAATCCTTTGAGTCCCTTTCACTCCTTTGGGTTACCCTATGCAAGTCACAGTACCCATTGCATAGTTTTGGTCAACGTCATGTTTTGTTGTTGTGCCTCAATGTTCAAGGGAAGTATCCACCTCGAGAGTCAGCCATCCCAAACATCTTGCCTCAAAAACCAGTGTCATTCCATGTTCATTTGATCTACCAATTACATCTCTATGTCTGTTTCATGTCATTGATGGGGGATACATCAAGGCCCTCCCTCGACGAGTCTATTCCTGTCGACTTCAACACATTATCCAGGAATTAGGCTTAGAAACCAGTTAGTACTTTGGGACCTGCATGCCTCAATGGAAGGCCTCCTCACATTCGACAGTAGGTTTACATAATTGAACTCTGATCGAATGATTCCATGGATGTTCGACTTCAGATCATCTATTCACATTCACTGGAATGTACTAAGGTACCTTGGGAATCATTGACATTAATGGTGATCTCCCTCACACTTGTTAAAGGTTTATACCATTGACCGGTAATCAAGTGGTTTATGCCATGTTCGATGTCAAGACATTTATTCACATGGTTGGAATCATACCATATTGAGATTGGTAAGAAGGCCCTGGGTTGAGCGATCACTTTAATATGAGCTTTGCCCAGGCTGCGAAGGAATTTCTATTGGACAAAGAACACATACACTGTTACATAGATCCACTTTGTATTGGTCGTGGCTATGTCTTGTCATTTCATAGATCCACTGTGTATTCTTCGTGGCTACGATCAGTCCGAGTCATCAAAGTATAGATTCACATTGTATCTTCGGTGGCTATACCTTTTTTATCAATACAATTATGGATCCACAGTGTATTTTATGGCGGCCATATCTTGCGAGTCTTGATCACCCAAGCATAGGTATGCCTACCTTGGGTTTTGAAATTTGTCATGATATTTGTTGGATGTTTGTGTGCAGCTTCCGTCAAGTTCTCTGAGTCTATACCCTTGCTTGAAAGTCTACAAATTATTTCAGTTATCAGTTCGCATCTTCTAACTTCATACTTTGGGGGGCAATCTGTTACACATCAAAATTACTCACTTTGATAGTGTCGCAAGTGTCGTCATTACAAAGGTCGTAAGTGTCACATTTTTCTCACAAGGTCGCAAGTGTCGCAGGTGTCAAAGAAAGCATGCTACCATGATGCCTATGTCGTGCCTATAACGACATGAGAAGGACACTTAAAACACCTCAAACATCTAATTTGGAAGAGGAGAAATGAGTCAGCGGGCTTGAAAACCTTTTTCCATCTGAAAGCACCTCAAAAACTAAGTTTTTGGAGGGGAGCACTCCCCCTTACACTATATCGGAGCGTCGATGCTCCCCCTTACACTGTCAGGGAGCGTTATAAAGCTCCCCTGGCCCTTTTGAGGGAGCGTTGTAGATTTTGAGAGCGTTGGTGCCTCCCTAAAGCCTACTAGGGAGCGCTACAACGCTCTGATGGCCCTTTTGAGGGAGCGCTACCTATTTTGGGCAGTTGTTAAGTTGTTGAGATGAATGGGGGAAGCTTCTTTTCATTCTTGGAAGGCAGTTCGATTCGAATCCCTAGTCAAACCATGATCCTAGGGTAGATCCTCAATTGAAGGAGGAAAATCCTCACCTTCCCCAAGGATATCTCAAGTGGTTAGAGCCTCTCCAAGGCTATATAAGCAATCTTTCTAATGGTGAAAGGGGATGGGAAATGGAGAATCACACCAAACTTATGATCTCATAAGTGGTGCTGGAACAGAGCTGATTGGGGAAGAACTGTTGGTATGAAACTTATGATCTTGGAGAAAATACACAGTCAGCCAAACGAGAGTGATTAGTGAAGCTGTTGTTATCCAGGTTGTGGATCTTTCAGGCAAGGGTTAGACGAAGAGGACTCGATGAATCTGTTGCATTCGCATATACGATTGTAAGTATTGTTGTCGTTATTCTCATCAATATGACACGCTTGCCCTGTTTCTTTCTAATTTGTGTATAATGTCACATGAACTTATCATTAATTGATAGATCTATTTTCAAGCTAATATCAATAGAGTAGGAAGTGGTCGTATCTTGTTTTGTCCACAGGATCCAATGAGAAGCAAAGGATCGAAGCACAACAAGGAGCGTGCAGGGACAAATGTCGATAAAGAGGTACTTATGTCATCCTTCCTTCTCATGTGTTAGTTTAGATAGATTTGAAAGGAAGTCAGTGTCCACGTTAAGCATTTTCTGTCTAGAGTTAGGGTCAATCTCTTAGAGGCGATCTACCTGTCCGCAGGGAGATTTTCCTACAACAGGGATGCAAGGAGAAATGCGAAAGGATAGTAGCGGAAATGAGAGCTCGAAGAGGGAAAACTAATTGAAGTTGAGTGGACCAAGGATTTAATGAGCTTGTTCATGTTGAGTGAAGGTGTCTCTAAGCCATTGTCATCTCCAATTTTGTATTTTTAGTGAGTAACAATACACAAACTCTATGAGTATCTCACCTCTTTGAAATTTTCTCCTGAGCATAATAAAAATATCATTTAAATGTTGAAATCTGTTAGTTATTGCAATCTATGCTTTGGGTATTTTGGTTATGAGTTACAAAAATCTATGCATACTCTATTGAAGTTTTTTTTCATCCTCTATCACATATCCACATCTAAATTTTTCTTTCTAGTCATTTTACCCACTATCTGGGTGTTTTGATTACAACCTAGGTGAATTTACATACCCCTAGTCATTTTTTTACTACCTTGGTGAATTTACAGATCCATGAGCATGTTATCCTATACCTGGGTGAATTTACATACCTATGGGAGTTTTGTTAGCTACCTAGGAATATTTTTTCCCCCCTGGGTGATTTATTCACTTCCTATATGACTCCACTCACTTATTGGTTGATTATTTCCAGCTTGTAATCTCTAAATCGATTTTTACACTCATAGAAACTCTTATTTTTAAAACATGGTTCATAAATTTGTTTTTGCACACATCCAAATGGAGATTCCCTTTTCCATTGATTCTATTGTTTCCTTGGTATGATAAATAACCTATGAGTGAAGAACCTTGAGGAGTCTCAATACTTTCATAGAAAAGTATTTTTTTCCTGATGAAGAGTTGGAGCACAAAGTGGGATATTTTGTTGTTTGAAGTGTTCTAAAGCATGATATTTGATTTCCATTGAGACTGGAACTCATAGTGGTTGTAGCATAACATAGACAGAGGCTACAAAATCAATTTGCTATGAAAGTCATTAAAGAGGCTACATAACTTATACGTTGTTTTCTATGGAAGTTATTGAAGTGGTAATGAATTCAAATTATACAAACAAAAATTGAAGAAGTATCCATGTTGGTGAAACAAATGGGCCATAGCCATATCATTTATGGATCATATGGTATTATAGCACATTCATTAGAGACCTTGAAGTAGTTAACATGGGAAAATTCTTGAAGAGGGAAAAGCTACAGGTGTTTAGAAACTTCAATAGGTAGATCCAAGAGGAAAGTCCACATTGGAGACAGAGACCAAGTGATATGGAAAAAAAAAACTTTCTTAGTTCTAGGACTCCTTCATTTCCATGAGGGAAGAATTACACAAGAGTAGAATTTAGGTCTTGTTGGATTACAGAGAGGGGCGTGAATCAGTAATGAGCAATTTATACCACTTATTAAACCTTTTAACCACAATGTATATTATTTCAACCTATTAAATAGTGTTCATCGATTCATCATCAATATATTATTGCATCATAAACATTAACATCTATTAGTACATAATTAACAATAATAGACACATCCACAAAATACAGAGTGCACCATTATTTTACATGGAAACTGAATGCGGGAGAAAAACACGGAATGAATTTCTTATATGTATTTAAGAATTACATTCAAGGAAGCACCAACTTCCAATTCTCTAGCTCCAATTGGAAGGAGGCTCCAACCCCCTAGTTTCTTAGGCTACAACTTGAGGGAAGCTCCAACTACCAAATTCTCTGGATACAACCAGAAGTAGGCTACAACCCCCTATGTTCTACAGCTACAACCACCTATCCTTTCCATTTCTTGCCACCCTGAAGTTAAATGCCAAATAGATGATGAAACCACTGCTACACTGTCACTATGAGATACACCACTCTAAAATTGTACCAATCTATGCCAACAACCTGTAACCAACCTGTACCAATAGCCAGTAATCAATATTGTACAAGAATTCAGCCTGTACCAACAAATACCAATACGTACACGGCCTGTATATGTTGTGGTTCATGTATGTACGCAACATGTCTATACTGCAGCCTGCGTATGTACGCGACATGTATATATTATAGCCTGTGTACACCTTCAGAAGGTTAGGGTTCTCACTTTTTTGAAACTTATACCCTTTTTTGCATCTATCACATCAACCTGCAACCTGTCCCAGCCTATACTAATCAACATGTACTAGTCAACTTGTATTATCAACCATGTACATCAATCACTCACATAACATGTACCATCACAAGTGAATCAACTATGCACATCACAATACCTTATAACCATCACAAATACCAAGAAGTGATTTTACTAATATATCAATATATCTATGCCACATCATCCATATACCATGTGTCAACAATACTACTAGCAAGTGCCTCCAAACATGTACCAATCATGTATCAACAATTCAAACTATGACTCATCAAGATGTACCAACATCACCATACCATACACCTCATGTATGTTCCAACTCATCAAATATATGTCCCAACATGTATTGCAACCATATAATATACTAATATAACCAACAAAGTTCCTCTATTAATACATCACACAATCCATAATACAAATACCATAAATCCTTACATCAAACCATGTGCCAAAACCTCACTATTATGTAGCTCAAGTGTGTACCAATCATACATCAAGACCACTAACAAAAGTCTCTCATAATGTACCATAAGATATATCATTAACACTCACACATGTACCAGCCATGTACTACAACAGATCTGCCTCAAACTAACCAACAACTTCACTAACACATCACAACCAAAAACCCTCAACCATGTACCAAGAAATACAATATATTCCTCAACACTCAACCCAACAAGATGTAACAATAATGAATACCAAACATACCAGTGTTGTATTTCTGTAGATCTAGCTCATACAATAAGTTCCATACAACCACTAGTCTCTCTAGGGAAAATCCTCAAACTCCCATAACCATATCTCATGGAGACAATCAATATCCAACTTCACATAAGAATATGACATACCTTTTGAACCTGTAGATATATTTGTTGTACATAATCACTATAGACCTTCCTGGGACCTTTCTTTCAGACTCTAGAAACCTGGCATCTTCATATCCTCAAGATTCCATGGCTTTTCCCAACTGTACGTGACTGTTCCTTCTTCAGCATGTGTATGTGCATTCTCTTTTATCTTTTAGCCTTCGTATGTATGTGCTTTGTTCCATTGTAGCCCGCATACACCTCAAAAACTAGGGTTTTTTTTTTCAGTATTTCTGCAATTATGGAACTTTTGTCGTCAACCCTCTTTCACTACCTCGGACTTGCGTAAATTAATGTATGAATGTGCACCTGCAATAAACCTTTCACAAATGGATATTCAATAATGTTCAATAGATAGGGTAGGTGATAATGGGAGTTCTTTGCTCTCTTATTTATACTCTCCAAGTGGTTTCCTCAAGGGGTTACCTTCTAACTAACTTTACCCAACTTCCTCCTTCTAGGTCTAACCCACTTCTAACCACTTGTCCACTTACAACCACTTTATCCACAAATAGTAATCTCTCCACTTTTAGTTGCAATTAACTTTATTATTTAATTAATTTCTTTTGCAACCACTTTGACTTATCCATAAATAGTAAACTCGCCACTTGTTGTTGCAGCCACTTTATTATTTAAATAATTTATCTTTTCAACCACTTTGACTACTTTATTATTCAAATAATTTCTCTTTACCCACAACTTCTTGTTACAACTAAATTTTGTATAATTAGTCAATTCATAACTTCTTTTCCCTTAACTAACTTCTTGTTGCAACCACTTTATTATTTAATGTATTTCTTGGTCAACCACTTTGATTATTCAATCTTCTTATCACAACTACTTTACCATAATTACCAAACTCACAACTTCTTGTTGCAACTAATTTATTTTTTAATTATTTTTTTAATGGAACAACTATACCCATGATTAACTCCTAGTTACCATCAATTTGACTAGTACACTTCTTCTAGGAGATTCTAGAATAGTTGACATCTTTGACCTTCTAGGGGCTTCTAGCTAACTCATGAGGGTTCTCCAACTTCACATGGTCATAACTCTCTAACCGTGAAGAGTTATGTAACGTTCCACATATCAGCAGAAATGGAATGACATGTACTATCCATCTAGAATAGCATTACCTGCATATTCACTAATCTTCATGCCTTTATACCTCAACCAAAATTGATTTGACTTCACTACCGGACTTCTCCAAGGGTTGACATGAATCTCTAAGGATTGACATCAATCTACAATATCACTTTCCAAGGTTTGACATCAATGACAACCAACAATCGAAACCAACTTTCCATCAACTTAAGCCAACTATCTAACAATACCTTTGGCATTGATTGAAACACTTAGTCATGATAACATTCATGCTCATACTCCTCATCAATGTTTCTATCTCTCCCCCTTTGACATCAATGGAAAAGGGTATCTCCATAACTGAACTCTACTTGGGGTTGTTCCCCAGGGTCTAAATGCCTTTGATCTTTCTATGTGTTTCTAAGCCTCTAATTACTCTCTCAACAAAGTTACCGACTTAACGAGAACTGTGACCTCAAAATGAGAACTCTAGCCCTTTAAACACATATTTTTGCATAAAAAACATGAAAATCAACCCCCAAATCAAAAAGTGGTGCTACCAGTAGCACCATTTTTTTCAGCGGGGTTAAAATTACAACATTTTTCAAGCATGTCCTTCAAAACTCATATAATTGCTCAGAAAAAACCTTAAAATCAACACCTAAATCAAAAAGTGATGCTAAGTAAAACAAAATGTTTTTTTTCTAAATGTGAAAATCATAGCTTTTTACGACCTAATTAAAATTGTGACATTGACAACAAATCCCTAGGAAAATAAACAACCCAAAATTAGACCCCAAATGGTCACTTGAAAAATTATGTACAATTTTTTTTAATTTATTAAAAAAATAAATAAATGAAAAGGACAAAAACTTAGAAAATAATTTTTTTTAAATGACCCAAAACACACATTTTAAAAAAATATTCAAAATTCAATTTAAAAAAAAAAAAAATTAAAAAACAAGGTGAAAAAAAAACTAAAAAAAAACAAAAAAAAATTAAAATTTTCATCCAAAACAATAATTTTAAAAAATATATATACATTTAAAAAAAAAAAAA
>ML780869.1:219041-245033 GCA_009831015.1 Picea engelmannii | reverse complement strand
TTACATCACGATTTCACATATCGCGATATCGGGATTCCTGATGTCAATAATCTTTGACATGTCCAACTCTCGATCCCCAAAACTCCGACAAGGACTGGAATCAACGGTCCAGATTCAACCTTAATCTGATGGCTCAGATTACACGCGATTTCACATATCGCGATATCGGGATTCCTGATGTCAATAATCTTTGACATGTCCAACTCTCGATCCCCGAAACTCCGACAAGGGATGGAATCAACGGTCCAGATTCAACCTTAATCTGACGGCTCAGATTACATCGCGATTTCACATATCGCGATATCGGGATTCCTGATGTCAATAATCTTTGACATGTCCAACTCTCGATCCCCGAAACTCCGACATGGTGTAAGTCTACTGACGTCACATGTGTTAAATAACTACCACGTGTCACCCTGATTAGTGACTTACATGTGCTTGGCATGTTGAATCAGTCTGACACTTGTCATTACCTGGTTGTGCCACATGTTCCTAGCTGACATGGTTTGTTGACGTGAGTCAGATCGATGGTTCAGATGTGATCTTGATTTGATGGCTCAGATTACGTCGTGATTTTGCATATCGTGAAATCGGGATTCCTATTGCATTGTTTCTTTGACATTTCCAACACGCGATCCTCAAAACTCCGACAGGGAGTCAGATCAATGGTTCAGATGTGATCTTGATTTGACGGCTCAAATTACGTCACGATTTTGCATATCGTGAAATCGGGGTTCCTGTTGCATTGTTTCTTTGACATTTCCAACACGCGATCCTCGAAACTTTGACAGGGAGTCAGATCAATGGTCCACATAACCCCCTGAGATGGATGGTCCTCCTGCTTTCGGGATTTGTGAGCCCTCTACTCCTTGCACTTTTAAAGATCGTGCAGGTTTTCCTCAATCCAACGGTGGTCGGACCCTGTGCTCAAATCTAACGCCTGAGATCTATCCTCCTCTTCAGCGTGCTCTTCTTGTCTTTATTCAGATCTGATGGCCCTCATGCTGTCGAGAATTTTGGATGGGATCCAACGATCAGAAATGATTCTCGGGCCTTCGATCATTTTGTCAATGTTGCGTTGCCTTCGATCATTCGATCTTCCTGGACTTATCTTCTATTTTCATATTGATCATCGTTGTTGTACTCAAGCCATCATTACTTTTGTACTTGCCATCAATGACAAGCATTCGCTGTCAGTTAAATATTTTCCATTCGTTGTCTATTAAATATTTGCCAACAAAAGTCTCCCACGAATATTTGACATGGGGAATGGCCTTGAGGAGCACAAATGTAATATTCTCTCTATCGAAAAAGTTGTGGATAGAAAATACCGTTCTATAAGGTTTAACCATTTATCTACGGCATATGCATTTATTTAAAATTAAAATATAGGAATATAAAAATTTATTTGTACCTTGAAGGGGGTGGCACCTCCGCTTGAGGTGGATGCATTACTTGTCGGTAGATGTCAAAGGATTTGTACAAAAATGTCCATCATCTCGTTCCTCCGTCACTCAAGGGCCTCCTCGAGCAACATTTTGAAAGGATCTCTTGTTTCTTCATCCTTATTTTCTCCTACCATTTTTAGTTTCTTTGGCGTGTGAGAGAATGTTTCCTCAGAGAAACAAGCCAAGACCCAACTCTCTATACCCTAACCACGTCAGGGACATACATTAAAAAAAACAACAAGGAGCAAACCGCTCTGATACCACTGATCCGGATTTATGGGAGGAATGAAATAAAAACAAATATTTATAATATTAACACAAATACACAGTGAATAATAACAGAGATACAATAAAACTTGACTTCTATTAAATAATAAATATGTTGAAACTATAAAATGCAGACTGAAAACAAGCTTGCTAGAATGGTGGCAGCTTATCTTTGAGAAGAGATGTGACGGCTATGCTCATTCACAAGAAGATGATTACAATGAGGCTTTGAAAGATTTTTTACAATCAACTTGAATTCCAAAACCCTATACATCAAAAAACCTAACCCTAGAAGATGAAGCGCCAAAGTCATGTGGGCTCCGTTGGGGTAAGTTAGTACATCAACTTCCTGGGGTCGTAACTTTTGCATACGATCTTTGTTTAGGGCATACGATAGCTCGTTGGAAAGGTATAGACGAAGAGATTAATTTTGGGGGCTCAATAAAATCATTAAACTAACATTGAGGTTCCCGATCAATAAAAAACATCATTTAGGCCCTCAAAATGGCCCCGAAAGTTTGGGACCCGAAAAACTGCTAAAAATAGTAAATTGCCAAAAGACTGTTTTGAGCTAGTTGGAATAGGTGGTTGGAAAATGAGATCCTCCTAGATCACATACTCCACACAATACACAATACGCCATTATTTTATGTGGAAACCCAATGCGGGAGAAAATCATGTAATGCTTTTCTTATATGTCTTTAAGAATTACATTCAAGGAAGCACCAACTTCCAATTCTCCAAATCCAACTGGAAGGAGACTCCAACCCCCTAGTTTCTTAGGATACAACTTGAGGAAAGCTCCATCTCCCTAATTTTTTGGCTACAACTAGAAGGAGGCTACAAGCCCCTATGTTCTTTGGCTACAACCGGAAGGTGGCTACAACCACCTATCCTTGCCTCGTCCTGTCACCCTAAAGTGAAATCCAAAATAGATTATGAAACTACTACCACATTGTAACTGTGATATATACCACTGTAAACATGTACGAATCTGTGCCAACTACCTGTAACCAACCTCTACCAATATCATGTAATCAATCATGTACCAGAAGGCAACATGTACCAACAAATACCAACAAGTATGTGACCTATATATGTTGTAGCTTGTGTATGCATGCAACCTATCTATAATCCATCATTTGTATGTATGCGGAATGTATATACTGCAGCCTGCATACACCTTCATAAGGTTAGGGTTCTCACTTTTCTAGAAATTAGACCCTTTGTTTCCTCTGTCACATCAACCTACAACCTGTCCCAACCTATACCAATCAACATGTACTATCAACCATGTACATCAATCAGTCACACAACATGTACCATCACAAGTGCATCAACTATGCACGTCACAATACCTCATAACCATCACCAAGACCAATATTTGTTTTTACTAATATATCAAGATATCTATGCCACATCAGCCATATACCATGTGTTAACAATAGTAATAGAAATTTCCTCCAAACATATACCAATCATGTATCAACAAGTCAAACTATGACTCATCAAGATGTACCAACATCACCATACCATACACCTCATGTATGTGCCAACTCATCCACTATATGTCCCAACATATATTTCAACCATATAATAAACCAATATAACCAACAAAAGTCCTCTATCAATACATCACACAATCCACGATCCAAATACCATAAATATTTACATCAAACCATGTGCCAAAACCTCACTATTATTTAGCCTCAAGTATGTACCAATCATATATCAAGACCACTAACAAAAGACTCTCACAATGTACCATAAGATATACCAATAACAGTCACATATGTACCAGTCATGTACTACAACAGATCTGCCTCAAAGTGGCCAACAAATTCACTAACACGTCACAACCAAAAACCCTCAACCATGTAACAAGAAATATAATATATGCCTCAACACTCAACCCAACAAGATGTAACAATAATGAATACCAAACATACTAGTGTTGTATTTATGTAGATATATCTCATACAATGAGTGCCATACAACCACTAGTCTCTCTTGTTGATTAAGGTTGGTTGTCATTGATGTCAACCCTTGAAGAAATCTCAGTAGCACAAATGTTTGGGTAATGGACCCAATTTTGTTTGATGTAAAGATGACTCGTTATTGTTTTTTCATGGTTGATAAGAAGTACAAATGGATGAACTCCAAATTGGTCCCCTTATGGTGAAAGCCCTCACGAGAAGACATTTTGCGGATTGAGTTATCCTAGAAGTATGGTTAGAGAACCCATGCTTAATTGTGGAATAATGAGATGAAAGTCAATGAATTTATTAGTGAAACTATCCTAGATGGATAGTTCTTGTCATGCCATTTCTGGTGGTATGTGTAACGTCACATAACTCCTCATGGTTAGAAAGTTATGGCCATATGAATTTAGAGAACCCTCATGAGTCATATAGAAGACCCTAAAAGTCAAAGTATTTGCAAAAGAAGTAATTTTAAATGGAGAACTCCCTAAAATAAGGAAAGTGTAATGCTACATGAAAGTATAAATAAAAGGCAAGGCTCTCTCATTAAATTACACTTGAACACATTAAATATCTTTGGTTGTGTGAGGATTATTGCAAGTACTCATTGATACATATGAAGTTGCGAAAGTCTGAGGTAGTACAAAGGGTTGACGGTGAAATTATCATAATTATAGCGAATACTAAAAAACCCTAATTTCTTAGGTATACACGGGCTGACTGTGTATAGGGTGCGTACATACGGAGGTGTATGCGAGATGAATGTGTATACTGAGGCGTATGCAGGATGACTATGTATAGGGTGCATACATACTGAGGCGTACATGGGCTGACTATGTATAGGGTGCATACATGTTGGTAAAGCCATGAAAATTGAGAATATGAAGATGCAAAGGTTCTAAATCTTGAGATCAAGCTTCCTGGAAGGTCTACAGTGCTCAAATACATCAGATCTATCCATTGATTCAAAATGTATGTCTTATTTCTATGAATAGTTGGGTTTTGATGTATGCATGAGAAATGGTTATGGAGATTTGAGGATTCTCCATAGAGAGACTAGTGGTTGCATGGGATCATCTACATAAGTCAGATCTACAAAAATACAGTGTTGGTATATTTATCATTGATAATTATTGTTGAGGCACATCTTGTATTTCTTGGCATATGGATAAGGATTTTTGTGGTACATGGTTGAGAGCTTGTATTTTTGAAGTGGTTGATGTATTGAGAGGTTGAATATCAGAAAGGGTTTTGATGACTAGATCATGTGAGGGTCATTATACTTGTTCATGATTACACACACCTATATGGCACATGACTAGAGAGAGATATATATGCTTTGGGTAAAGGTTATGTATGAGGATGCATGCGCAGGGTACAGTTACATTCTAGATACAGTAACAGATTATAGATCAATGTGAAAGAATTTACAGAGTGTTAGAAGGTTTCAAGAGAAAGTAAACTCTAGTTTTCAAAAGGCATATGCAGGATGCATAACATTTTGGTTGCGTACATACATGGGTTGCATAACAGATAGGGCGCATACATATGCATGGGTTGCATAACAGATAGGGCGCATACATATGCATGGTGCAACACTATAGGTCATGTACCTATTGTATTTTTGTTGATACATGTTCAGTTCTAGTACAGATTGATTACATGGTGGTTGTATAGGTTGGATGCAGGTCAGTGGTACAGATTGATAAAGTTGTACAGTGGTATATCTCACAGTGATAGTGTGACAGTGGTTCCATCATTCTACTTCTACTTCAGGGAAGTTGGACAGGGAAAGGAAAGGTGGTTGTATCCACCTTCCGGTTGTAGCCTCCTTATGGTTGTAGCCAGAGAATTCGTGAGTTGGAGCTTCCCTCAGGTTGTAGCCTGAGAAACTAGGGGGTTGGAGCTTCCTTCCAGTTTCCTCTGGAAAACAAATGAAGTTGGTGCTTCCAATGAATGTAATTCTTCAAGACATATAAGAAAATTCATTCTGTGGTTTTCTCTCGCTTTGGGTTTCCACGTAAAAACAATGGTGTGATGTGTATGTGTGTGATTTCTCATTTGTTCATTGTTTATTTAATCTGTAACTATTGGATGATAAATGCTACATTGATATAACACTTGTATTTTGAAGGAAAAAAATATTATTGCTCTATTACTTATTCACCCCCCCTCTCAGTAATCCAACAATTGGTATAAGAGAGGGTTCCTTCAGAAATCAGTTTAACCACTAGAAGGTAGATCATGGAGAGAAACAACTTTTATAAAAATGGAATACCATAGTTTAATGGACAAAATTATGCATTTTGGAGAATAAGGATGAAAATATATATACGGGAACATGGATTTGAAATTTGGCAATCAATTGTAGATGGATACATAGCACCAGTAGTTCTTCCAACAAATGACAAAGCAATGAAATGCGTTCAGAATAATTCAAAAGCCACAAATGCACTTCTGAATGGTCTTAGTGAAGAGGTATTCACCAAAGTGGCACATTTTAAATCTGCTAAAGATATTTGGTACAAACTTCAAAATATTTATGAAGGAGATTCAAAATTCAAAGAAGCAAAGCTTCAAACTTACAGAGGTCAGTTCGAACAACTTAAAATGAAGAAGATGAGAATATTACAACTTACTTTTTACAATTTGATGAAACGGTAAATGCAATCATAGGATTGGGAGAAGAAATCAAAGAATCTATAATTGTTCAAAAAGTAAATAGATCTCTTCCTATGAGATTTGACCCTAAGATATCAGCACTAGAAGAAAGATCAGATCTAAACTCAATAAGCATGGACGAATTACATGGAATCTTTACAGCATATGAAATGAGAACTGAACAGGAAAATCTAGATATAAAAGAAGAAGCCTTCAAAGAATCCAAAAAGTCAAAGAAAAAGGGAAATCAAAAAGAAAAACATAGCAGCAGTAGTGACGTCTCGGAAGATGATGAAAAAAAGGCCAACTTTGTAAAAATACTGAACAAGGGAACCGACAGTACGTATAAAGGTAAGCTTCCTTTAACTTTTTTTAATTGTGATGGTATTGGTCATTTTGCTAACAAATGTCCTCATAATAAAAAGAGAAGTGATGAAGGTTACTCAAAAGGAAAACAAACATATAAAGGAAAAAGAACCACAAAGAAAGTTTTCAAGAAAATATTATGCACCAAAAAAGACATCTCATCATCAGATGAAAATGAAGTCATTGACAATGAGACAGAAAGAGTTCTATTCATGGCAGTAGAAGAATCTGATAAAGAAAAATTTGAAGAATAATATGAAGAATTCGAAGAAGAATATGAATAAGTCGAAGAAGAAATTGAAGAGGCAGAAGTTGACTACCGAGAGGAATTAATGTGTGCCATAGAAGTTATCAGAAGAGAAAAGAAGAAAAAAAAGAAACTACAATCAGAACTAGACAAGAAAGAAAACACTCAAGAACTAGAACAAATGATCACAAATTTTAAGGTTCAAATAGAATAAAATAAAACATTTGAAGAAGCACTCAAAGAATAGCTAGAAGAACATGACAAGATCATTGGAAATTTGGAAGCAGATATTGTCACATTAAGAAAGGATCTTCAAAAGAAAAATATGTAAAACAACTCAAAAGTTTTGGATGACATTATTAGTAGTCAAAAATCTCATCATGACAAGTCCAGACTTGGATACAATTAGTCAGAAAAAGGATCAAGCTCCAAAACAATAGAGCAAGAAACATATCCAAAAATCTATGTAGAAACAATCAAGGGGGATAGGAAGATTACAGTGACACTCCTCCAACGAGAAGATTCAGATTTCATAATCAACAACCGACAGATACGCCTCAGGAATAAGAAGAATTCATAAGAGTACCTCCTTTCATAAGATATTCAACTCCCATGTATCAAACTATATTTTTTGGTTTATGCTATGCATGTAATAATTTTGGACATAAAGTTTTGAATTGCGGAGATAACAACAGGAACATAAACAACTTTGAAAGTCATACACAAAATGGTTATCCAAGAAGAACTAGTGAAACACAAAGAAGAAATTACAACAGGTTTGAATCCTTGAGCACTGAAGTGGAATGTTACAAATGTAACAACTTTGGACACATAACCAAAGATTGCAGAATGGCAATCCCTCCTAGAGAACCGCAACAGAATAACAACAATCACATACAGGAACCTTAGAAAAGGACATGGATAAGAAAGCATAATCAGTATAGCAACGAAGAATGCACATCACTCTACAAGATAAGCAGAAGAAGCGTGGTTGGTATGTTGACAGTGGTTGTTCAAAACACATGGCAGGTGATAGAGACAGGTTTCTTACTTTAAGACAGGAAAGAGATGGATCAGTCTCCTTTGGAAATCATGATTCAGCTAAAATCATTGGAAAAGGCATAGTCAGAATTGGGAACAAGAATACAAAGGCAGAAAATGTTCTACTAGTAGAAGATATGAAACATAATCTTCTAAGTGTGAGTCAAATGTGTGACCAAGGTCATAAAGTTACTTTCGATTCACAAAAATGCGAGATTAGAAAAGAAGGTTGAGGAAAATTGATTGCTATAGCTGCGAGAACTTCAAGCAACATGTATGTGTTAAGTGAAATTGCAAATGAAAAGTTTTGTCTAGGAAAGGAAGATGAAAGTTGGTTATGGCACAGAAGAATGGGTCACATACATTTTTATAACCTTGTCAAAGTCAACAAAAGAGAAGTAGTCATAGAAATGCCCTGGCTCACGAAACCAACCAACACTTTATGCAAGCATTGCCAACAAAGAAAGAAAACAAAGACCAAATTCAAATCAAAGGAATATTCAACGAAAATACCACTAGAAATTGTGCATATTGGTCTAGTTGGACCAACTACAACAAAGGGTTTAAAAGGTGAGAAATATTTTATGTTATTATTTGATGGTTATACAAAAATGATTGCAGTTTGCTTTCTCAAGAATAAGTCAGAAGCTTTTGAAAACTTCAAGATCTACAAGGAAATGGTTGAAAATGAAATGCATTCAAAAATAAAATTCTTGAGATCTGATAATGTAGGAGAGTTCACTTCAAAGGAATTTATGGACTACTGCAGCAGTTATGGAATAAAAAGGCAATTCTTCGTAGCTAGGACACCTCAACAAAATGGAGTTATTGAAAGAAAGAACAGGACAGTACATGAAATGGCTCGAACAATGCTAATGGATTCCAAATTGACAGATATTTTTTGTACACACAAAGTGCATACAACACTTCACATTCAAAATAGAGTAATTCTCATAAACAACATTGACAAAACTCCCTACGAGCTATGGAAAGGAAGACCAGCAAATGTGAAGCACTTCAGAGTTTTTGGAAGCAAATGCTACATCAAAAGGGAAGATGGAAGAATGGGAAAGTTTGACTCTCGTGTAGACAAAGGAGTACTTGTTGGTTACTCAAGTACAAGGAAAGCATACAAGTGTTACAACTTGAGATTGAACAAAGTTGTGGAAAGCATCAACGTAACAATTGATGAAACAGGTAGACTAGAATTAAAGGAAGAAGAAAATGAATCAATGGAACAACTTTATGAAGATGAAAATGAAAATGAAGGGGAAGATGAAGAGGATCTAACAAGCCCGCAAGGGTGTGGTTTAGTGTCCAGCAGACATGTTGTTAAGGCGTTTGTGCTTCTAAGTAGGTCACGAGGTCAAACCTCGTCTTATCTGGAGGCCAGGATTGCGGGTAGTGTGGTTCTCCCTAGGGGTTATAAGGCAACCGATGGGATTCAACCCCATGTCACGTGAGCCAGATACCATCATCATTACTAATTCCCCTAGATACAAAAAAAAAAAGAGGATCCGACAGAGGCAGAAGAGCAATTTCAGCAAGTGTCTCCAAAGACACCTAGCAGACGAGTATAGAAGAATCATCCTTCAGATCAGATTATCAGAAACAAAGATTCAGGAGTTGAGACTAGAAGAATAATTTGTTCACCAGAATAAACGCATCTAACACTCTCATCTACGATTGAACCAACCTATTTTGAAGATGCCAGCAAGGATGGATTTTGGAATAAATCCATGGATGAAGAATTGGATCAAATAGAGAAAAATGACACTTGGGAATTGGTTCCAAGACCAAAGGATAAGAATTTGATCGGCACAAAGTGGGTTTACAAGAACAAATTGAATGAATATGGATAGGTTACAAGGAACAAAGCTAGATTGGTAGGTAAAGGATATGAACAGGTTGAAGGAATTGACTTTGAATAGACAATTTCCCTAGTTTTCAGAATGGAAGCAATCTAATTGGTTTTAACTTATGCATGCTCCAAAAATATTAAAGTGTATCACATGGACGTAAAATCATCTTTTTTGAATGGGGAACTTGAAGAATAAGTCTACATTGAACAACCAGAAGGATTTCAGTTGTCAGAAAATGCATATTATGTGTGTAAATTAAAGAAATCCTTTTATGGTCTAAAACAGGATCCTAGAGCATGGTACTCTAGACTGGATAAATATCTACAGTATGTAGGGTTCAGAAAAGGAAGTGCAGATAGCAACCTCTACATCAAGGTAAGTCAAGGTAATATTTTATTAATTGAAGTTTATGTTGATGATATTATTTTTGGTAGTGATGATGACAAGTTAAGCCAGAAATTTGCAAAGGATATGCAAAATGAATTTGAAATTCCATTACTTGGAGAACTATCTTTTTTTCTGGGACTTCAGATACGTCAAAGCAACCAAGGAATTTTTATTTCTCAAACCAATTATATCAAAGAAATGCTATAGAGGTTTGGAATGGAATATTGCAAACCAATTATCACTCCCATGCAAACCAATTGCAAGTTGAGTAAAGATGATGATTCAAAGTCAACATATCAGAGGCAATACAGGTCAATGATTGGTACCCTACTATATTTGATAGCATCAAGACCATATGTAATACAAGCAGTTGGACAGGTAGCACAATTTCAAGTAGCAACAAAGGAATCACATTTATTAGCAGTGAAGAAGATTTTCAGATATCTCAAAGGAACATAAGAGTTTGGATTATGGTATCCAAAAGGAAAGGTTCCATCACTTATTGCATACACAGATGCAAATTGGAGAGGTTGTATTGATGATTGACAAAGTGCCAGTGGAGTAGAATTCTACTAGGGTGAGTGTCTAGTATCATGGTTAAGAAAGAAACAATCATCAATATCTTTATCTACAGTCGAGGCAGAGTATATTTTAGCAGCAACATGTTGTACACATTTTCTTTGTATGAAATAAACTCTGATAGATATACAGGTTGAGTATGATGAGCCCATTCCAATCTGTTGTGATAATACAAGTGCCATCAGTATTTCAAAGAACCTGGTGATGCACTCCAAGACAAAGCACATTCCAATCGAGTATCACTTTCTACAAGAACATGTTGCAAAAAAGAACATCAAAGTTGAGTATGTGGGCACAAAAGAACAAGTGGTAGACATATTTACAAAACCACTTCCACGGGAAGCCTTTGAGTATCTTCGGCAGACACTTGGATTTATTTCTACTCCAAAATGAATTTTTTTGAATGATTATTTTATATGTCTTAGATGTACACAAGGAAGCACCATAAAGAGGACAGTTCAGTTAGGGGGAGCAGCCCGGATGGAAAGATACCTTTGCCATTGATGAAAAAGGGGGATATATTTATCAGATGCAGATGACAGAGGCATGATTCCAAGGGGAGAAATGGTCACAGATATGCAGAGGACAGAGGCATGGTTCCAAAGGGAGCATGAGTGATATGACTTCAGCATTGCATGACATGATTTCAGTATTGCATCAGAGTGTTTCCCTCAATGCCAAAGGGGGAGATTGTTGATTAAGGTTGGTTGTCATTGATGTCAACCCTTGAAGAAATCCCAGTAGCACAAAGGTTTGGGTAATGAACCCAAGTTTGTTTGATGTAAAGATGACTCATTATTGTCTTGTCATGGTTGATAAGAAGTACAAATGGATCAACTCCAAAGTGGTCCCCTTATGGTGAAATACCTCATGAGAAGACGCTTTGCGGATTGAGTTATCCTAGAAGTATGGTTAGAGAAACCATACTTAATTGTGGAATAATGAGATGAAGGTTAGTGAATTTTTCAGTGAAACTATCCTAGATGGATAGTGCTTTTCATGCCAATTCCAATGGTATGTTTAACGTCACATAGTGATATGAATTCAGCATTTCATGACATGATTTCAATATTGCATCAAAGTGTTTCCATCAATGCCAAAGGGGGAGATTGTTGATTAAGGTTGGTTGTCATTGATGTCAACAATTAAATAAATCCCAGTAGCACAAAGGTTTGGGTAATGGACCCAAGTTTGTTTGATGTACAGATGACTCATTATTGTCTTGTCATGGTTGATAAGAAGTACAAATGGATCAACTCCAAAGTGGTCCCCTTATGGTGAAATACCTCATGGGAAGACACTTTGCGGATTGAGTTATCCTAGAAGTATGGTTAGAGAAACCATACTTAATTGTGGAATAATGAGATGAAGGTTAGTGAATTTTTCAGTGAAACTATCCTAGATGGATAGTACTTGTCATGCCATTTCTGGTGGTATGTTTAACGTCACATAACTCCTCACGGTTAGAGATTTATGGCCATATGAAGTTGGAGAACCCTCATGAGTCATATAGAAGGCCCTAAAAGTCAAAGTGTTTGCAAAAGAAAGAATTTTAAATTGAGAACTTCCTAAAATAAGGAAAGTGTAATGTTACATGAAAGTATAAATAAGAGGCAAGGATCTCTCATTAAATTACGCTTGAACACATTGAATATATTTTGTTGTGTGAGGCTTATTGCAAGTACTCATTGATACATATGAAGTTGTGAAAGTCTGAGGTAGTACAAAGGGTTGACAGTGAAATTCTCAGAATTACAACGAATACTTAAAAATCCTAATTTATGAGGCGTACACGGGCTAACTGTGTATAGGGTGCATACATACTGAGGCGTACGCAGGTGACTGTGTATAGGGTGCATACAAGTTGGTAAATCCATGAAACTTGAGAAGATGAAGATACAGAGGTTCTAAATTATGATATCAAACTCCTCGGAAGGTCTGCAGTGCTCAGATACATCAAATCTATTCATTGATTCAAAAGGTATGTCTTATTTCTATGAATAGTTGGGTTTTGATGTATGCATGAGAAATGGTTATGGAGATTTGAGGATTCTCCCTAGAGAGACTAGTGGTTGCATGGGATCTTCTGCATAAGTTAGATCTTCAGAAATACAGTACTGGTATATTTATCATTGATACTTCTTGTTGAGGCACATCTTGTATTTCTTGGCATATGGCTAAGGGTTTTTGTGGTCTATGGTTGAGAGCTTGTATTTGTGAAGTGGTTGATGTATTGAGAAGCTAAATATTAGAAAGGGTTTTGATGACTAGATCATGTGAGGGTCATTATACTTGTTCATGATTACACACACCTATATGGCACATGACTAGAGAGAGATATATATGCTTTGGGTAAATGTTATGTATGAGGATGCATGCCCAAGGTACAGTTACAGTCTGGATACAGTGATAGGTTACAAATCTATGTGAAAGAAGTTACAAAGGGTCAAAAAATTTCAAGAGAAAGGAAACCCTAGTTTTTTCAGAAGGCATACGCAGACTGCATAACATTTTGGTCGCGTACATACGTGGGTTGCATAATAGATAGGGCATGTACATATGCATGTTGTAGCACTACAGGTAGTGTACCTGTTTTATTTTTGTTGATACATGTTCAATTCTGGTATAGATTGATTACAGGGAAGTTGTACAAGTTGGATGCATGTCAGTGGTACAGATTGATAAAGTTGTACAGTGGTATATCTCACAGTGATAGTGTGACAATAGTTCCATCATTCTACTTCTACTTCAGGGCGGTTAGACGGGGCAATGAAATGTGGTTGTATTCACCTTTCGGTTGTAGGTGGAGAACTTAGGGGGTTGTAGCCTCCTTCTGGTTGTAGCCAGAGAATTGGGGAGTTGGAGCTTCCCTTGGGTTGTAGCCAGAAACTAGGGGGTTCGAGCCTCCTTCTAGTTGTAGCTGGAAAACAAAGGAAATTGGTGCTTCCAATGAATTTAATTCTTCAAGACATATAAGAAAAAGCATTATGCGGTTTTCTCTCACTTTGGGTTTCCACGTAAAAACACCGGTGTATTGTGTATGTGTGTGATTACTCATTTTTTCATTGTTTATTTACTCTGTAACTATTGGATGATAAATTCTACATTGATATAACACTTGTATTTTGAAAGAAAATGATATTATTTCTCTATTGTTGATTCACCCCCCCTCTCAGTAATCCAACATATCTAGGGAAAATCTTCAAACTCCCATAACAATATCTCATGGAGACAATCAATATCCAACTACACATAAGAATATGACATACCTTTTGAACTTGTAGATAGATGTGTTCTACCTAATCAATGTAGACCTTCCTGGGAGCTTTCTTTCAAACTCTAGAGACCTAGAATCTTCATATCCTCAAGCTTCCATGGATTTTCCCAAATGTGTGCAATCGTTCCTTCTACAAAATGTGTATGTACACGCTCTTTTCTCTTTCAACCTGCATATGTATGCACTTTGTTCCATTGTATCCCATGTACACCTCAAAAACTAGGGTTTTTTTAGTATTTCTGAAATTTTGAAACTTTCTCCCTCAACCCTCTTTCACTACCTCAAACTTGTGTAACTTGATTTATCAATGTGTACATGCAATAATGTAATGAATCCTCCATTACAACAACAATTAGTGAGTACAAAAGAGGTAGTTATTTTATTTTTTTAATAAACATTACGAACAATGACATGCGTCACAACATAGATTAAAACTCCACAATCCATATTATCAAAATCAACTGAAAACAAAATTTCTATTATTCAATCAACCAATCACATAAAGATAACATAAGTAATGACCCATCCAACCTATCCTGCATGGTTAATACCTCCAAGACACATAAGCAATGCTCAAGTCCAAGATTCATTTGATTGATTTTGACCACTTAAGGTCTCATGACTGGAGATTGTTTTGAGGAACAAGGAGGTATCTAAATCTCATTAATCAATCATAATCCAATTTCCAGACTAGTGTCATCGACCATAATTGAACATCATTTCTTCATAGTGCAAGGAATAATCTATTTTACTTAATCAACATTCAACAATAATTAAGAGCAATTTGAGTAAGAGAATAAGACATAAGGATTAATAAAAACCACGAGAGCATAAGTATGATTTTTGTAATAGGTAGATATATATTACACCCATCATTAGCAACTTGCCAAGATTAAGTTCATTCAAGTCAAACATCATTTATCAATTGCTTCAAGCTACTGTAACAAGTACAAATCTTCCTGTAGTGAAACTATATATACACGTATATTAATTAAGTAGTAGAGTAACAATTCAATACTAAATTTCATATCCATTTACAAGGTATCATAAGGAGATCACACTTAACGATCAATTATTTGAAGACACAACTACTTTATATATTTATTAAAAGAATTAAAATATCAACACACATTGAGCAATAAATAATATAACTCCCATACTAAAGTACGTATTCATATATATGGATTTTTAAAAGAAGATCAAATCTTAATTAAACAATACAAATAAAAACTCAAAGTTGAATTGTAATTTCTTTAAAAGAATTAAAGAAAGACCCAATAATAAAATAAAGAAACCTAATTCAACTTACAATTCCATTGAAGAGAATTAAGGAAGACCCAACTTATTTTAACCATATACAAGGACTTGAAATGTTATCTTAAAAATTCAATACTATTAAGAGAATCCATCATAATAAACAATATGTAAGGACTTCAAGTTACCCTACATATACTTAAAAAGGAACTAAAGTAAGATTAACATGTCAAGCCTTATGTACAATACTCTAGATGCCAACTGACATATCCATAGGTAAGGACAAAAATCCATTCCATAACAATAACTTAGACATGTCTAATATTTTACTAAGTTATGTTTTAAAAGGTGGGAGTATCTTTACATGGAGGGTACTAAATTTTGGAACCCAATCCATCCCTTGATCAGGCTCTTGTTCCGCTCCTCGAACAAAGGAAATAGTTCCTGGGACATTCGCACCACAAAGAGGAACTTTGATCTCTTAGGGAAAACCCGGCCCACTAGTAATTGCCCAAACAAGTCAAGAAAGAATAACTTTCCCTTTGTAGTTGTAAGGTCTCTGTCCCCACAAAGCCTTATAAAACACCATCTAAAATAAAGAATAAAGAAATTATATCTTGTACAATTTAATCATCAACTTATAATCGTTTATTATTCAGCATAAATTTTATTTATGAACAGCATGAAAATAAATTTACGTAACAACCACATAATGCATCATATTCATGAAAATACATACCTTTGTCTGATGCTATTTCTCCAATATCCATCTGTCCTCGCTACTTCTCTGCCCAAACTCTACCCAAAACTAAATCCTCCCTCCCTGCCAGCTAGGAACAGAGCCTATCGGCTCCCTAGCTCCAGGATTCTGCGAGGATTCCTGGCCCCCGAGTCCAAAACTCCCGGCAACCAATGCACCCCTACAGCAGTCCACCCAAACTCAAAACCAGACAATACAAACCAGAAAACACAGTCCCTAATCTCAGAAAAAGCTTCCTTTCCCCAAAGCTTCCAAAAGTCCTTCTCCTGAATGCCTCTGCCCCCTCATATCTTCCCCCCATTCACTGCCTCCTACCTTCATTTAATGCCACCCACCTTATCCCTCCATTTAATACCTTATCCCTCCATTCAATACCCTATCCCTCCATTCAATGCCTTATCCCTTCATACGTAAAGTTTTCTAATAATAAATTAAAAGTTATTAAGCCTTTAATTCATTACCCACACATTAAATGTGTTAATTAATCAACATATATTAAACAATAAATAATTAATTAATATTATTAATAAATAATCATTATTTAACTAATACACATTATTTAATTATTAGGACAGTTAATTATTTAATTAACTATACTTGATAAACCTTAAGCAACTATTTAACTAGGGTTGTTACATACACCCACCCTTTAGGAAACTTCATTCTAAAGTTAAAGTATTTTATGATACAAGGGAAAAGAAACATGGTTCACACATTCCTAACAAATAACCGACATTTTTAGTAAGTAAGCCAAGAAACTCATACATACTAGTGTACATGTGCAAGAAATGCATGTGTAGCTAGTACATACAAGTCTCGTTCATGTACTAATATCAATAACTATCATATCTATAGTAATTTCCATATGAATCCAATCCATTCAACAAGACTATTCATTTTATAAAAGACAATAAATCAATCAAATGTTTGTGAAATCCTTTAATTACAATTATCTAGCTCAACAATGTTATTTAGACAATTGTAGTTTAGTTACATAATTATGAATATTCATATACATATACATTTTCTTTTCATAAGGAAACACAATAAGTTCCACCATAAGACAAATCTCCATACACTCTCAACTATTTCTACTCATCCTTCCTCCCTAACTTACTTCCATATTCCATTTCTATCCTTCCTCTGTTGGACTATCTTGGAGTGTCAACTATATTGACTTGACTCCAAATAGAACCCGTAAGAGGAAGTGTCACTATCTTGACCAAGATTCCCCAGCAGGCAACTAGCAATCATCATCACACGTCTAGGGGAGCATGAGCTAACATCGTCCTCCCATGACTTCAGGTTTCAGAGGATACATGGTGGGAAATGCCTCCACCCCTCCTAACAAGACTAGGGTCCACACCCTACAATGGAATATACAGTGGCACCGTGTTGCTAGGAGTTTTGTCATCGTCTATTCATTTTTGGGCAATCTCACCACCTGAAATCCTGCATTGGTCCACATATCATAGCAATGCATCCAAACCAATATAATTTCACATACTAAGATTCATACCATATTGTTTCTCAGCCAGTGGTCATGACATCCACTTTCATCATCATTATCCTTTGGCTATGTCATAGCCCATAACCTCCAGATTAGTCTGTAACAAAAACTCATACATTTCTATGCATTATCATCATGTAATTGCATACAACCATAATTTCAATTCAGTATACGCGTACCAACAACTTTAACATCAAAGTTTTCAAGTTAGAAATAGATCTCATAATATCCTAAAATCCAATTAATGACACCTATTCATAAAATTATCATTTACAAAATAGATTGCATCATATCCAACATCATTCTAATAGCATTTAAACCCTCATAGGATTCTCATTCACACAATATATTGCATCATATCCATCATCATAAATAACAATTAGACATTCATAGAATTTACATTCACATAGTAGATCGCATCATATCCATCATCATCAGTAACATTTAAACATTCATAAAATTTACATTCTCACAATATATTGCATCATATCCATCATTATCCAAATACATTTAAACATTCATAAAGATTCATATGTCTTAAAAGTTCAAGTGTATCATTTCATAGTTTCACTTGTGAATAGAAAATAAAGGTGTGTAGGCCTCAGGTAATCCTGTTTGTCTAAGTCAAAAGGTGGTGTTACATACACCCAACCTTCAAGAAATATATTCTCGAGGTGGTCAAAAAAGTGAGGGATAATCTCATCGTAGTGTCTCGGCGTCTTCCCAAGTAGCAGATCCTGGACTATACTTGTCCCACTGGACCTTAACTTAGTCTACCAGTCGGTTCCTGAGTTGTCGGACTCTACGGTCCAATATGCATAACGGTTCTACCATGAGAGTTCCCGTGTCCGATACCTGCAATTCCTTCCAATTCAGCTTATGTGATTCATCAGCAACATAATGACGTAGAACAGATACATGAAAAAAATTATGAATTTTATGCAAGTGGGGTGGCAGTACGAGACGATAGGCAACACGTCCAATTTTCTCTTGGATTCTGAATGGTTCTATAAATCAAGGTGACAACTTTGTCCCCTTCCCAAACCGTATGGTACTCTTATTAGGCCTGATACAAATGAAAATCTGGTCTCCCACTTTAACTTTGGTCGGTCATGTGTGCATCCGCATAACTTTTTTGTCTATTATGTGCTTCCTTTAGTCTCTACCTAATCTAAATTACTTGTTCCTCCATCTCTTGAATCAATTATGGCCCAACTGTTACTCGGTCTTCTAATCTATCCCAACTCAACGACGTTCTGCATGGCCTTCCATACAGAGCTTTGTAGGGTGGCATTCCAATGGAGCTATGAAAACTGTTATTGTAAGCGAACTCTACCAAAGGTAGGTACTTCTCCCAATGGTTTTGATTATCCATGACGTACATCTTAAGCATGCCTTCCATGACTTGATTTACTCTCTCAGTTTTCCCATCTGTTTCAAGATGATAAGTTGTTCTTAAGTTCAACTGAGTCCCCAACGCTGACTACAGACTTGTCCAAAACCTAAAAGTGAATCTGGAGTCCCTATATGAAATGATCTTCTTAGGTATCCCGCGCAAATGGATGACCTCACTTACAAACACACGTGCCACATCAGTGACATCATAAGTGTCTCTAACTGGAATAAAATGAGCACTCTTGGTTAACTTATCAACTATCACAAGAATGGCATTGTGTCTATGAGATGTGAGAAGCAACCCCACAACAAAATCCATAGAGATGACTTCCCACTTGGACATAGGAACATCATGTGGTTGTAGGAGGCTTGTCGGGTGATGGTGGTCAGCTTTCACTTGTTGACACTCTAGGAATTTGGTGCCAAAAAGGACTACATCGTGCTTCATGCCTACCCAAAAGAAAAGATTCCTCATGTCTGTGTACATCTTCTTCACACCCGGATGTGCAAAATAAAGTGCTCTATGGGATTCCTTCAGTATGATGCTTCGAATATCCCCATTTTCAGGGATGTACATTATTCCCCGATATCTCAATAGTCTATCTGCTTCCAAACTATATCCTTCATACTTTGGATTAAATTTCCTCCCACTCTGGAGGTTTGAAGTAACCTTTAAATACCAACTGTTTCCTTGGAGTTGTGTCAACACACGTTCCCTCAGATTGACTTTTAAGGGTACCAGGGAGAAGACACGTGGTCTCCTACTCAAGGCATATGCGACCACATTTTCCTTTCCCTTGATGTATGAAATACCAAAATCATACTCACTCATAAACTCACTCCATCGCCTTTGCCTGGCATTCATATCCCTTTGTGTGAAGATATGTTTTAAACTTTGATGGTCCATTTTGAGCTCAAAGTTTTGCCCCACAAGATAGTGCCTCCAAAGTTTCAGAGCTATCATTACAGCTGCCAACTCTAAATCATGAGTAGCGTAAAGATCTTCGTGTTTCTTCAACTTCATTGACACATAAGCTATCATTCCTCCATCTTGCATTAGCACGGCCCCCAACCCTTGCTTCAAGGCATTCGTGCAAACTGTGAAGTCCTTTTCCATATCCAGCACTCATAGAATTGGCGCACTAGTTAGTAACCTCTTAAACTCAATGAATGCACTATCACATTCTTCTGTCCACTCATACCTAAGCCCCTTTCACTGCAAAGTGGTGATGAGTTTCACTATTTTAAAGAATCCTTCCATAAATCTTCGGTAATAACCTGTTAGCCCCATGAAGCTTCTTACCACATGGGCATTTTTTGGCACCGGCCATTCCATAATGGCCTTTACCTTTTCTGGGTTCATAAGGATTCCTTCACCAGAAATGATATGACCTAAATAGTGGATTTCTTTTGGAAGAAGGAATACTTCGACAACTTCCCATACAATTTGTTCTCTCTAAGGCAGGACAACACCACTCACAAGTGTTCATCATGTTCTCTTTCGTTCTTGGAATAGATGAGGATGTCATCTAGAAATACTTGTACAAAACGGTCTAAGTACTTCCGGAATACTCCATTCATGAGGCTCAAGAATAATATTGGCACATTGGTCAATCTGAAAGGTACTACGACAAACTTCTAATGCCCAAACCGAGTTCGAAAGGTAGTTTTTGGGATATCGCCTTCTTTAATCCTTAACTGGTGATACCCTGATCGCAAATCAATCTTTGAGAATATCATTGCCCCTTTCATCTGATCAAAGAAGTCATTTATTCACAGCATTGGGTACCTATTTTTCACTGTATCATGGTTCAAGTCCCTGCAATCTATACACAATCGTAAGGAACCATCCTTCTTATTTACGAAAATTATTGGTGCACCACAAGGTGAGACACTGGGCCTTATTATCCCTAAGTCCAGTAACTCTTTCAACTTCATTTGCAACTCACAAAGTTCTGGTCTTTTCATCCGATATGGAGTCTTGGAAATTGGTTCTGCACCAATTTTTATCTCAATAGTAAAATCAATCTCCCTCTTAGGAGGTAACCCTGGTAACTCGTTCGGAAAAACATCCTTAAATTCTGACAATACCGAGTACTGATCCAAGGAGGGTCCCTTCCTCTCATTCACTGATTCCACTACATATAGTTGACACCCTTGCATCATGCACCGCTTAACCTTCATAGTTGAGATAAAGCGTAATGACACCTTTCTCCGTACACCCTGGATCTCTATTAGCCTTCCTTCATCGTCAACACAGAGCACCCTTTTTGCGAAACAATATACCAAAGCTCGATGAGCTTCTAACCAATCCATTCCAATGATTAAGTCATACGTCCCAAGAGCAGTGGTGTATACCTTCCACCTGGTAGTACACACTCCTAGGTCTACTATACAATTATCAATGCTAGGTCCTACTGCTTGTTTTTCCCCCGAAGCCATCTCGACTTGTTTAAAGTCATGATGCTCGTAGGCTGCCAACACACTCTTTTCTAATGCAGATGGTGAAATGAAACTATCTGTAGCACCAGAATCAAATAAAATCTTAACATTGATATGATTTAGCGTACCTGATGACTCCACCACCATGGATTGATGTTCTTCCTGGAGATTATTAACTGTTGCGTAAATCTAGTGGCTGCCACTTTCTCTTCCCATCGGGGCCTTTCCTTCTCTATGCACAAATCCTAATTGTAACTCTGGGCAGTCATGCTGGTAATGGGGTCCTCCACACCCCCAACAAGTAACACGGGATTGAACCTACACATTGTTCTGTGACTGTCTCTGAAATGATTTCCTTCCCCCGGAACCCCTACCCCTACTAGCTGCTCCCTGAGATGGTTGTGGACCTACCTACGTTGTTGGTGATGAACGATATGTTGCACTCGCTACCATTGAAATCCCTGCGGCTACTGTCCTTGGTGCGACTCTATTACCATATGGAGGTGGCCTTGAGGCCCCTCCCATGGGAAATGTCCTAGGGGCCTTCCCCATGAATCCAAGATGATGCGGAAAGGTCGGTCTCATACCTCTGATTAATTTCATGTGTTCCTCCGCATAAAGCACATTTTCCATAGCTTCCGCTACTGAAGACGGTTTCCACATCTGCACCATAACCCTTATCTTAGGGTTTAACCCATAAACAAAGAATTCTGCCTATCGTTGGTCATTATCCATATATGAAACATATTTGACCAATTCCATAAACCTAATCTCATATTCTTCTATGGTTTTGTTTCCCTATACTAAGGCATGAAACGCTCCTACCTGTTGTTCCTCATAGTAAGCTGGCAGATATTTCCTTTGGAACCTCTCCTCGAAAAGTTCCCAAGATGTAGTGTCCGGGGTAATATGCAGTTGCCTTTCCAGGTTTCCCCACCAGTTCAAGGCATCGTCTCTCAACTGAAAAATTGTTATATTTGCCTTTGAAGTGGACGCATAGTCTCTTAAGGAAAAACACCTTGTCATGCCTTCACACCATGCCTCGGCACATTCACTGGCATGACACCCGGCAAACTCTGGAAGTTTGATCTTATGTAGTTCTCTAGTGATGTCTTCAGGTGGAGGTCCTCCCCTTGAATCCCTTAATGCTTCTATATTACCTGTTCCAGATGGTGGGGGCTCCACTTCGATCCCTGTTGGTTGACACCCCTTTAAAGTCTCATTTATGGCCTCCAAAGAGCGCAGTATGAGAGCTAGTTCAGGCGATGGTGATGGTGGCACTGGCGGTCCCTGGAATGATGCCCCTCTGCCTCGATTTCCTCGATTCCTAACCATCCTGTATGATTTAACCTGCATCAACCAAAGTTGTCAGGGTGAGTTCAAGGACATTTCACATTTGCGCAACTTAACTAGAAAACAGGGTTAGGCGTAAGATTTTTTTTACTTGTCTGTAAACTGACATTACTCTCTTTAGGGGAAGTGGCTAGGTTAGGGTTAAGCGTCAAAGCTTGGTGTCACTGCCTAAGAAAACTACTCACTCCCTCGCCTGGTAGCTATGCTAGCTTTGCACCATACTGGCCAATTTCTCTAACTTACCTGCCTAGTGCGCATGAAACCCCTTCCCACTTATCTTGGTCTAAGTCTTTAAAATTTTCGTTTAAAGATAATTAATGTGATTTTCAACCTAATGTTGATTAATTATTAAAATTAATGAGTTAATCGCCTTAGTTTTAAACCTATACAAGTTTAAACCTAAATTTAAATTTATAAAAAAAAATTATATAATTTAAATTAATTTAAAATATAAAATTTTAAATTATATTTAAAATTTAATTTTAAAATATCTCCACCATATCTCTTACATATTATTTTTTTATATATATCTACTTAATGATTTAAATTATTATTATATCTTAAATTAATTTAAATTATATTTAGATTTGAATATAAATTATTTTGAATTAATTAAATTTGAATTAAATTAAAAAAAATCTTTTTTTTTTTATAAACATTTAAATTATGTGTATATATATATATATAAACAATAATAAAAAAATAAAAATATTACATAAAATTAAAACAAATAAAAAAAAAATTAATTCCAAACGGCATCGTGGGTCCTCGCATGAGGCCCACGTGCCCCCCACCAGTTCATTCACCGCCTAAAACCCTACACACCTCCTGGCTCTCTTTATTAACCCTAACTCTATGTGCCCAACCCTTCCTTCGCCTATCATTCGGCCGCCTCCCTTCTCTGCACTCGGGTAAGGGTTTTCCCATTCAGCACCTACATGCCCCCTCCTACTATATTTGCATATGCCTGGAGCTTGATGTTGGTGCGTAGTGCACCATTGTCATCGCGTGGCTCTTTCCTTCAGTGGTACCTTGTGTGTTTTGAGCTATCTGTTTGTTGCTACATTTTTGTTTGATTCTATATATTATATGGGCATGATTTCAGGCAACCAGTTTGCAAATTATGATTGCATTCATGGTGTTAATGTGTCCAGATACTAACCTCCTGTTTTCTTGATTCACTAAGAACAAATGGTCATTCCTTCCTTTGCTGAAGCAATTCAAGTAATGTAGGAGTACATTTTACTTTGAAACTCAGAATGAAACTCAGGGGGGAATAGCTTGTGGATTTCCTCTTCACTGGCGTTTGAATAAACACACCTCCAGATCAGCATTCGAAGACATACTACAATAGGGTCTAATTCTTCCTGTGAGGAAAGCTTGAGGAGGTCTTGAATGTGGGCTTTCTCGGCTGAGTCCAATCCAGATTTGTGAGTCCGCCACAGAGAATGTAGAATGTACTCAATTGCTTATTGGGTTTAGCGCTTGAGCGTTGGGCTTTCTGTCGTGTATTGAATAGTTGGATAATGGAGTATGGCTTGTGGAATCTTCTATATGCGCTTCGATTTGGGCCTAGGGCCTACCAAACCTTTTTTTTTTACGTGTTGTGGGCAAAGAATTCTTGGGCTTGGCTAGTATTGTATGTTTGGCACCAGCGTTGGCTAGTATTGTGTGTTTGACTTGTGTTTGACATGTGGACTTGGAGTTTGGCTCTGGCGCTTTGGTCTGTGGGCTCCTCCCCGTGGTTTGGCGCATGGGTGTTTTGTCGAGATTTGGTGCTTGATGAGTGGCTCTCGGTCCTATAGTGTATGGGACTTAGTCCCCTCATCCTCGGTGGCTTACCTTGGTGCTTGTGCATTATCTATGACTTAACAATTGTGGCTAACCCATGATGTTGCAGGTGCTCATTTGTAACCTGTGACTTCTTTTACACCTGGTGTTTTTTTTTGTAGGTTAATAATACCTTTGAAATTGTTGGTTGTCTTCATTTATAGGAAGTAATAGACAATTTCTCGGGTGTGTTTTTTTCTCTTTTTCTTTGTGGTGGGGGTAAATAATTCCTTTTCAAAGGGCAGAAGACTAAGCTACACAAAAACATTGGTACATTGATTGATTTATTGATTTTGAGGCCTTTGAGGGGTTTTGAGAGGGAGGCACATCTACAGTCTACTTGGTCTTAAATTGGGATTTGCATTTTCCTTTGAAGATTGTTGAATTCGGCTGCAGAGACGGGCTTCATTAGTATCCTTTGCTTCAATACCATCCCTGTGTATTGGGTGCCTATCAATTCAATATCAGAGATATGGGATTGGAACGACTTGTTAAAGGAAGCAAGATGTGTACTCAATTGAATAGCAGGCAATTGATAGAGGAGTCCCTGAGTAGACATTATTCGGATGGCATCAGAGAATCCCTTGGACAGGTTCACTTCAACTTTGTCATAACGGATCCATTCCTTTTACACCACCCAATAGTGTATGCACGTCAAGGTTTTGTTTTTTTGAAGATGTCAGGTTATTCTACAGAAGAAGTGGTTGGTAGGAATGTTATCTTTCTTCAAGGACCGAATACGAATAGAAGAATTGTTTTGAATATTCGATAAGCTATTAGAGAAGAGAAATCATGCCAAGTTAGTATTTTGAATTATAAAAAGAATGGCACAGCCTTCTGGAACCTTTTCCATTTGGCTCTTGTGTTCTCTGAGGGGGATGGTAGAGTAATTCATTTCATTGGAGTGCAAACTCCTATATCAAAATTTTCTCGATCGAGTGTCAGCAATAATGTATCTTGCAGTATGCATTTTTAACACCAGATTTACCATTTTTCAATTTTTCTTTTCCTTCATTAGAATTAGGTTATTTTCCCTTCACTTTGCTCGTAGATCCACTGCATGATAGGCCCAAGTTTAGTTCAAGCCCACTTCCATATTCTGAACCATCTGGAGAGGTAGGATTCTGGTTGAAGTCTCTAACATCTCCCATTATAGAGTCTCTGGTATATGGTTTCACAACCTACTTGGTTCCAGGAGCTATTATATTTTTTTTTTGTTTAACTATTTGTTTGTTTAATTGAAGCAAGTGTTAAAATTCAATTAATACTTCCACTGTGTAGAATGTTATACTACTTTACTTTCAAATGGGCATATTGTTTATATATATATC
>ML780869.1:144868-211356 GCA_009831015.1 Picea engelmannii | reverse complement strand
TTAAAAAGAGCACAGCTTTTCATCCGCAGACAGATGGTCAGACAGAGGTGGTGAATCGTACAGTGGTACATCTTCTTCGTGCTTATTGCAGCAAGCATCCTAAACTTTGGGATGAACATTTACACTATGTTCAGCATGCGTACAATCGAGCTAAGCACTCTTCGATTCAAACGTCGCCATTTGAGGCATGTTTTGGCTATTTGCCCAAGTTACCTCTAGATTTTATCTTTGGGAAAGATATTGATGTTGATGGGAAATATGATATTGATCGGGCAGAGAAGTTCATTGAACAAATTCAGTCGATACATCAGGTGGTGCAAGAGAAGTTGGAAAAGAGTCAGGCCAAGTACAAAACGAGACATGACAAGCATCGTGTTGATCACAGTTTCGAAGTTGGTGATGAAGTTTGGCTTTACATCAGCAAGGAGAGGCTTAAAGGAGAAGGTAAAAAGTTGAAACCGATTCGATATGGTCCCTTCAAGATTGTTGACAAGATTGGTAACAATGCTTTTTGTTTAGATTTGCCTCCTTATATGCAGATGTATGTAGTTGTTAATGTTGAGAATTTGAAGTTGTATGAGTCTCCATTGATTGATGATCAAGGAGAGCATGTTCAGATTCCTTCCATAGATGATTTTTCTCCAAAGTATCTAACAGAACTGCAGGAAGACACCATCCTTGACAAGAGGATGCGAACTTCAAAGCGAGGAAATGTGGAGTATTTGCGAGTTGATCTTAAAGGGACGAATCCAAGCAAGGCCAAGTAGATTGAGGTTGGAAGGGTGAGGGAACTATACCCTCATCTTCACATAGACTGAGATAGTCTTTTGGAGGTCCAAAAGCTTCCCAATGGGGAGGTGTGATAAGGGGATCAAATTTTGCTCAAATTTAAAAGTGCTTGGAATGTGACGAAAATAGTGCCATTGTGTCTGTCTCGTCTTCCTGATTCTGACGGTATATTTACTTTGTCAAACGGACTCCGTATGGAGAAGATATTGCGATCTGTTCGTCAAGCCAAACAAGCAAAAAAATTGATGCTGATTGTACCTGTCCGTACAGTCCGTACGGTCTAACGTGGAAGGGTCGTAAAGTCCATACGATGACCGTACAGTGGTGATGTGGCAAGTTTTTATTGGTTGATTATTGGCGAATCGAGAGCTGACATGTGTTCGATTATTGGCGAATGGTATGAGGACACGTGGCCCAATCCATGGGCACCACGTGTCCCTCGTTGGTTGGTTATTGATTGATGTGTAAAAGGTATGGTGGAGTCCGTGGGGTTCGACCCCCAGACCTCCCACAATGCACAACAACTTCGAATGGCCGCCTGACCGTTGGACCACGGGTTGGTTCTTATTTGATACATGGTTTTAATATTATTTGAACTTGATTTTTGTATTAAACGGAAAGGGGGGCGGGTCGGGGCTTAGCCCCGACCCGTGGTTTCATTCCACAACACATGTTCGTGTTATATATGGTGCGCGCGGTTGTAATATTTGCGCGCGGGGTTTAATTTACCCCACGATTCTTTGCACTATTGTCATGTGACCCTAGTTCGGAGCGCGGGGGGGTTATGCCCGTTACAACTGTTAACCACCTATTTGCCAAACCTATGGTCATATGTGCCATACGCCCAGGTGCCGAGGCAGTTAGGGGCTGGCGCGCCCTTAACCGTTCTACGGTTTGCACCATTGGCGTGGTTGCGCCCGGTGCTAGGTTTTCACGCTTTAAAATGCGTGTGAGACAGGTTCATTCAGGAAGGGTGCGTTTTCTAGATGCAGAGACAGCAAGCTTGAAGGAGGGACTTCCAGGAGGCCTATCTTTTTCATTTTTCGACCGATTGAGGTGCCAAAAGAGCCCAGACAGGGGTTTTGGGATGTTGGGAAGCCATTGGAGCAGTCGGTTTGTCAGTTTGAGCATTGTAAGACATGTTTTTGAGAAATTTTTGAGAAATTAATAATAATGATCCATTGGAAGCTGGACCAGGAGATGTAGCCCATAAGAGGGGTGAACTCCTTTATCAATTGTTGTGCTTATGTGTTTATGTTCATTTATGCTACTTTCTATGTGTAATTTGCATAAGTAATCTTTTAATTTATGTGTTGCAAACTGATCCTTTTGCTTTAAACACATAACATTCACTTGCAATAAGTTTTCAAGTTTTTCAAGTCTTCTTCAATTTTAGATCACCCAACTCTCACAAGTAAAACACAGTCTCAAAATATTTTGGCAGCATAACTTTTTCAATAACAAGTCTGATCCATTTCTCATCTAGACCATTTGTTTTATAGGAATTTCCTCACTGACACATGTCCACATGCACAATTAATTAAATTTTTAATTTAATTATTTAGGATTATTCACCCTCACACTTGGCACACTCTCCCCAAGTTGCACAAGTAATTACATGTTTTACTTTAATTAAAAGTCAATTTCCCTCACAATCCCCAATGTGTTCCTAAAATCATTCTTAGTTGTATCTTTATTCCCTAGATTCTCAATTAATGAGTGTCTTCTAACTAGATCTTAGTTAGAGTTTGATTAGGAGTCTTCTTCTAGTTAGACTAGTGATAGCTAGACTCTAGATATCATCCTATGTGTACACCTATACTCTCATATTTTATTTCTTTCTTATTTTAAAATTATCTTTTATTAATTTCATGTGCACATGTGCATTATATCTCAATTATATTTTCTCAATATTTAATTTCTTAATTTGATTTATTTTATCTCTATTAATTTAATTACTAAAATAATTTAGTCCCCTTACTAATTTAGAATTAGGCTTAGTCTTTAATTTAGGCTTTGACTTTTATAAGGATTTATAATAAATTAATTAATTATTTAAATACGTCAAGGTCTAAATATTTTCAAGGTTTATAATTATTCCTTCAAGGTTTTCTAGGCCACCTAGATTCATTGACTCAATTTAATTTACATGATGTGCCCTTCAAGATGCACCTCCTTACCCCAAGGGTGCCACTCGCCTTGACTAGTTTTGGTAGTTTGTTCAACCCTTGAAATCAACACTCCACTCGGTTGACCTTGTGAGAGACTAAGGGATTCTAAGGAATAAAGACTATGCCTTATTGTGTGGCCCATAGAAATATTCATGAGGGATTGTCTCAATCTACCCTCACGACATCGTGGACCTTTTGAACTAGGTAATAGTTAACCTACAATTTGAGCCACGGCAGGAGTGCTAGTAGGTTGTGACAGGGACGCTTCCACACCTCTCCCTCAATATTTGGTTTATGTGCATGGCCCCTTTACTCCTTATTTGATTCTAATTAGCAAGCATTGTCAGTCTGCATCCATTGACAAAACATTGCCATTGTTACATATACTTAATCATATTAAATCAATTGTATTTCACATATGTGTAAAATGAAATATTCAAACAAAACACAATCCACTCTCTAACTCAATTTGGAGTCCAAGGAGGTCCATTGATTCCATCAACATACATAATTTGTCACGTGTCCTTCACACTAAGGTAAACACATCAAATGCATCTGTCAATATGTGTGTGTGTGTGTGTGTGTGTGTGTGTGTGTGAAATAATAATAAATCACAACATATCATCATCATCATGTATAATCCATAATCTAAACAAAATCACCATGTATCATAATCGGATCACTTGCACGCAAGTGTCCTCAAAGAATAAGTCGATAGAATGTGCTCAATAGAGAGTGTTGTTACACACACCCCCTCTTGTTTTAAACTTTGTCTGAAGTTGTACAATATATAAATGCAAGTAAATAAAAGTATCTTACAAAGATATATATGTCTGATCTATCAAACAAGTAAGGAAACTACTGACGCATATCATATGCCTCCTCCCAGGTAGTCGAGTGTGGACTATAATTGTCCCATTGGACCTTGCCCCGATCGATTATTCGATGTCGTAGTTGTCGAATGCGATGGTCCAGGATGCGAATTGGCTCCATTGTGAGAGTAGCCTCATCTGACACCTGCAAAGAACTCATGTCAATCACATGTGTAGGATCACTAACATAATGTCTCAAAACATAGACATGAAATACATCATGCATATGCCTCAAAGAATCAAGCAATGCTAGTTAATAAGCCACAGGTCCTTTCTTTTCCACAGCTTCGAAAGGTCCCACAAACCTATGAGAGAGTTTAGCACCCTTTCCAAACGTAATTGAACTCTTGTGCGGTTTCACCCATAAGAAAACTCGATCACCAACTTCATAACTTTGGTCAATGTGATGTGCATTGGCATAACTCTTTTTCCAATCTTGTGCTTCTTTAATCCTTTTTCATATCGATTTCATTTGTTCTTCCATTTCTTGAATTACTTTCACTCCTACTAGGACCCTATCCTCGAGTCTATCCCAACTCAACGACGTCCGACATGGTCACCTGTAAAGAAATTCAAACAGTTTCATCTTAATGGTACTTTGATAGATGTTGTTGTATGCAAAATCTACTAGTGGCAAGAAATCTTCCCAACATTTCTACTGGTCCATTACATACATACGCAACATATCTTCCAAAATTTGGTTCGTTCTTTCTGTTTTCTCATAGACATTGTAGTACCAATCTTAAATGTTTGTCATGTTCCTCTTTCGTCTAAGAATAAATCAATATGTCATCAATAATAATTGAACAAACTTATCCAAGTATTCGCAGAACACCCCATTCATCAAGCTCATGAATACCCCTGGGACGTTTGTTAGTCTGAATGGTAAAACTGTAAAATCATAGTGTCTGAACCTCATCTTAAACATGGTTTTAGGGATATCTTACTCTTTAATCCATAACTAGTGATACCCCAATCTCAAGTTAATCTTTGAAAACATCGTCGCTCCTTTCATCTCATCAAACAAATCATCTATTCTTGGAAACAGATACTGATTCTTGATCATCGCTTTGTTCAATTGACGGTAGTCAATACAAAGTCTCCATGATCCATCCTTCTTTCTTACGAAAATAATTGGCGCACCCCAAGGTGATACACTTGGACGTATGAGTCCCAACTCCAATAATTCCTTCAATTTCATTTTCACCTCCTGTAACTTAGGCGTTGACATCCGATAAGGCGTTCTTTCTATTGGTTTAGTTCCAGGTTTCAAGTCGACTGTAAATTCCAACTCTCGTTTGGGCAGTTCTCTTGGTAACTCTTCTGGAAATATGTCTGCAAACTCATGTACTACAGGAAGGTTTTCTAATCCTTTTGCCTCACCCTTTTCAATTAGCGCTAAGATTGCATAAAGTTTGCATCCCTTGCGCATATGCTTATGTAGCTGTAGGGAAGAAATAAACCTCAAGGACACCCCTTGGTTCCTTCCTACAATCACTCTACTATGTCCCACATCATCTTTCAAACTTAATTGTTTCCTCTTATAGTTGAGTATCGCATTATGCGTTTCCAACCATTCCATACCGATCACTGTGTCATAAGATCCTAAGATCGTGACATAAAGGTTGGCCTTTGTTACAAAATCTCCTAAGTTAATGCTACAATCCATAACCTTTCCTCCAACCTTATGTTTGGCACCTGATGCCATTTCTATGTATCTAAACTCATCCTACTCAACTTCCTTTACCTTAATTCTCTTTAGTGTTGCACTAGAGATAAATCTCTTTGTAGCACCTGAACCTATCAAAATACTAAAATTTTGGTCGAATATTGGCGCAAACCCCTTCCCTCTGAAGGGTTGCTCGATCTCCTGGTCTTGGATCGTTTGAAATATTGAGTCGGAGTGACTCCTTGGGTCCCTGTGGGCACACGAAATAGCTCTACCCAGACACACATGTCTCTACCACAAGTGGCCATGGCTATGACCGTGGGTCTATCTCTTCGCGATTCCGACTTCAAGGATATCCAGAATCCTTCCCTCAGCTTTTCATGAATCATTCTTCTCCTAGTTTTCAAACTCTATCCACACGTCTCTTCAAAATCGTCAGCCCCACTATGGTTCAGACTTCGTAATGTCTCAAACCTCTAGGCCTTCCGTCCACAGACCTCTGAACTTATGATTCTTGAACTCCTTAATCCGTTGTCACGTGCCCTTCTCACGATCAACAGTTGATATCCATTTGCGACTTCACTTTCATCAGGCCTTCAAACTTTTGATCTTTGAAGTGTTGAAACACTTCACGGCTATCCTCCGTGTATTTTTCCCAAATCTGATAGTCTAGAATCGTTCGCCTCCCTACAAGAATGAATCTCATCCACCGACTTTCAGTGAAGACTTTAGGGACTTCTTCCCTTGAATATTTCCTCCGCTCTCCCTCCTTAGCTTTAACTTCCTTGGGTTCCTCTGAAAAATTTCTTCGATACTTAGTCTGAATCTATATCTGTGCACACCTTGCAATAGATTTTCATCCACAACTTAACTTCTCCTTGTAGATGGCTTCACACTCCTTGCGACTGGTTTCCAACCACTTATGTCTCTCAGGATTGAAATCACAATACTCCTTCTGAGCTTCCAAGTTTGAAACTCTGTTACGCACTCCTTACAAGCGTCAATGCACTCCTTGCACACATACAAGTTCTCGTTATCTCTTCTAAGGTTCGAGTCGAAACAGACTAAGTCACGCACTCCTTGCGGACACTACGCACACCTTGCACTTGCTCAAAGAATAGAAACAATTGAAACTAGTTCACTCTTCATAGTGACTCATACATTTAACAATGAAAATGTAGTGATGGACTTAAGAACAAGAAATAACGAAGAATTGAAAAGCAACAGAAAGTCTACCATTCACTCATTCAGATAAACACATAACAACACACGTTTGGGACAACATATTCCTCTATTATATTCGTCCAACTGAAACTTACATACATTCATACAACATTTCTCTGTATCTTCCATCTCTTAGCTTATAATGGCAATCTACACATTAGATTCAGCAGCCTCCTCTCGGCAACAAATACAAAGTTTTTTATACAAAGGGACTCTCTTGAGTTCTTCCCTCCAACTACTTTATGTTATCCTATCGGAATTAAATGCTATCAACTACTCAACATATATTACAATAAATATCGAGTCAAACAGATAAGAGCGCAAGCTCAAGATCTGTACTACGATCTGATTCATAAAACAAATACATTCCCCATCGATATTACGCGATAGTTCAGCCTCCGATCATTAAATATGTTCATAAATCAAAAAAAAATTGTTAGATATTACATTAATACACTGATCTTTGAAATTCAAAACATTTCAAAATATGTGCTAGTGCGCCCAGTTGTCCTTCACACTTGTTCTTTGATGGCGATGCTTCTGCATCATACTCCCTTGGCTAAAATATTCATGGACTCCTATCCATGAGCTCCTATACCGATATTCCATGCTTCTGGATCTTTGCTTCACCAACCCAATTGGCATCTTCTACTGGTCGTCCTTTCCACTTTACCAAATATTCAAAATATGTCTTCCTTCTGGTCTTTTTACCAACTCGTTGATCTATGATCTTTTCCATCTGTGGATTTTTTGCTACAAGCATCTTTTTCTCCCACTAGATATTTCTTTGATCTTCAGACCTTTTGGCTCCACCCTCTCTGTAAGGATACATGCCTGCAATCTTGAATATGGGTGATATTCCCACATCTTTTGGTAGCTATAACTCATAAGAATTCTCACCAAATCTTCTCAGGATTTTACACGACCCTATATTTTTCAACTTTAGCTTATTGTATGTTCCCCTCAGGAATATTTCCTTCCTCATATGTGCTAGGACTTGATCTGCAACCTCAAATTCAAGCTTCCTCCTATGTTGATCAACTATGCACTTGTATTCATTGTTACTTTCCCTCAACTACTCCTTGATCTAATTGTGAAGTTCCTGCATCTATGTAATGAAGTCTTCATCCCCCGCACTCCTAAATTCTCTTTGATTTAGGTCTCTTAACTCCGACACTCCTCTCATATTCATTCCATACACAATTTGAAATAGACTTTTCCTAGTGATCTTATTCATTGAGTCATTATATGCAAACTCGGCTTGTGCTAGAATTTGATCCCACTGACTATGGTGTTCAGTGACCAAACTCCTCAGCAAATCCCCTAGGATTTTGTTCACCACTTCGGTCTTTCCATCTGTTTGTGGGTGAAATGCAGAACTAAAAGATAGCTCTTCCCCCAACTTTTTCCACAATGTCCTCCAGAAATGACCAACAAATTTGGTATCCTTGTCTGAAACTATACTCCTGGGAAATCCATGGAGTCTCACAACTTCTTTGAAAAACAAATTCACAACATGAGTTGCATCACCAGTCTTCTGGAATGGGATAAATTGTGCCATCTTTGAAAATATGTCCATCACCACAAATATGGAATCACTTCCTCTTTGTGTCCTTGACAATCCCAACACAAAATCCATGCTTATTGCATCCCAAGGCCTCTATAGAATAGGAAATGGTTGATACAAACCAATGTTCTACTTCTTCCCCTCGGCATATTGACAAATCTTAAAATTGTTCACAAACCTCTTCACCTCTGATCTCATACCTGGCGAATAGTATGAACCGCTTAATTGGGCAAATGTTTTGTCATGGCCTAAATGTCTGGATAGACCTCCACTATGCTTTTCCTTCAGTAAATTCTCCCTCATCGGGCATCTTGGTATGCACAACTGGAATCCTTTGAACAACAACCCATTCTTAAGATAATTAAATCCCAAGGTCTTGACCTGAAATTCCTGCAGAATCAAAATTCTCCTACTCAATGCATCAGCAACATTGTTAGCATTTCCAGAAATATGTTTAATAACAAAAGTGAAATTTTGCATAAACTCTATCCACTTGGCATGTTTCTAGTTTAATTTATCTTGTCTAGTTATGAATTTAAAATCTTGGTTATCGCTATACAAAACAAACTCCTTCGATATGAGATAGTGCCTCCATTTCTTCAAAGCTTGAATTATGGCATAGAACTCTTTGTCGTATGTGGAGTACTTATTTTTAGCTTCATTCAGATTCTCGCTAAAATATGCAACATGTATGTTATCCTAACTTAAGACCGCTCCAATTGAGACTCCACTCACATCACATCTCACATGAAATGTCTTCCTGAAATATGGTAACACCAGAATCGGTTGTTCGATTATTTTCTCCTTCGATATGTTGAAGCTCCTCTCAGCCTCTTCTGTCCATTTGAAAGACCTGTGTCTTTTCTTCACTGTATCCATCATCTGAGCACTAATCCCACTAAAATTTCTAATGAACTTCCAATAGAAACTTGTTAATCCATGGAATCTTCTTACTTCAAATATATTCTTCGGTGACGACCATTCTTTGATTACTTTCACCTTTTCGGGATCCATCTTCAATTTATTTGAAGAAATGACAAAACCCAAGAAAATGAGTTTTGTTTTCATGAAAGAGGACTTTTTCATATTAATCAACAACTTCTCTCGCTGCAACCTCCTAATCACCAATTTCAAATGTCTCAAGTGCTCCTCCTTAGTCTTTCTAAATATCAGTATATCATACAGATATACAATCATGAACTTACCAATGTAATCTTTCAACACCTCATTCATCAGTCTCATAAAAGTACTCGGGGCATTTGTTAATCCAAACAGCATAACAAGCCATTCATACAAACCCTCATTTGCCTTGAATGTTGTTTTCCACTCATCACCTTCCCTCATCCTTATCTGGTGATATCCACTTTTCAAATCTATTTGTGAAAAATAGTTAGCTCCACTCAAGCAATCCATCAAGTCATCTATCCTTGTTAATGGAAATCTATATCTGATGGTGATCTTGTTTATGGCCCTCGAGTCTATACATATTCTCCATCCCCCATCCTACTTTGGACTTCATACAGTTGGTACTGCACATGGACTCAAGCTTTCTCTGACCAATCCCTTGTCTAACATATCGTGAACCTGTCTCTTCACCTCCTCATTCTCTTGAGGTGTCAACTTTTACATTTCTTTATTCGATAGCCTTGCTCCTAGTATCAATTCAATGTGATGATTGATGCTTTTGATAGGTAGCAATGAGTTTGGAAACTCATCCACTACAATGTCAGAAAAATTCTCTAACAGTTCCTGAACTTCCTCAAGAAAATATTCCATTGAAGTACTGGTAAGGATAACCCTCGGCTTCCTCACTACAACAAACTGTATCTCTTGTTCCTTCTTTACTTCATTCAAGAGTTCCTTCCCACTCATGAGAAGTATGCTCGCACTGGCTTCATCCTTCACCTTATTTTCCTCAATTGGAAGCAACATGTGTGTCCTACCATTCTTCTCTAAGGTGTATGTATTCCTCCTCCCATCATGAATAACATTCATGTCATACTGCCATAGTCTTCCCAACAAAACATGACATACTTACATGGGAATCACGTCACATACAATTTCATCTCTATATCCTCCTATTTTAAATTCAACCAGGCATTGTTGAGTGACTGTTACCTGATGACCTTTCTGCAACCATGAGACCTTATACAACGTCGGATGTATAGTCGTCTTCGGCTCTAACTTCTCCACCATCTCCATGGATACTAAGTTGTCGGTGCTTCCACTATCAATTATCACCTTGCAAACCCTATCCTTCGTCTTGCAAGTTGTCCTGAACAAATTTTTCCTTTGTGCTAGATTTTCGGTCTCTGGCTCCGGCTTCAAAAGAATATTCTTCATTATCAAGGATTTCCCATTCTCTACACCTTCTACCTCAACATCTCGCTTATGTGCTTCTGAAATGTGACCTTCACCTCCTTCCTTCCTTTTGGGACAATCCCAAGACATATGTCATGTTTTTCCACAGGAATAACACCTTACTTCTCCTCCTCTGCCTCTTCCTCTTCCTCTAGGAAATGAACTTCTACCACCACTCTGCCTTCCTCAGGAACTTCCTCCTCTCTCAAAGTGACTATGTGGTTTCTCTGCCTCATCTTTGGGATTATGTTCTTTATCCTGGGAAACTCCCTTTCCTCTATTCAAACTTCGACCTTTGTTTTGTTGACTCTGCTTCCTAGCCAACTTCTCTTCTTCCTTCAACACCATTTGAAACTCATCCTCTACTGTCTTGACTATCGCCATGTTGATTTCATCCTATATATCATATATTAATCCATTTATGTTTCTAGAAACTTTCTCTTCATCTCTCTCTTTTTGTCCATCTCTAATGTTCAATTTGTAGAACTCTTCTCTGTACTCCTTCACAGACAATCCTCTCTGTCTCAGGTTCTGCATCTTCCTTAATAGATTTATCTGATAATCCTTGGGCATGAATTTCGCCTTTATCTTGGCTACCATTCGATCCCAACTCTTGATCTTTTGTTTGCCTTTTCTCCTCCTGTTGGCCTGCAATTCATCCCACCACAGTGTTGCATGTCCTTTTAACCTAGTGATAGCATGTCTTACTTTTTTCTCCTCTTCGACATCCTCATAGTCGAAATACTTGTCCATTGATCGTATCCAATCAAGCAATTCTTCTGTGTCTAAATTTCCTTTATACATAGGGACATCAATATTCGCTATGTTTCCCAATTTGACAACCGCTTTCAGCAAGCGTTCTTCCGCAACATCCTCAGCTACAGCTTCTTCGACTTCTACTTCTTCATTTTCTACCTCGCTAATGCCTCCATCATCAGGCACTCTCCTTTGTGTTGTCTCCATGGCATCCAGCCTTGCACATAATTCTCTCATCTCCCTTTCCATAGCTTTGTTGGCTATGGGTGGCTCTGCATGTCTTCTAGGCAGAATTGTGTTGATTCTTCTAATACCTCTTGTTGATATCAGCTTACCTCTCTCCCTACATAATTCAATTTTGTACTTGCTCTAATACCACTTCTAGCGCATACCCCCTTCCCTCCGAAGGGATGCTCGACCTCCCGATCTTGGATCGTTTGAAATACTAAGTCAGAGCAACACCTTGGGTCCCTGTCGACACTCGAAATATCTCTACCACACACACAGGTCTCTACCGCAAGTGGCCATGGCCATGAACGTGGGTCTATATCTTCGCGTGATTCGTACTTCGGGGATATCCCAAATCCTTCCCTCATCTTTTCTCGAAGAATTATTCTCTAAGTTTTAGAACTCCCACCACGTGTCTCTTCGGAGTCGTCGACCCCACTATGGTTCAGACTTCACAACCTCATGAAATTCTAGGCCTTTCATCCATAGACCTCTGAACTTCTGATTCCTGAACTCCTTAATCTATTGTCGCATGCCCTTATCAGGATCAACGGTTGATATCCATTCACGACTTTGGACTTCACGACTTCACTTTCCCCAGGCCTTCAAAATTTCTAAAATCCAAAGTGTTGAAACACTTCGCGGCTATCCTCCGTGTAGTTTTCCCATATCTGACAGTCTAGAATTGTTCGCATCCCTCCGAGAACAAATCTCATCCACTGAATTTCAGTGAAGACTTTAGGGAGTTATTCTCTTGAAGATTTACGTCGCTCTCCCTCATGAGCTTTAACTTCCTCGGGTTCCTCTGAAAAATTTCTTCGATACTTAGTCTGAATCTCAATCTATGCACACCTTGCAATAAATTTTCATCCACAACTTAACTTCTCCTTGTGGATGGCTTCACCCTCCTTGCGACTGTTCTCCAACCTCTTATGTCTCTTGTGATTGAAATCACACTACTCCTTCTGATCTTCCGACACTGAAACTATGTTACGCACTCCTTATGAGCATCAATGCACTCCTTGCACACATACAAGTTCTCGTTGTCTCTTCTGAGGTTCGAGTCGAAACAAACTCAGTCACACACTCCTTGCGGACACTATGCACACCTTGCACACACTCAAAGAAGAGAAACAATTGAAACTAGCTCACTCTTCAAAGTGACTCATACATTTAAAAATGCAAATGCAGTCATGGACTTAAGAATAGAAAATAACAGAGAATTTAAAAGCAACAGAAATTCTACCATTCACTCATTCAGATAGACACATAAGAACACACATTTGGGACAACATATTCCTAAGTTATATTCATCCAACTGAAACTTACATACATTTATACAACATTTCTCTGTATCTCTCATCTCTTAGCTTATAATGGCAATATACACATTAGATTTAGCAGCCTCCTCTTGGCAACACATAAAAAGTTTTTTATACAAAGGGACTCTCTTGAGTTCTTCCCTCCAACTACTCTATGTTATCCTATCGGAATTAAATGCTATAAACTACTCAACATATATTACAATAAATATCGAGTCAGACAGATAAGAGCACAAGCTCTAGATCTGTATTGCAATCTGATTCATAAAACAAATACATTACCCATCGATATTACGTGATAGTTCAGCCTCTGATCATTAAAAATGTTCATAACTCAAAAAAGTTTTGTCAAATATTACATTAATACACTGATCTTTAAAATTCAAAACATTTCAAAATATGCGCTAGTGCGCCCAGTTGTCCTTCACGCTTGTGCTTTGTTGGTGATGCTCCTGCATCAAAGATTCTACCTGAAGTCTTGAGCACAGTTGACTAGTGCTCAGCCATGTGGTTATTCACTATTGCAAGAATCATGTGGGCCTTGCCCAAATCTCCCACTGTAGTGGGTCCTGTCGGTCCAATCGCTCTGGCCTTCTCAATAGGATAGTCTTGCTAGTAATGTGGCTCTCCACATGTCCAACATCCAGTCTTTGGTCCAGTACTCCTGGTCCCCAAATTAGAATTTGTTGGCCTAACAGTCTGTGACCCTACTCTGTTCTACTGAATAGGCCTAAAATATTGTTGATGTGGGCAATGTTTTTGTTGATGCAATGGTCCTCTGTAGGGATTCCTCTATTGAGGATTTGATCGTCATGGTTTCATGAACATAGGTCTTATATACGCATCGCAATTCCCTGATGCATGTCTATATGGTGTCTCATTTTGTTGTGCCTTTGATGTTGTATGTCCAGTTGAACTTGCAGGAGTCCTGCCTTGACCCTCGTTGTTTAGCTCTTCCTCTGCTATGAGGGCATTCTAAACTGCATCATGCAATGTCTAAGGCATTAGAATCCTCACCTTCGCACGAATGTTGAAGTTAAGGCCAAACATAAACTTGTTGACTTTTAACTTCTCTATGTTCAGATGTGGATCATACCTAAGTAGCTCCATGAATTTTTCCTCATACTCTAGCACCTTACGACCACCCTATCATAAGGCATTGACCTCATTAAGGTGTGATCCAAATTGGATCATCTCCAAACATTGTGATAAGAACTTAGTTTCTTTCTCTTTTGAAAATTTTGTAAACATATCCTTTTTATTTTATTTTGTCTTTTTTTTGGAAAAATTGGAAGTGGAAATGAACCATTGTGATGGTTGGCCTTCCAAAGGAAACCCATTAAAAAAATGATAGTTTTAGTGAGGAAATCAACAAGGGATATGCAATGAGAAATGGGAAAGGATGGTAACAGAAATGAGATCTCAAAGAGGGAAACCTGCTTGAAGTTGAGTGGACGAAGGAGTTAATGAGCATGTATGTGCTTAGTGAAGGTGTCTCTAAGCCATGGCCATCTACAATTTTTTTATTGTTAGTGAGTAACGATACAAAAAAACTGTGTATAGATCACCCCTTTGTAATTTTTTCTTGAGCATAATAAAATCTCATTTAAATGTTGAAATCTATAAGTTACTACAATATATGATTTGTGTATTTTGGTTATGAGTTACAACAATCTACACATACTTTTTTGAAGTCTTTTTCCAGCTTGTGGCACCTATCCAAAGCCAAATTTTACATGTTGATTGTTTTACCCACTACCTGGGAATTTTTATTACAACCTAGGTGAATTTACATACCCATAGGCATTTATTTACTACTTGGGAATATTTACAGACCCGTGGGCATGTTATTCTCTACTTAGGTGAGTTTACAAACTTGTGGGTGTGTTATGCTCTACTTGGGAGAATTTATAGACCCTTGGGAATTTTATTAGCTACTTGTGTGAATTTACATCCCCTTGGGTGATTTATTCACTAATTGGAATCATCCACGCACTTGTAGGTCAATTATTTCTAGCTTGCAATCTCTAAATCCGTTTTTACACTCGCAGCAACTCTTCTTTCTAAAACACATTCCATAAATCCATTTTTGCACATAGCCAAATGGTGATTCCTTCTATCATTGATTTTATTGTTGACTTGGTATGATCAACAACTTATGAGTGAATAATCTTGAGGTGTATCAAGACTTATATAGTAAAGTCTTTTTTTTCTTAAATCAATGTTGGAGTGTATAGTGGGAATTTTGTTTTTCGAAGCATTATGTAGCATGATGTTTAATTTCCCTTGGAGCTATTACTCATAGTGATTGTAGAAAAACATAGATAGAGGTTATCGAATCCATTAATATAGAAGTCATTAAAGAAGCTACGGAAGTTATTTTCTAGAGAATTTGTTGCTATGGAAGTTGTTTGCTACAGAAGTTATTGAAGTGGAAATGAATTCAAATTACAAAAACCGAAATTTAACAAGTGTTTTTGTTGGTGATATGGACGAGCCATAGGCCTACAATTTATGAATCAAATGGTATCAGATAAATTTCATTAGAGACCTTGAACCAACTTCCATGTGCAAACCCTTGAAGAGGGAGGTGCTATAAGAGTTGAGAGACTTCAATAGGAAGATCCAAGAGGAAAGTTGGTATTGGAGATGGAGAGAAGATGAGTTAGAAAAAATCTTGCTAAGCACCAAGACTCCTTCCTTTTTGTTAGAGAAAAATTAGACAAGAGTAGATTGTGGCTCTTGCAGATGGGAGAGAAAATCATTGAGCTAGATAATTGGCAAGATTAGAGGTTCACCGAAGGCATTGTTCAAGGACTTGGTAGCAAAGGAAAAGGCCTTAAAGGAGATAGAAGAAGTTGTCCAAGACACCAATAAAGCCCCTTTTTTTATCTTCATTGGATCTAGCACCCTAATCACATCAAGCATTGTAAACTCACCTTCCAAGACTCTTTCTCAAGAGAACTTTAGTGACTTTAAAAAGCACATTGGAGGCATTTGTTATGTTGACGGGTCCAAAGGGAATGTCAAGAAGGTAAGGGAAAATGCTCGATGGAAGGTCCCAATTAGACCTACTCTCATTTAGAATGGCACTTTCCAACCAGTATGTGGGTTTGGTTTCTACATAAAGGTTTTCAATTACAAACTTGGGGATAGATTTTCCTCCACAAAATTCTAATTAAAATTGAATCGACTTATCTAAGGATAAATTAATACTACTTATCCTAATATAATCCTATCCTATCCTAATCAAGAGAAATTCTAACAAGACAGACACAACATAAAATAATATCATTGATTTCATAAATAATTCATGTCAATCAATAATATGTTGAAACAATAAAGCCACAAATTAACTCACAAATAGTTGCAGAGTGAGCATGTAAGATTATCCTTGTATCCATTATAAATCACTAATGTACAATCATCTAAAATGACAAGCATATAAATATTTTATACAATCACCCTTCAAGAAACTTATAAGAAAAAAACATATAATTTAAGAATAGTCTCATACATTCTTACAAACATTCATGAATTCCAAAATTCCTTGTGCTCTTTATTTTCACATAAATAATATTATCATCTAATCATACGATGGGAAAAAGTCCTTGTATCTTCCATAAATAAAAAAAAAAAAAAAGTATTTTTACATTATGTAATTGCCATCATTTCATATTATAGTTACACTTCATCATTTCAACTTCTCCTATTTTGTATATAACTCAAATACAATGAAGAAAAAAAACATTTTACAAAAATTAAGAAGCCTTCTTTGATGCTAAGTATTCAACATAGGTCATCCATCAGTTCTATGCCTTGGTAATGTCTTGCATCTTTCCTAGATTCATCTTCTCTAAATCCATATCTCCATCACACACTTTTTCTGCAACTTCTTTCTACAAGTTCTGTGGATTTTATTTACAAAATCATTTGCAGTTAATGCTTATTTGATTAGTTGTATTAAGTATTTTCTCAAGATATCCTTGTTGATTTATACCAGCTAATCAATAACATGCTTATTATTGTCTCTGTTATCTTCCAATTCTTATATTCTTAATTTGTTGGGTCCTTCTTGACCAAACTCCTCATTCACTGGCATAGTGAACTGATCTAGTAACTCATTTGCAAAGTTCCACATCCATGCACATGCTTTATTGGAGATTTTGATGGTTTCCTTGACATCCTGACATACGTTTTTCCATCCATCCATTAGAATTTAATTTTTTCATTGTTCCTTTTTGGTGAATCTGAATAGATCAACAAGGGTTTCTTCATGTCCTTCTTACCAATAAATGATTTTTTCAAATGCATGTTATATCTCTATAGAATGGCCCTTTATTTCATCTAATTGATAAGATAGGCTAATGATCTCATCCTGATAATCTTGGATCAAATCCAACTTGGTGAAGAATCTCTTTTGTGCTTCTCTTAGCTCTTCATTAGCCCTGCTAGATTCTTCTTTTACACTATCCAATGCATTTGCTCCTTATTGGCTTTCTTTCAACTCTTCCTCCAGTTTTTGGATTTTCATTCCATAATCAATAACTTTTAACTTTCTTTGTTCAGAAAGATCAAGTTCTCTCTAGAGATCAACTTTTATTCTTTCTATATATTGTGTATGTTCCTTCTTTAAGGTTTCTAATTGTTCCATGTGCATCTTTCCAGTCTCAGTGGTCTGTTTCTTAAAATCCTCTTCCAAATAATATTTCTGGAATTTTAGTCATTCTTCCAACTCTTCCACCTTTTCCTTATAGAGATCTAATGTATAACTTAACCCACATGAAGAGACTGAATTTTCCCTTGCAAATTCACTCAATCCTGAAGCATTATCTATTGCATTGACTTGAGGATCTAGTCCAAATTTCCATGAAATCACCTTGTCTAAAGATCCTTTGTTGAGAAGGTATTCACCTCTTTTCCTTTTGGCTGACCTTTTCTCAATTCCTCTCTTTGATTTGTTGTAATAGTATTCACCTAAATCTACCATAACATCATCTAACTGTATCAATTGAGAAGAGTACAAGAAATTTCATGGTATTGAGCTCAAAGGGGTACCAGAATTAATAGGTGGATTCAATAGTGTAATCCCTTTGAAAGTGTTATGGTTTTCCTTTATGTTTTTATCCTCGTCCATTTTTCTATTCTTCTGTCTTTCGAATTATGCTAATTCCTCTTCCCTCATCTTTCTTTCTTCTTCCTTTTTCCTTTTCTCTTCTTCTTCATTTTTCCTTTTCTCTTATTCTTGTTTTTCCTTTTGTTATGCTTCAACATATTTTTGGATTGCTTTCTCATTTTTCTTCTATTCTACTTTTACATTTTTTTATTCTCTTCCTCCTTCTTCTTCATTTCTTTTTCATCAACCTTGCAGGCTACATCTTCCTTTTTTTTGTTTTCCTCTAGAGCTCTCCTTATCTCTTCCTCTACTTCATTCTTCTTCTTTTTCTCTAACTCTATTCTTTTGTTATCTTCTTGCATTTTCTTCTTAGCTTCTTCCTCTTCCTTTTATTTTCTAATTTCTTCCTTTTTTTGTCTAGCCTCTTCTTATTTGTGTTTCTCCCTCTGCTTGAACCTTGCTTCTTCCTCCATATCCATTTTATACCATTCTTATTCTTTGCTTGCCTTAACTTTATTTATTTTCTCTTATTTCTCCCTTTTCCTGGCCATCAGTAGTTCCCACTGCTCTTTGGTTATCTTCCTTCTTTATTCGTTTTCTTTGTGTAATTTTTCTTTTCCTAGTTCATCTTGAACCCTATAAACTACCTTCCCCTTAGTTTCTCTTAAAGGGGTGGGGTATAAAAATTTTGTGTTTCCCTCATCCATATTGAAGCCTCTTATCGAAATAGCTACCCTCTTTTGCTCGTCCTGAACCTTACAATGTCTCTAACCAAGCTCAATTATGAGCTTTGGATCAAATGTTATGACCTCCTAAAATTTCAGGTGTTATAGCCAAATCCATCTCATGTCCATGTGGAACATGCGGATTGGAACATCTCACGACATATAATTTTATTAAGCTAATATAAACAACATTACATTGAAATCCCACACCTTGGGACTTTATTTATTTAACTCGCTTTATTGTTAATCAATTCCTCATTAATTTAATACCCCCACGTAATGATATTTTTGGTTTAATCTATTTCAATGACCCCGTAAATACTGAGAATTTACTCTAACCCAGGTGTATTACTATCACAAGCACGTTACTTAATTATTTGTGTTTAAATTATTAAACATATTACTGGGATTTAATATTATCGATTTAATAATATATTTGACCAACATCCGGATATTCAACACGTGCTATGAAATTTAATACTTTTATTAATGTTTATATCACCCCAAGTATCTCACTTATGGTACATTCCCTCAATATTCAAACTCTCAGTACCCGATATTCCGGGGAGGTTTTAATAACCTTATTATATAAATACATATAATATATTAATATCGGCCCCCATGGGTATCGTTTATTTCATGCACCTTACCTCTCTGATTCCACGGCATGCAAAACCCCAGTGGAATTAAATAACCTAATTAAATATATAAACCCCAGGCATACTGTGTATTGCACACACGATGGATTCTCAATTCCTCGATAGGAAATACTCGAGGGAGGTTTCAATATATATATAAGTTGTGTATTGTATTATCTCCCCCGGGTATAACATTTGTACCATGTTCTATCACTTCCCCAATTAATTGATATGCGATACCGTGGTAGGGGCATTCAACATTAAATTATTATATCGGCTTTTTGCAATATCGATTATCGTGTGCCCGCTCATACTTCCCCCAATCCAATCTCAGATAATTCGTTGGGGAATTTCAACATTATAATGTTATATTATATTGTTGGTTGGAAAGAGAATAATTACCACGTATTTAAAATAACAACAAATAATTATCCTCATAGGGAGCTTCTCCAGGGTTGTAATTTTCCTTTGTGCAGTCTAAAATCCGTAGGACTGGTTAATTTAACAAAAATATTGTTTTTCCCAGAAGAGGAAAATTTCTAAGCTTATCTACTTCCCATGCACAGAAATGAATTTCATAGTTTTAATATAACAATTTATTCCTCTTAATATCCAATTTATTAAGACAATAAAAGGTAAAATTGGGATATTACCAGGAGTTACTAGCCTCCCTGCACCAAGAAAAATTCACTGATGAAAAGTATTAAAAATATATACAAACACATGTATTTAATTATTTGAATTTATTTCCAGGAATTTGAATCTCTTGGAAATAAAACTTTTCATGGTAAAAATTATGTTTTTATCAAGATTTACTGCACACCTATATTTGTGTAAATATTTACTACTATTTAGGAACAGACCACCATTTCATATATTTACTTTTGGAAAAAAATTTATTGAGTAAAGCCAAGTAAGAATTATATTCTTACCAGGTCTTAATGAGATATAAATTAAATGCAAAACGCATAAATTTCTGATTTTATTTTATTTCACATATTCCTCATGTTAAATATTTTTTCCTTTCAACTATATGGACTAGACTTATGAAACTAGAATTATGGTCCATCTTTTCATTTCAAGACTCCTCTTAGCTAGCCTATTATGTTGGGTGGAAGTTAAAGGATTTCACTCATGTTTCCATGGAATATTTATCATTCCATTGAGCCTTCCAAGAAGGTCTTAAGGATTTATATTTAACAAGGGGAAAGTCACTTCTCAAATCTGATTTATAACTTTAGTAATATAGGGTGTAACAATCATTTAACATAAATTATACATCTTTATTTTTCAGATGCTCTATGAAAACTTTACAATTTAGTTATTACTACTGACACATTAGATACATTCATACAAATAGGATGCAAATTCTCAACCTGCACCCTATTCTTATTCAAAGTCATAAATAATTGCCTACAACAGTGTTTTAAAACAGAGACAGTTAAAGGAAACCAACAGCATATAATTTTCCAAGACTTATTTCAGAGTTCACAATCATCCAAGCACATGGAACAACATTCCCACTACTAGAAGAAATTTCAAATTCTTCATACAACCAAAACATCCATTCCATAGCATCAAGAAACTTATTATGGCATATGCAATTTACTGAAACACTTATTTGAAAAATAAAAGTAGATTGGCAATTGTTGATGGGTGAGCATATTTCCACCCAACTGTAAGGAAAGTTATATTTTGTCTATCCTTGCATATAACCACCCCCTAGCCAGAAGATGATGCCATAAGATAAAAATTCTCACTCATTAACAGAGGTAAAAGATGAATGCCATTCTCCTTCACCAACAGAATTTAGCAAGATATATCTCCAATTCTACCAAGCAAGGGGGGTTGTTCTTGACGCAGGGAGTCACAATTGTTAGCTTGCACAACCAAGTACCCAAAATTCAAAACTCCATTTTTCATTTTGGTTTAGAGACTGTATTTGATATTTTCTTACCTAGAACACCCAGATTTTGACTTCCCTCTTTTTTCTAATAACCAGAGGCGTTTTTCCCACTCTTCTCTACTCATATTTGGTCCCCAAACCCAATTGTGTGCCTCTTCCTCTCTATGTCCATGATTTTCCTCATTTTCTTACCTTCTGTAGCAATATATTTTGGGTCAAATCCCCCAATTCATGGGTCAGATCAAAAATTTCCAAATGGGTACTATGCCCATTCTCTCATTGATTTCTAAGGAGGACCACCCAACCCCTAGTTTGACTGGTAAATAAATCTTCTGGGACAAAGGATAGTTATGGCTTTGAATATTTTTAATTCATCATGGCACTGTCCAGCAGGGGTCATCTCAACCAATAAGTGATCCCCCTCACCATTCCCTCTCATGGCATTATCTTTTGTGTAAGTGATCCACCCATCAGCAATTTCTTTTAATTATCATCAAAATGCAATTTATTGTCTTAATTGTTCATCAAGATCCAGAACATTAAACATATTATCCATGACTCATGGCAACATTTAGATATATGTTTACATACTAGGGAAAATAGGGTGCTACATTCCCCTCCCCCTTAAAATAAAATTGTCCTCAGTGTTCTACTTGTCAATGTAAATACTATGTACAACAGTGAACAAAAATGGGTATGCCTCTCTCATGGCATCTTCTAACTCCCAAGTAGCCTCATCTATTCCAAAATGTTTCCATCACACCTTAACCCGCGCAATGGCTCGGTTCTGAAGGAGGGTTTCCTTCTTGTCTATTATGCATTGAGGATCGGGTTGGAATTATCCCTCTGGTTCCACCTGAATCACAAACCAATCAATTACATGATTAGCATCATGAACATATTTCTTAAGCAAAGTTACATGGAAAACATTGTGTGCTTCCACTGTGGGAGGTAAGGCTATCCTGTCGGCCACCAGTCCCACTCTCTCAAGACTTTCAAATGGCCCACAGTATTGTGTTTCCAACTTGGCACAAGTTCCCATTCTTAGGGAACTTCTCTTATGTTTGATCCAGAGATACACATGTTCTCCCACTTTGAACTCCCTTAGAGTTATGTTCTTGTCTGTGTAACTTTTCCTCCTGTCTTGTGCCACTTTCAAATTATGTTTTATCTTTTCCACTTCTAGTTCCATTTCCTTTAACATGTCTTGTCCAATATTGATCTGGTCTACCAAATTATCCCAACTTATTGGGATGTTACACTTTCTACCATATAGTGCCTCAAAAGGGCTCATTTTTAATTATTCTCGGTAGCTTAGGTTGATGCATTGCATACATCCTCGACATGTTCTCTAATACCCTATTCTCCCTCTCTATTTGTCCATCAGTTTGAGGATATTAAGTTGTGCTAAGTGATAATTGAATCCCAAATCTTGTCAACAAGGCTTTCAAAAAACTATAAGTGAACTTGGCATCCTGATTTGATATGATCATTTTTGGAATTCCATGCAACCTGAAAATCTCCTTCATAAAAATATTAGCAATGTCGTTTGCTTTGTGGGTAGATTTCACCGGAATAAAGTGAGTTTCCTTACTCAATTTATCCACAACAACCATGATTGAATCATTTTGTTTTGTTTTCCTTGGTATTCTGGTGATAAAATCCATTGAAATGACTTTCTCATTTCCATTATGGAATTGGCAAGGGTTTTGATACCCCTATTGGGTGCTTGTGTTCTACTTTGATATTACAATGAAAATACTCATGAAAGTTTCCAGAAATAGAGAAATACAACAACACGTGATTTCTATTAATGAAAGAATTGTAAAGAGACTGTAAAAATACAAAGTGCAAGACTCGCTAGAATGGTGGCAGCTTTATCTCTGAAAAGAGATGTGACGGCTATGCTCATTCGCAAGAAGATGATTACAATGAGGATTTGAAGGCCTTTTTATGATAAACATGAATGCCAAAACCCTAGACATCCAAAAACCTAACCCTAGGAGATGAAACACCAAAATCCATGTGGGCCTTGCTGGGTTAAGTTGGTACATTAACTTCCTGAGGTAGTAAATTTTTCATACGATCTCCATTTTAGGCACATGATATCTCATTGGAAAGGTATTTTCGAGAAATACGCATTATGTTGATCAACTCTAATTATGTTTATAGTTTGACTATGGCAAGCCAAGAAAACATTGTTTAGAGCCCCAAAATGACCCTTGAAGTAAATAAAGATGTACTGACATGAAAACTTCCAAAATAAGCCAGTTGGAATACGTGTGCAGCCACCAATATCCACCTGAATGTTGTGTAGGGCTTCAGGACAACCCCATAAATGTAGAACCCACAATTACAAAGAAATATCCCCATTACAGAGAAACATGTTGACTTGAAAATTGTCTAGATGAGCCAGTTGGAATATGGAACAGGTGGGTGGCCACCAATATCCACTTGGATCAATCCTCCCCCCTTAGGAAGCAATGGTCTCCATTGTGTTGAGTTCCCAAAGAAGAGGGGAAATAATTTTATGAATCTGAATCTTGGTGAGTTGCATGCCTTGTTGGAGAAGTTGTGTTGTTTGGTTTGTGGAAGACTGTCTCAAACTTGTTGTTGGCAGGGTTGAATCTGTTCCACCAACCTATTGTCTTTGGGTTTGATGGTGCATTGTGTAGGCACCATTGTAGGTTAAGAAAAAATATCTTCTTTCTCTTCAGAAATCTGCTTTTGCTAGATAGAAGGTATTGAGGCTGCAGTGGTTGTAGTGGCCTTTTATGCATCCTTTGAACAGACTATGAAGAGGATGAATTTTGTAGTATCAGAGATTACCTTACGAAACTTTTTTGGTTGAACAGTAGTCGGAACTACCTTGCGGCATTTTTGGCTTCCACAGAGATATTGTCCCTGGTGAAGGCACTTGATATTGTATGGATGTGGGTGTGGTGTTATCGACAACCCCAATTGGTTGAAGGCCTCAACTGAGATGAGGTTCTTCTGGTTGTTGTTATCAACAATGAAATGCAATGGGGTCCCCTTCACCCATGTCTATGAATGGAAGAGGAGCTCCTCCTCTTTAGGATCTACTGGTACTTTTGGTTGAAGTTTTGTGATTAAGACAGTCGAAGTGGGGTATGTGTCAATGATATCTATATTTTCAATATTTTCTGGATCGGATTCTGAATTAGAGTTCGGCTCTGTGTCTTTGACCATGGTCACCAATGAATGTTTCGAGCGACATTCATCAGTGTTGTGCCAAAGGATTTCATGGAAGTCACACCACGTCCTAGTGTCATTATTCATCTTTCCTTTACCCTTTTTATCTTATGTCTTGGTATGGTTTTCTAGAGGCTGTTGGTTAGGGTTGTCTTTACCATGATTTGGTTGTTGTGGATTTGAAAACCTGAATTCCCATTTGTTTTGGTGCCTAAATTTCTGCTTGATTTTGACAACATATTGAAAGGCAAATCCCAATGATAAGATGTTTAGGAAATCCATTTCGGTTTGGATGTACCTATGAAAATCCCCACGGTATTTCATAACCAGATGCCACTTAGAGTCTTTGATACCCATCTTGGTGCACAAGGTATGGAAATTATTTGTGAACTCTGGCACGGTTTGGCTCTTCTCTTCATAGTCATCAATAGGGTAGTATTTTTCCTTGACTGCATTAACAAAAAAATCCCAAGTGGGCTTAGCCCCATAAATTCTAAATTCATTTTTAGAACTTTTCTCCCAGTAAGTTTCCCACCAATGTTTGACATGGGGGAGAGCCTTGAGGAGCGCGAAGGTGATATTTTCCCTATCGGAAAAATTTTGAACAAAGAAATAACCTCTAATAGATTTAACCATTTTTCTAGGGCATCTGCATCTATCTGACCTTAAAATATGGGAATATCAAAATTAACTTACACCTTGAAGGGAGAGGTTCCTCCAAAATGGCCGCTTGATGAAGATGTGCATGTTGCTATCAGAAAGCATTGAAGGATGTGTGCAAAATTCTCCATCGTTTCGTCCCTCTGTTGCGCGAGAGCTTTCTCAAGCAACAGGTTAATAGAATATTTTTCTCCGCCATTTTTATTTTCTACCGCCATCAAGGATTTCTTGGGCATGCGAGAGTAATTTTCCTCAAGAGAGACAAGCTTGAGACCCAACTGGTTATACTCAGACCTCGTCGGGGACATGCGCTGAAAAAATGATCAAGAGCAACCTGATTTGATACCACTAATCTAGATTATTTTCGGAATGAAATGAAAGAAAAGATATTACAATGAAATACTCATGAAATTTTCCAAAAATAGAGAAATAAAACAATACATGATTTCTATTAATGAAAGAATTGTAAAGAGACTATAAAAATACAGAGTGCAAGACTCGCTAGAATGGTGGAATCTTTATCTCTGAGAAGAGATGTGATGACTACGCTCATTCGCAAGAAGATGATTACAATGAGGATCTAAAGGCCTTTTTATGATAAACATGAATTCCAAAACCCTAGACATCCAAAAACCTAACCCTAGGAGATGAAACACCAAAAGTCATGTGGGCCCCATTGGGGTAAGTTAGTACATTAACTTCTAGAGGTCGTAACTTTTGCATATGATCTTCATTTTAGGCGTGTGATAGCTCGTTGGAAAGGTATTATCGAGAAATATGCATTATGGTATCAAACTCTTATTCCATCTATAGTTTGATTGTGGCAAGCCAAGAAAACACTGTTTAGAGCCCCAAAATGGCCTTGGAAGTACAGAAAGATGCACTGACATGAAAAATTCCAAAATAAGCCAGTTGGAATAGGTGGGAAGCCACCAATATCCAGATGGATGTTTTTTAGGGATTCAGGACAGCCCTATAAGTGTAGAACCCACAATTACAAAGAAATGTCCTCATTACAGAAAAAACATTTTGAACTGAAAAATGTTCAGATGAGCCAGTTGGAATATGGAACAGGTGGGTGGCCAACAATATCCACCTAGATCATTTGATCAGTTGGCATTCCGAGCATTTGTCAATGTACTCAACTATGTCCTTTTTAATTCTCAGCCAATAATACAACTTTTTTGTGGTTGTTATAATTTTATGGTATCCAGGATGACAAGAATATGGGATTCTATGAAACTCATCCATTAGGAGCCTCTTCAATTCAGCTAAACATGGGACGAACAATCTGTCTGTGTAGGTTAGTAAGTTGTTCTCCAACAGCTGGTATCCACTGTACTTTGGAAAAATTGGCTCATATTCCAATTATACTTTTACACTCTTGAAGTGTTCATCTTCTTCTTGTGATTTTCTAATTTTTTCCTTGATATGTAATTCACATGTGCTTATGGCATCCATGTGAATTATTTTCTTAATTTTTCTAAATACATCTACTACCTGGTTCTCCTTACCTTTAATGTGTCATATTTCAAAATCAAATTCAATGATAAGGGACATCCATCTATCTTGTATAGCATTCAATTCGGGTTGGTCAAATAGATATCTCATCCCATTGTGGTCAGTCATGAGTACAATCTTTATTCCCAAAAGATATTGTCTCCACATATTTAGAGAATTCACTATGGCGGCAAGATCTAGGTCATAATTCACATAATGAGTATCATGTTCATTCAATTTTATTGACTTGTAACCAATTACATGGCCATCTTGCATCAGTCCCCCTCTGAGTCCCTCTTTGCAAGAATCTATATATACTAATAAATATTTATTTGGATCAGCAATATTCAGAATAGGTGCATGGGTTAGAAGAGACTTTAACTACTAAAAACTAGCTTCACAATAATTTTTCCAAACAAATTTCACTCCCTTTTTCTGAAGTGAAGTGATTGGGTGGCCAATCTTTGAGAACCCTTGTATAAATATTCTATAATACCCATCCAAGCCCATGAATGACCTCACTTCTGTCACAACTTTTAGTACAGGCCAATTCATGATGGATTTCATATTTTTAGGGTCCCATGCTACTCGTTTCTCATAAATAACATGGCCCAAGTAATGGATCTATTTTTGAAAGAAATCACATTTACTAAATTTCGCATATAGTTTGTGCTCCCTTAACACTTGCATCACTAATCAAAAAATTTCCTCATGCTCCTCCTTGTACTTGGAATAAATAAAGATGTCATCAATGAACACTAATACAAATTTGTTCAAATATTTTCTAAGGACACTATTCATTAGGCATGTAAAGGTGGTTGGTGCATTTGTAAGTCCAAATGGAACCACAAAGAACTCATAGTGCCCATACCTTGTGTTAGCACAAGAATTTGCATTCAGAAGAGGGTTGCCTCTCCATTAGAAACTAAATAACCTCTACAGGAATATACAGGCTTCTAACCTATCAACTCAAAGTTCTTTATTAGTCTCATCATACAGAAGAGCACATACATTCCATAGTGCCATGGCGCTGAGGAATTGTCTATATAGCATGGTCTTCCATTTTAATACCTAAAAGGCTACCAAATCTCCTAAGACTAATGGCATTGCTAATACCCAAGGTTGTTACCCATTTTGTCAATGTTTAAGTGAAGGTGTTGCGAATTATGATGGCGTTGCCAAATTTTCAACAGAAGAGTGAATTACATAGGCAGGCGCTAATGAAATTTTGATAGGATACACAGGCAGGTGCTACCAAAATTTTGGCAAGATACACAGGTGGGTGCTACCGAAATTTCGACAGAAACCAAATTATGCAGAGTTATTTTGCAAGGACACTTCTGCTAGTTTTGAGTGACTAACTTAAAACTTGGATTATGAACAAATGAGAAGGTATTTTTGAAACTTGGAGGAGGTTTTTGTTCATAACATTCCAAATAAAAACAACCTCTCTCAGTTTTTCAAAATGTGTTATGGTTTGAGAGATATTATACATAGAAGTGGCGCTACCAACTGTTTTACAGCGATGCTACCGAATTTCCTGTAGAGGTCACAGTTTTGATATTCGTCTTGTTGGGAGGTTTCCACCTATCAAGAAGTATTCAAATGGATTCTCAAGGATCAGTTAGATGTCAAGGGACACCTGCAGCTAGGATTTATCTCCATCAAAGGCCTCATGCAATGAGGTGGAAACAATTTATTAATGACTTCCAACAAATTCCTGAAAATTAGCAGTTTGTTGGATTTTTGTCTCTTTGTTTGTTGCCACCTATCTCCAAGGCTTAGAATCTAATGGAAGATATGGGATTCAACTTCCTAAGGTTATTTGGATGCTATTTTCTATTTAAGGAAGGAGAGATCTCTTGGAGAAAGGGGATTCATGAGCCAAGAGAGGCTAGAGAGAGTAGGAGCAGGTAGTTTTCCTGTGTGTGTTCATTTGTAATCCTGTGCGCATTTTATGATTGTAAGAATTACTACTATTGGAGACTCATAAGAGCTATGATTTCATATTGTAACTATTTTTTTTAATATTTCTTCTTATTTGAATATGTTGCAGATTTGAGGATCAAAGGTTTTCAATGATTTATGGATCCCTAAGCAACAGAGGATATGTTGTATTTTTCCCATCATTCATTGTTTATATTCAAGTATTTGTTGATTCATTAAATTGAGAGGATCTATGTTTAGAGAACATTCTATCTTATTTTTTCCTTCTTCATTCTTCCACCTATCAACATATAATCTTGTTTTTTGTTGAGCATCTTTGGTGCCTTTGATGAGTAGAATGTTTGTGACTCCATTGCCCATTGGTGTAGCCTACTGATCTGCAGTTTGCAACCCTCTCCCTTTCTTTCTCCATCTTGTTGATCCACCTATTCAAAACAAAAATTATCTTTTACATTCTGATGGGTGTTGAGCTTACACTTTAGCAGTCAAAGTGTGACTTCCAGTGCTAACACCTTGTTCTAAAGGAAATCTTGTATATGTACTCATATTTAATTATTACTTGATGATTCCCGGACCTCAAGTCTATTTTTGAGAATATTGTAGCTCCTCTCAACTGATCAAAGAGATCATAGATCCTTGGTAGCAGGTACTTATTTTTTATAGTCATTTTACTCGGTTATTTATAATCAATGCACAATCTAAGTGTGTCATACTACTTTTTTTAAAATAAGGAAAGTGCTCCATAGGGAGACACATTAGGTCATATGTATCCTTTCTCTAACATTTCTTTCAATTGTAGTTTAAGTTCCACCAACTTAGGTGTGCACATTCTATAAGGTGTTCTACACATTGGAACTACTATTAGCATGAGTTCAATTGAGAAATCAATGTCCCTCTTGGAAGGTAAGCACGGTATCTCTTCTGGAAATACATCTTTGTATTCCCTTAGCATTAGATGATATTCAATGCTAGGTATATTATATTCAGTGGATTCTAACACTTGTATGGCATATAAGGGGCACCCTTTTCTACAACACTTCTTTACTTGTAGTGTTGAAATTTGCCTCAAAGATATAGGTTTATGCACTCCCTGTAAGTTTATTTTCTTTCCATTCTCATATTCACACTCTAATTTTTTATTATAAAAGTCCAATTTGGATTTATGAGCATCTAGCCAATCCATGTCAATCAACAAATAATATGACCCCAATGGAAGTATATTTAGGACTTCTTGTATGGGTATCCCATTCATGTTAGATTGGCATGCTTTAACAACTTCAGTTACCTTTCTTTTCGTTCTTGTGGCTAGTTGTAAAATCCATGACTTATTTTCTTTTTCCTTATGTAAAACACATGCTTCAACAATTTGTGGAGAAATGTAACTCAAATTAGATCTAAGATCAATTAAAATTGAAATGGAGCAGTTGGAAAGTTTACCTTCTATTTATACCACTGGATCTTGGTGATCTGCTTGTCGATTCTCAACCATTGCATAGATTTGTGGGATTCTCTTGTCCACATCATTGATTGTAGTGGCTTCTTGGAAATTATAGAACATTCTATTATTATGTTTTCTATGAGGACAGTCCCTCAATAGGTGATCTTCTCTACACCCCCAACATCTTAGTGGCCCTTTGTTTGGGTCTTCAATATTTCATGTTGTTGGTCCAGAAGTCTTATTCTCACTTTGGGTGGGAAAATTATGGTGTTGAGCACTTCTGGTTGAAAAAGTTGACTTGGTAATTCTTCCATATTTTTTAAATCTTGAGAATTTGAATCCTTTCCTCTTGAGTCCCATCTTGTCATTTTTCTTCCACACCTTATTATTCTCCATGTCATGCTTGGATTGATCATAGAAGAACTTTTAATTTCTTATGGTGTCTTCAAGTGTTTTGGGTTATCTCCCCCTTTGGCATTGATGGAAATACCAACATTGATGTCAACACCAATTACCAATTATTGATGTCAACATGTAGATAAGGCATGCTCTACATCAATAGTCAATGTGACTATCTCTCCCCATCAATAAACATCAATCACATCAATGTTATTAACTCTCCCCCTTTAAAATCAATGGAAAAGGGTCATTCTCATCTTGGGTTTCTCCCCTTGCTTGAACTCTCCTTGGGGTTGCTCCCCCTATCTGAATGCCTTTGATCTTCCTCTGAATAATCTCTCCCCTTTTGAACAAGGGATATCACTCTGAAGTAATGTTGAAGATACATCGAACATACTCCCCCTATGACCATTGCTCTCCCTGAAATTATCCTCCTGTGCTCTTTCTTCAAGTATAGGGCTCTTTTCTAGGTATGCATCTGATAAATATATCCTCCTAGAATCATGGGAAGAAGAATGACTCCCCCTATGGGTATGTCTCCCCTACCGTTTTTGCAATATGAACATTGTGCTACCATATAACGATCTTTGGACCTGTTCATGCATCAAACTCATGCCATACCAAGCATCATGAAGAAAAATATATGTCAATAATGAAATAAAGAATCATGAGAAAAATATTAACCAAGCACATCATGTACAAAATATGTGATCATCATGCACAACACCTATGTACATCAACATCATGCAATGTGCCAAAAGATATCATCCATGGAATGTATCAATCATATGCCTTTATCAACATGCAAACATGTGCATCTACCAATATGCCAACCATGTGCATATACCAATATGCCAACCATGTGCATCTACCAACATGCCAAACAATGTATCATATCACTCATGATATGTCTCCATCATGAACCAAGTGCCACAATCAGGTATTTCAAACAAATGTCAATTGTTGTTCTAATCAAGTAGTACCAATGGTGTAGTATCATCAAGCATATGCCATCTATGAGTGTACCAAATATGTACATTACCATGCACCAATACCACAAAATGATGAATCCCATATATGTGTGCCAAATCCTCCATAAAACATGTGCCAATCAAACTGCTAGTAGGTGCCTCTTCCAATGTACTAGAAAAGTACCAATCATGCATCAATTATAGATCAATAATGATGTACAACATGATCACCTCATCAACTCACCAACCATATGTACCAATATGTAGCCCAATCCACATGAAAAATGCATGCACCATGATATCAACATATGATTCCAATAATACATCATAAGATACATCAATGAAACTCAAATATGTACCAGCCATGTACACCAATAGATTAGCATCAATCCATACTCATGGGTTAGTGTCATGCACTCAAGATTTTCTTTTACATAATCCAATAGATGAACACTTAAACCTCCAGAAAATAGCGTCAGAACCTGCAACAAATAATGTCAGACCCTGCAACAAAGTGTTATACCATCACATCAAGCTGCAATCCATGTGCATAGCCTTTTTCTCAAGGCTTTACCACATATACGCAATGTCTTGCACAACATCTCACGTATGTACGTGACCTATTCAAGGTCATCACTCATATGCACGCGACTGTCACCACTGTCACACGCATGTGCCTCAGTAGACGACACTTTTGTACTTCCCTTCAGTGTTTCATTTTGATTTGGCTACTCTGTCTTCTTCATCCACTTATGTAGATGACCCTTCTCCTCATAAATTGATCTCTGAGCATCCATCTTTTCAAATATATCTCCCTTTCTTACTTCATTCCTTCTTCTATCCATGCTATGTGAAGTCCTCATCATGGAATTTCTTTTTGTGTTCCAACACTCTTGGGATTTGTGGCCAAATCCACTGCAGTTGTAGCATCTCATGGAGTTGCAGTAAACAACAATGTGTCCTATTTGATCACATATCCAACACCTTGTGGTGTTATAGAATCTTTCGTTATGTCTCCTTTCATAAGATCTACATTCAAAAGCTTCGTGACCATATCCATTACATGAATAACAATGCCCATGAAAAATACTTTCATACCTTTGCTTTGGTGTCCCAAAGGTAGCTTCTTGATGTCTTCCTTGCTTTGTACTTTTGAAATTTTCTTTGCCTTGTGTAAATGGTTTCTTTGCAACATTGTCTTCTTTCCTTGATGGACTTACCTCATGCTTCTTTGAGGTGCTTGCTTCAGCATGTGTATCTTCTCCTTTGTATCCAAGACCTGATTTATTACATGGTGATATTTGACTTTCCAATATCTCATCCAAGATTCTTGAGCTATTCAAGAATTTGTTTGACTTCTCTACCTTCTTTCTAAGGTGAACAATTTCAGCTTCTAGCTTACAACATGACTCTTCTTTTTCATTTATTTGAATCTTCAATAGTTCCTCTATTCTTTTGGCTTCTTCAATTTGGGTCTTGATATGGACAATGGTTTCAAAACTTTTGTTAATCTCATCATCTACATTTATATCTTCTTTTTCAATCTTTAGTCTTGTGATCTCTTCTTCCTTTTCTTCTAATTTATAACTCTCTTCTTGTTCTTTGAGCATTCCCTTTAACTTCAATATGTACCTTTGACTCCTCCTAAAAAACTTCTTTGTGTTATCCGAAAGATAGTTATAGTGTGTATAAAAATGATCACTCCTATACATGTATAAACCCTCTTCAATTTCCTTTTGAAGTTCTAATAGATTTTCTTATATTCTTTCCATGGGATAACTATCATCAAACTTTACACAAATTGTTTCTAGATCATCTTCTTCACTTGATAAAAATTCAACATCATCACACTTTGAATCATTGCAATCAAGAGCCTTGGGAGATTCTTTACCTTCAATATCTTCCTTCTTGCCAACACCATCACATGATTTTTTGCCTTAATTTGAAATGTCTTCAAGATATTCCTTTGTGCTATCATTACTTGATTCTTTATCTTTACTTGAAATGTTTTCAAAATCGCATTTAGAAATAATGCATTCAAGAGTTTTTTATGATTCTTTACCTTTGATGATCTTGATGGAGTTGTCTTCAATTTCTTCCTTCTCCTTCTTGCTTTGATATGTCTCCTCTAGCTTTAGCCATAGATCCTTGGCGGAAGTGAATTGTCCCATGCTCTCTTTGATAGGGATTGAGAGTCCACTAAGAATGGTCTTGAGAGCCAATGCATCATTCTTCTTTCCTTCCCTTTAAGCTGTAAACTTTGACTTGTTCTTCAACGGAACATATCCATCGATGGTTGCCTTCCAAATAGTTGCTCCCATTGTCTTCAAATATAATCTCATCTCTATTCTCCAAGTGGAATAGTTTTCCTCATCAAGGATTGGAACTTCATCATCCATTTTTGTGTCTATGGATCTCCTTCAAGCTTGTTAAGGCTTGTAGTGAAGGTCGGTTCTGATACCAATTGTTGGACACACCTACCACACTTAGAGGGGGGGGTGAATGAGTGTGGGATCTTTTTCCCAAAACTTCCCTCTTACACAAAAACTCCTTAGTTAACATTCAACATTTTCTCATTACTCATTTCTGTCATTTATAATCATTTAGATGTGAATACATATCAAAAACATATATCAGAAAAATATCATCAACAAATCATCTCCACAAGGAACACAAAGAACACAAGATGTATGTACAATGTTTTTTTTATTATGGACTTCAATCCGGGGGTTTTTCAGCAACAACTGAATAGATTACAACTCTACAAGAGCACCAGCTCTATATGAAAGACTCAGCTTACATTATTAGCACCAACTGAGATGAGGCAACAATCCTCAATAGATATCAATCTGTCAACATAAACAAGTGCATCAACCATGCACCAACCTATGCCAAACAACCTATAATCAACTTGTACCATAAACAAGTGCATCCAACCATGTACCAAGTATATACCAATCATGTGTCAAATACTCATCAATATGTACCAACATCATCAAATATACACCTCATGTGTGTGCCAACTCATCCACTGCTTGTCTCAACCATGACTAGTTTTGGATTAGTCAACAACCCCAACTTGAAATAATCATAACTTTGTACTTGTAATGAATAAATATATGAAACTGATATACAATGTTCTTCATTGTGTTTTGTGCAATTCCTCTAGGTGGAACTACTTGTAACCTCTCAGAAAAGACGTTATAGCAAAAATGTCATACCTTGTTGAATTCTAGTGTATTCTAGAGAGAGACCTTGTAGAGGGTGGGCCACACAAAATATTCATTGAATTGATCTGAAACTATTAAAAAAAAATTTGAATCATGTACCCTAACCAATACATTTGGTTTCACTAAATTTGGATCTGTTATGAAGAAGTTATGACATTTTTACCCGAAACACTTGTTTTTGACTAGTTTCAGGACTAGCCACAAACCCTATTTTCCACAGAGTGTAACTCCAAAAATAAAATGGCCCACAAGCTGATTTTTTTACCACAGATACTTGGGTATATTTTCTCAATTCCATAAGAATTTTATGGTTTGAATCATTATATAAAAAAAATTATAGCGAAAATGGTGAGATGATCCGTAAATAACATACCTTAGAAAGCATCATCAAAAGAATTTATCCTCCCTTCAATTCTGACCCTCTTTTCTTCACCTTTCTTTTGAAATTCAGCTTAGATATCCTTAGTTAACTCAGTCACCTATAGATCTTCAATATGCTCAATTTTTCCACACCAAAAATTCTCAAGAACCTCTCACAAGAAGCTCTCCATCAATACTCCAAAAGATATTCTCACAAGAAGCTCTCCATTTATCCACAAAAAGGATTGTAACATCCCGCTCTGGTGCACTGAGCGAACTTATTCTTTGAGGACACTTGCTCACAAGTGATCCAGATTATTATGCTATTAAAACATTTGAATTTGATTATGATGCGTTATGGGTAGATGACATGTTGTTTTACTGCATTGACATAGACATGTGCTATTGACTCAGTTTTACTGAGTGTGCAGGGTTTTGGACCTTGAGGATGCAGAGGCATTGATGGAACCCCTTGGAATCTGGATCGAGTCAGGGAGTGTGCTATTTGGGTTTGATTTTTTTACTGTGATATCAGTATATCTAATTAGATGATATGATTTGGACATATTCTGACATGATTTGTTGATGATGCAGGCTGACGATAGCTTGCCAACCAGACTCACATATGGAGTAAAGGGGCCACACATGACTACCAGAGAGGTTGAGGGAGAGGTGTGCACAACATCCCTGCCACAGCCTATTAGCACTATCGTCGTGGCTCGAACTGTAGGTTAACGATTACCTAGTTCGAGAGGACCCATGATGCCGTGAGGGAAGACTGCGACAGTCGCTCGCGATTATTCTAAGGGGCACGCAATAATGCGGGGGCCTTATTCCTTAGAAGCCCTTACTCTCCCAAAAGTTCACCTGAAAGAGTGTTGACTCCGGGGATTATTGATGTCTACCAATCAGTCAAGAGGCAAGTGGCACCCTTGGAGCACGTAGTGCGTCCTGAAGGGCACGTCGTGCAAAGGAACAGATGAGGCGAGTGGCACCCTTGGAGCACCTAGGGCATCCTGAAGGGCACGTCGCGATGATGATGATAGAGGGATGAAACTAGATGGCCCTAAGACAAACAACACATTAAGAAATTTTAAAACAACTTCCCTGATTAAATGTCACCTAGTTCAGAATCTAAGTTCTAAGTCTAAAACTTCGCTAGGAGTAAAATTTTGTCTACCCTTAAGAAAATATCCATATAAAAATAAAATAATAAAATTTAAAAAAAAAACCACTTAAGTAATAATTTTGGTCTTCATAATTTTTTGGGGTAAAATGAAGAGAGTAAGAAATTAAATAAAATCTGTGGATATAAAATGTAAAGAAGAAATTTAATTATTTTAACTTTTGATAGTTTAAAAAAAAAAAAACAGAAGATACTAAATTAATCATAAAAGGAAAAAGAGGTTAATTGCACAACTGTTGTTTTTAGCTCTAATGAAAGGGGAATGAGGGAAATATAAAAATTAGGAAATTAGGGAAAGGAGGTAACCTAAAGAGGGAAAGAGGGGAACTCATGGAAAAAAACGGGAAACCAACTTAGTAAAGAATCTGCATTTAAGAACATTCTAATTTTAAACTGATTTAGCAATTTCATTTTAGGGAAAGCCTTTAAAACCTGTAAGGGAATCTAGGGACACCTAGGAGTGATTTTAGGAGTAACTTTAGGTGGGTGAGGGAAATAAGACAATTAAATAATTAAAGAAAATAATTAATGGAGAAACATGGGGGATGAGTGACACTTGTACGAAGGAGAATTTTTAGAATTTTTTTATCAAAACTTAAATTAAATGAGATTTAGGGAATGGAAGTGTGAAAACTCTATAAAATAGAGGGAGGAGAAGGAAGAGGGGGATCGGCTATTAGCGTAACGTTACGCTGCAGGAATAGTGACTTGACTGATTTACTTGTGGGAGTTGGGATTTCTCAGCTCGGAGAGGAGTGGTAGCTCGGCCTTGCGAGGCGAGCTGGGAGCTAGACGTACCATTTGGATAGTGTGTGGCCCCTTTGCGGCTCGGGGGGCTAAGGGAGAAGAAGAGTACCCCTAGCATTGGCTGGGAGGTACCGGTGAGGTCTCGATGGTCGACGAGCGGGAGCGGCACGGAGCACGTAGACATCATCGAAGCGAGCGATAAGGCAAAGGTATGCTCTTTTATTTAGTAGAGTAAAATGCATTATGACTCATGCTTGGATCTAAATATTGATTGTAATGGATTGGGTGTTTAGATTGATAGAAGACCCAATTTTCTTAGCTGAGCTGATTGCTTGACTTGCATCCTTCAGTACGACCTTGGCGTTGGGATTATCTTGCTTCCTTGATGTTAGTTTCCATGCCTTGACTGATAGAATCCCTGCGATCCCTTCGATCAGTTATCCTTATGGCCCCGGCATTCTCACACTGCAGTCGTCATTTTTATTGGTATTCTGAGATGTGTGAGTCTTTTAACCTCATTCTACGTTGTTTTCTTTTTATATAACTGCTTTAATTTGATGTTATAGCTGTGAGTTTACTTATAACTGTAATATGTACTTAGTCCTGCGTTCCTTCCATGAAATACTCAGGGAAATTCTTAGAACACTATGCACAGAGAATCTGGACTGCGTTCATTGTTGTTGACAACAATTTATTGGACAACGATTTATATGTATTGCATAACGCGTTTAATATTCAAAGAATGATAGATATTCAGAACGATCTAATAGTCTTAAATGCTTTTATCTGTGATAGCATGTTGATCGTTAAACATCATGGGATAACAATAATCATTGCCAATAGCTATGGATTTATTATTCCTTATTCATGGATTTTATTAACAATTAAATAATGATTTTATCCTTACTGTTGCGTCTGATTGGGGAATTTATTTTACCCCTGCGGTTGTTGTTGTGTTTGGATGCATAAACCTACCCTCTATAAAATCGTACTTACAATGGCTGTGTAATATGGCATCTGCGAATCATTTTTTGGTATGGCTGTATAGCCGTTTTCTTCTACCAATTCGTGCCTCTGTGTTGGCTGCAATAATACTCACAAAGCCACAATACTACCTCTGCGAATGTTTTACATCATGGTTGGATAAAAAATTTCTCTGTAGCTATTTCAAAATCGTCCAAATTCGCCCCTACAAAACTGGGTTAAGATCTAGAATTTTGTTGTTCTACAAACTGTGTAAGTCCATGCCCTTTTGCCCCTGCAAACCGTGTCTAGTTCTTACCATTTTCACCTCTGCCCGGTGTTAAATTCTTACAGATGTTTTCCCACCTCTACGAATCATGTGATGCACGGCTGTGGCAGGGAATCTCTTGATACTGTCAAGATAAAACTGCCATTTGAATCATGATTTCCTGTCATGCGCACATCAGTTGCCCAATTGACCTTATGGTGTGCATGCACAGTCATTAGTTCTTGTTACTGTAATATTTTGTTTCTAAAATCTGACAGAATCTAATTAAGGGACAGGTCGATTGGCAGCCAAGATTTTTTTTTGGTATTAAAAATCGAATGGACAGTAATTTATTATCTAAACCATAGCCATTTAGACCTTTGTACCCACCTGTGCGACTAGTAAAAGTGGATAGATTCTCCACCTGGGTGCCATGTAAATTCTTACGGGAATCATTAGATTCTTTATGGCAGTGCCCTTAGGTATAATTATATGCAAGTTAATCCTTTGCTTAATTTAATTCGAGGTCCATACGAAGCAAATGGCTTACATAAGTCTCCTTAAGTTAGAAGGATTGTCATCTAGTATTTTATATGTATGATGGTTCCTAATTATTATTGGGAAGTGTTACCTTCTTGGAATTCATATTTAGCTTGTATTTATTCCTTTCTAAGGAAACAGTTAGAATACCAAATCTTTAAATTTAAATTTTAATGAATGTAAAGAACTTCATAATATTGTGACCTGGGAATTGTAATCACCTATACATATATTTAATTATTTTCTTTTAAAGTATTGGCAGTATGTATTTCCCTATATGATTTTATGAGGGGTCAATAGTTTCATCTTGATATAAAATAGTTTAGTTACTTTAATGTTTTAGCTTGAGCAATAGTTCCACCTTGATATAAAATAGTTTAGTTACATTAATGATTTTAACTTGTGCAATAGATTCATCTTGATATCAATTAGTTTATTTACTTTAATGTTTTTAACTTGTGCAATAGTTCCATTTGATATAAAATAGTTTATTTACTTTAATGTTTTTAACTTGTGCCAAGACTACTTATTCCTTGACCTCTCAGTATTCCATAAGCTATTACCATGATTTTCTTCGAAATAATACTATGATTATAATTTACATGTATTCTTATATATTATTTGTGGGATGAGGATTTTAGTGTAAGGATTCTCAAGAGGTGAATAATCTATTTCTTGTCATATTGTTATATATACATAACTACCTGATTATTAGATCATGAGTATAAAATAAAATACCTATAACAATAATAATAATTTAAGGCAAATTGATTCAAATGGAGTTCTGAGGACTTATATAATTTTAAAATTTCGCAAATGAACATGTTTTAATACTAAATTAGATTATACCTTGATGTCATTATGCACTTTAGACTACGAAGTCGGGCTCATAATGGAGGTCCAAATAGACTGTGTTAAATACCTTGCATGCTATATTATTTGTCATTGTCTTGTAATTTGATTTAAAATACACCTCCCATGCAATACTGTAATAGTAGTAATGAGTTAATAATGATGCACTATCGTAAAATGCCTTAATGTAGATAGCCTTGTTGTTTGCAATATTGAGGGTTATGTTATTGTCATTTGCTTAGAAGGCTTGGTCTGCTTGTGTCGGGCGGGTTGTAGACACCTCCATGTTCCTCGGAACAGTCGCCAGCCCTGAGACCTTAAATGGTTAAATTCAATGGGAACCTGGGCTTGAGCGTTGCTTATGTGTCTTGGAGGTCCTAACCATTGCAGGGCAGGACGGGCGGGTAGTCAGTCTGTCGATTCATTGTCGTTCATCGCATGCAGATACTTGATGTGCGTCTTAGGTTGTTAGGTTGTGGTCACAGTTGCGTGCATCTTGTTCATCGTAGTGTTGTGACACAGAGAAGAATGTTTGTATTACCCTTGTACACATGTGCACACACAAAAAAAAAAAAAAATCACTTGTTACCAAAGGTTTGTTGTTGTACGAAACGGGAGGTATGTTACATATGGTATCAGAGTGGGTTCAACCCGCGACTTGGGATCGCTACAGCTTTTGTTGATGTGAATGATTTGATTATACCTGTTGTTAATCAAGTTGATTGTGTGCATGTAGGAAATCATGGTTAGAGGACGTCATGGAGGCAGACGACAAGGTGCTAGGGGAGGAGGCGCGACGCCCCCAGTAGCACCCACGCCTGAGGGGTCTAACCCCTAGGGAGATGAGCAGGTTCTCGGACAAGAGTAGATAGCAATTGGTGATGTAGTCGAAATAACGAGATATTTTAAGAACATGTTTGTGGCACTGATCAGCCGTTTGGACAGAGATGAGGCCAGAGCACCGGCATCCGCTGAGGTTCCACTGCGTGCTCCGGTCGATACTGGTAGCATTCACCGTGAACTCGAGAAGGTCAAATTTCCCGAGTTCTTTTGTGCCCCAGATGGCACAGCTGCCAAGGCATGGTTGGAGAACATGGCGATGTGCTTCTCACTTCGTGATTATACCTCCAACATGAAGGTCCACATGGCGATCTTTCAACTAAAGGGGAGCACTCTTCTATGGTGGAAGATGCTCCTACCACAACTAAACATGGTCGTCGAAGACATGTCATGGGAACTATCCAAGGAACAGTTCTGAGAGAGGTACCTTTCAGAGGAATTCATTGAGTGTCATATCAATGAGTTCAAAGCCTTACGACAGGGAGGTCGTACGGTGCCTGAGTAGGAGGCCCATTTTATGGAGCTGCTCCGGTATGCTTCACACCTTAACATGGAGAAACTTAAGGTCAACAGGTCTGTATTCGGCCTTAACGGTAGCTTACATGAAAAGGTTAGGATTTTGATGCCCCAAACCTTGCACGATGTTGTTCAGAAGTCCCTCATAGCAGAGGAGGAGCTTATCAGTGGGGGTTAGACCAGAACTCCAGCAAGACTAGCAGGGCAGGTTCCATCTATAACACAACAGCACCAGACACCAGCGAGACCTATGCTGGGATATCGTGGCTTCCAGAGGGGATCCACTTTCACTAAACCCCGGAAAACGACGCCTCAGCAGTGGACACCTTATCGAGGACCACAACATCAGCAGCAACGTCGCCCGCAACAGCAGCAGTTTAGGTCTGTTCAACAGAACAGACCAGAGTTCCAGGCCGGTGGGCCATCATCTTCTACTTCGAGTACCAAGACTACCGGGCCGAAGAAGGGGTGTTGGACGTGTGGGGAGCCACACTACCAGCGCGACTGCCCTGTGGAGAGGACCAGAGCATCCGGATTAGTTGGACCCACTACCGTGGGAGATATGGGCAAGGCCCATCGGATTCATGTAGCGGTGAATAATCACTAGGCAGAGCATCAGTCGACTGTGCTTGAGATGACAGGTACCGTCGCTGACCAGACCCTTAGTATTTTGATAGATCCCGGTGCTACCGAGAGTTTCATTTCTGGTGCAGCGCTAAAAAGGATTAAGGTAAAGTCAGTCGAACAGGATGAGTTTAGCTTCATAGAGATGGCTTCTGGAGCCAAACAGAAGGTTGGAGGAAAGGTTATGGGCTATGCCCTTAACCTGAGAGAGTTTGTCACAAGGGCCAACCTATACGTCACGATCCTAGGATCTTATGATGTCGTGACTGGTATGGATTGGTTGGAATCGCATGAGGCGATATTCAACTGTAAGACAAAATGGTTGAGCTTGGTCAATGATGAGGGACAAAGACGTGTGATTGTAGGACATAACCAGGGATTTTCCCTGAGGTTCATCTCTTCCTTTCAACTTCGGAAGAGCATGCGCAAGGGGTGCAAGCTTTATGTGATCCTTGCACTAAACGAGAAGGGAGTAGCGTAAGGTCTAGAACACCTTCCGGTGGTGAGAGAGTTTGTGGACGTGTTTCCGGAGGAGTTACCTGGGATGCCACATGAGAGGGAATTGGAATTTACCATAGACCTAAAACTGGGGACTGAATCAATAGAAAGAACACCTTATTGGATGTCGACCTCGGAGTTACAAGAGTTAAAAATTCAACTGAAGGAGTTGTTGGACCTAGGACTAATATGTCCTAGCGTGTCACCATGGGGTGCACCTATTATTTTCATATGGAAGAAGGATGGATCATGGAGGCTTTGCATTGACTACCGTCAACTGAACAAGGCTATGATCAAGAATCTGTATCCATTGCCAAGGATTGATGATCTGTTCAATCAATTGAAGGGGGCGACGGTGTTCTCCAAGATCAATTTGAGATCAGGGTATCACCAGTTACAGATCAAGGAGGATGACGTCCCTAAGACCACCTTTAAGACGAGGTTTGGACATTACAAGTTTATTGTTTTACCATTTGGACTGAAAAACTCCCCAGGGGTATTTATGAGTTTGATGAATAGGGTGTTCCGCAAGTACTTAGACAAGTTCGTCCAAGTGTTCATTGACGATATTTTGATTTACTCTCGTACGATGAAGGAGCATGAAGAGCACTTGCGCTTGGTACTATAGTGTCTGCGAGAGCACAAATTGTATGGGAAATTGTCCAAATGCTCTTTTTATCAATCAAGGATTCACTACTTAGGACATGTCATCTCCGGCGAAGGCATCGCTGTGGATCCAGCCAAGGTCAAGGCTATTATGGAATGGCCTAAGCCGACGAATGTCACGGAAGTGCGTAGATTTATTGGTTTAACAGGATACTATCGACGGGTTGTCGAGGGATTTTCGAAGATAGCAAATCCGATCACAGAATTGCAAAAGAAAAACAAGAAGTTTGTTTGGACCGAAAAATGCGCGGAAGCATTTCAGAGGCTTAAATATTTGTTGACAACAGATTCGATACTAAAGGTCCCTGACATGGACACGGACTTCTTGGTATGCACTGACGCATCCAAGGAAGGTTTAGGCGGATTCTTGATGCAATATGGACGAGTGATTGCTTACATTTCGAGGAAACTGAGAAGGCATGAGGAGAACTGCGCAATGCATGATTTGGATTTATTAGCCATCATATATGCCTTGAAGGTTTGGAGACACTACCTTGTTGGATGAAAATTTGAACTAAAGACTGATCATTTTGGACTACAACACATTTTTACGCAAAGTGACCTGAACGCACGACAACAACGTTGGTCGGAATTGCTTAGTGAGTACGACTTTGAGATTACTTACATAAAGGGAACAATGAACCAAGTGGCGGATGCTTTGAGTTGAAGGCCATGAATATTTTTGGTGTTGCCTCTTCAGATGAATCTACGTGAAAGGATTCTAACTTTACAGCATGATGATGACTGGTACAAGGAGGCAGAGGGTTTTATTGAACAAAACACAATGATGGTACCACAATATGAGGGATTTTCATTTGATAGCGATGGTTTATTGAGATTTAAAAGTCAGATTTACGTGCCACCAAACAACGAATTGAGGATGTTGATCCTGAGTGAGGCTCATAGAGCAGTTTACATGGCTCATCCAGGAGTCACGAAGATGAGGGCAGCCTTAAACCCTTATTCTTCTGGAGGGGAATGAAGGCTGACATAATCAACTATGTGGCCATATGTATGGAGTGTCAACAGGTAAAGGCTGAACATAGACACCCAGCAGGATTACTACAACCACATGCCATTCCGGAATCGAAATGGGAGGTTATTTCGATGGATTTTATTGTTGGATTGCCACTGATGGCAAGGAGGCATGACTCGATTTTCATAGTAGTATACACTCTGACGAAGAGTGCTCACCTTATTCCTATGTCTACGACGTATCAAACACCTAACATAGCTAAAGTTTTCATCAATGAGATTGTGAGGCTACATGGTGTGCCTAAGAGGATTATATCCGATCGAGGATCTATGTTTACTGGACAATTTTGGATGAGTTTCCAAGAGGCCTTGGGAACCCAACTTAACTTTAGTACTGCGTATCACCCAGAGACTGATGGGCAAACCGAACGAACTAACCAAAACTTGGAGGACATGTTGTGCATGTATGTGATGGACCAACAAAAGCGTTGGGAAGAAATCTTGCTACTAGTGGAGTTCGCTTACAACAACAGTTACTAAAGCACCATTAAGATGGCACCTTTCGAGTTTCTTTACGGGTGACCGTGTTGGACACCCTTGACTTGGGATCGGCTTGAGGATAGGGTCCTGGTGGGACCAGAAGTGATCCAAGAAATGGAAGAACAAATGCAAACCTTAAGACAAAGGATTAAAGAAGCACAGGATCGACAGAAGAGTTATGTCGATGTGCACCGAGTCGACTGTAGTTACGAGTTCGACGATCGAGTCTTCTTGCGGGTTAAACCGCATAAGAGTTTGATTAAGTTTGGGAAGGGAGCTAAAATCTCTCCTAGGTTCATGGGACCCTTCGAGATTGTGGAGAGAAAGGGGCATGTGGCCTATCGACTAGTTGTGCCTGATTCTTTGAGGCGTATGCACGATGTTTTTCATGTATCTGTTTTGAGACATTATATTAGTGATCCTACACATGTTATTGACATGAGTTCCTTGCAGGTATCGGATGAGGGAGCGCTCACGGCTGATCCGGTCCGCATCTTAGATCATCACATTCGAAAGTTACGATGTCGAACGGTAGATCAAGTCAAGGTCCAGTGAGACAATTATAGCCCACACTCGGCGACCTGGGAGGATGCATATGATATGCGCCAGCAGTTTCCATTTTTGTTTGATAGATAGACATATGATACTCAGTTATTTCGACATTTATACTGAGAAACTTTGGGACGAAGTTTAGACCAAGAGGGGGTGTATGTAACATCCCGCTCTGGTGCACTGAGTGAACTTATTCTTTGAGGACACTTGCTCGCAAGTGATCTGGATTATTATGCTATTAAAACATTTGACTTTGATTATGATGTGTTATGGGTAGATGACATGTTGTTTTACTGCATTGACATAGACAGTTGCTATTGACTCGGTTTTACTGAGTGTGCAAGGTTTTGGACCTTGAGGATGCAGAGGCATCGATGGAACCCCTTGGACTCCGGATCAAGTTAGGGAGTGTGTTATTTGGGTTTGATTGTTTTATTGTGATATCAGTATATTTGATTAGATGATATGATGTGGACATATTCTGACATGATTTGTTGATGATGCAGGCTGATGATAGCTTGCCAACCAGACTCACATATGGAGTAAAGGGGCCACACACAACTACCAGATAGTTTGAGGGAGAGGTGTGGACAGCAGCCCTGCCACAACCTACTATCACTCCTGCCGTGGATCGAACTATAGGTTAACGATTACTTAGTTCGAGAGGACCCACGATGCTGTGAGGGTAGACTGTGACAGTCGCTCACGATGATTCTAAGGGGCGCGCAATAAGGTGGGGACCTTATTCCTTAGAAGCCCTTAGTCTCCCACAAGTTCACCTAGCAAATTGTTGACTCCAGGGGGTATTGATGTCTACCAATCATTCAAGAGGTGAGTGGAACCCTTGAAGCACGTAGTGCATCCTGAAGGGCATGTCGCGAAAAGGAACAAATGAGGCGAGTGGCACCCTTGGAGCACCTAGTGCGTCCTGAAGGGCACGTCGCATTGATGATGATAGAGGGATGAACCTAGATGGCCCTAAGACAAACAACACATTAAGAAATTTTAAAACAACTTCCCTAATTAAATGTCACCCAGTTCAAAATCTAAGTTCTAAGTCTAAAACTTCGCTAGGGGTAAAATTTTGTCTACCCTTAAGAAAATATCCATATAAAAATAAAATAATAAAATTTAAAATAAAATCCACTTAAGTAATAATTTTGGTATTCATAAATTGTTTGGGTAAAATGAAGAGAGTAAGAAATTAAATAAAATCTGTGGATATAAAATGTAAAGAAGAAATTTAATTATTTTAACTTTTGATAGTTTAAAAAAAAAAAAAACACACAGAAGATATTAAATTAATCATAAAAGGAAAAAGAGGTTAATTGCACAACTGTCGTTTTTAGCTCTAATGAAAGGGGAATGAGGGAAATATAAAAATTAGGAAATTAGGGAAAGGAGGTAACCTAAAGAGGGAAAGAGGGGAACTCATGGAAAAAAGCGGGAAACCAACTTAGTAAAGAATCTGCATTTAAGAACATTCTAATTTTAAACTGATTTAGCAATTTCATTTTAGGGAAAGCCTTTAAAATATGTAAGGGAATCTAGGGACACCTAGGAGTGATTTTAGGAGTAACTATAGGTGGGTGAGGGAAATAAGACAATTAATTAATTAAAGAAAATAATTAATGGAGAAACATGGGGGATGAGTGACACTTGTACGAAGGAGAATATTTAGAAAATTCTTATCGAAACTTAAATTAAATGAGATTTAGGGAAAGAATGGAAGTGAAAAAACTCTATAAAAGAGCGGGAGGAGAAGGAAGAGGGGGATCCGCTGTTAGCATGACATTACGCTGCAGGAATAGTGACTTGACTGATTTACTTGTGGGAGTTGGGATTTCCCAGCTTGGAGAGGAGTGGTAGCTCGGCCTTGCGAGGTGAGCTGGGAGCTAGACGTACCATTTGGATAGTGTGTGGCCCCTTTGCGGCTCGGGGTCTAAGGGGGAAGAAGAGTACCCCTATAATTGGCTGGGAGGTACCTGTGAGGTCTTGATGGTCGACGAGCGAGAGCAGCACAGAGCGCGCGGACGTTATCGAAGTGAGTGATAAGGCAAAGGTATGCTCTTTTATTTAGTAGAGTAAAATGCATTATGACTCATGCTTGGATCTGAATATTGATTGTAATGGATTGGGTGTTTAGATTGATAGCGGACCCATTTTTCTTAGCCTAGCTGATTGCTTGACTTGCGTCCTTCAGTACGACCTTGGCGTTGAGATTATCTTGCTTCCTTGATGTTAGTTTTCGTGCCTTGACTGATAGAATCCCTGCAATCCCTTCGATCAGTTATCCTTATGGACCTGGCATTCTCACACTGCATTCAACATTTTAATTGGTATTCTGAGATGTGTGAGGCTTTTAACCTCATTCTACGTTGTTTTCTTTTTATATAACTGCTTTAATTTGATGTTATAGTTGTTAGTTTACTTATAACTGCAATATGTACTTAGGCATGCATTCCTTCCATGAAATACTCAGGGAAATTCTTAGAACACTATGCATAGAGAATTTGGACTGCATTCATTGTTGTTGACAATAATTTATTGGACAACGATTTATATGTATTGCATAACACGTTTAATATTCAGATAATGATAGATATTCAGAACGATTTAACAGTCTTAAATGCTTTTATCTATGATAGCCTGTTGATCGTTAAACATCATGGGATAACGATAATCATTGTCAATAGCTATGGATTTATTATTCCTTATTCGTGGATTTTATTGACAATTAAATAACAATTTTATCCTTACTATTGCATCTGATTGGGGAATTTATTTTATCCCTACGGTTGCTTTTGTGTTTGGCTGCATAAACCTACCCTCTGCAAAATCGTACTTACAATGGCTATGTAATATGGCATCTGTGAATCGGTTTTTGGTATGGTTGTATAGCCATTTTCTTCTGCCAATTCATGCCTCTTTGTTGGCTGCAATAATACTCGCAAAGCCACAATACTACCTCTGTGAATGTTTTACATCATGGTTGGATAATTTTTTTCTCTGCAGCTGTTTTAAAATCGTCCAAATTCGCCACTGCAAAACTGGGTTAAGATATGGAATTTTGTTGTTCTACAAATTGTTTAAGTCCACGCCCTTTCACCCCTGCAAACTGTGTCCAGTTCTTACCATTTTCGCCTGCCCGGTGTTAAATTCTTACATGTTTTTTTCCCACCTCTACAAGTCGCGTGATGCACGACTATGGTAGGGAATCTCTTGATACTGTCAAGATAAAACTACCATTTGAATCGTGATTTCCTGGCATGCGTGCATCAGTTGCCCAGTTGACCTTATGGCATACACACACAGTCGTTAGTTCTTGTTACTGTAATATTTTGTTTCTAAAATCTGACAGAATCTAATTAAGGGACAGGTCGATTGGCAGCCAAGTTTTTTTTTTGGTATTAAAAATCGAACGGGTAGTAACTTATTATCTAAACTGTAGACATTTAGACCTCTGTACCCACCTGTGCGACTGGAAAAAGTGGACAGATTCTCCACCTGGGTGCCATGTAAATTCTTACGGGAATCATTATATTCTTTATGGCAGCGCCCTTAGGTTTAATTATATGTAAGTTAATCCTTTTCTTAATTTAATTCGAGGTCCATACGAAGCAAATGGATTACACAAGTCTCCTTAAGTTAGAAGGATTGTCAGCTAGTATTTTATATGTATGATGGTTCCTAATTATTACTGGGAAGCATTACCTTCTTGGAATTTGTATTTAGTTTGTATTTATTCCTTTCTAAGGAAATAGTTAGAATACCAAATCTTTAAATTTAAATTTTGATGAATGTAAAGAACTTCATAATATTGTGACTTGGGAATTGTAATCACCTATACATATATTTAATTATTTTCTTTTAAAGTATTGGCAGTATGTATTTCCCTATATGATTTTATTGAGGGATCAATAGTTTCATCTTGATATAAAATAGTTTAGTTACTTTAATGTTTTAGCTTGAGCAATAGTTTCACCTTGATATAAAATAGTTTAGTTACTTTAATGATTTTAACTTGTGCAATAGATTCATCTTGATATCAATTAGTTTATTTACTTTAATGTTTTTAACTTGTGCAATAGTTCCATTTGATATAAAATAGTTTATTTACTTTAATGTTTTTAACTTGTGCCAAGACTACTTATTCCTTGACCTCTCAGTATTCCATAAGCTATTACCATGATTTTCTTCGAAATAATACTATGATTATAATTTACAGGTATTCTTATATATTATTTATGGGATGAGGATTTTAGTGTAAGGATTCTCAAGAGGTGAATAATTTATTTCTTGTCATATTGTTATATATACATAACTACCTGATTATTAGATCGTGAGTATAAAATAAAATACCTATAACAATAATAATAATTCAAGGCATATTGTTTCAGATGGAGTTCTGAGGACTTTTATAATTTTAAAATTTCGCAAATGAACATGTTTTAAGACTAAATTGGATTATACCTTGATGTCATTATGCACTCTAGACTGCGAAGTCAGGCTTGTAATGGAGGTCGGAATAGACTGTGTTAAATACCTTGCATGCTATATTATTTGTCATTGTCTTGTAATTTGATTTAAAATACACCTCCCATGCAATACTATAATAGTAGTAATGAGTTAATAATGACGCACTATCGTAAAATGCCTTAATGTAGATAACCTTGTTGTTTGCAATCTTGAGGGTTATGTTATAGTCATTTTCTTAGAAGGCTTGGTCTGCTTGTGTCGGGCGGGTTGTAGACACCTCCATGTTCCTCAAAACAGTCGCAATCCATGAGACCTTAAATGGTTAAAATCGATGGGAACCTGGGCTTGAGCGTTGCTTATGTGTCTTGGAGGTCCTAACCATTACAGGGCAGGATGGGCGGGTAGTCAGTCTTATTTATTTGTCGATTGATTGTCATTCATTGCATGCAGATACTTGATGTGTGTCTTAGGTCGTTAGGTTGTGGTCGCAGTTGCATGCATCTTGTTCGTCGTAGTGTTGTGACGCAGAGAAGAATGTTTTTATTACCCTTGTGCACACGTGCACAAAAAAAAAAAAAAAATCACTTGTTACCAAAGGTTTGTTGTACGAAATGGGAGGTATGTTACAAGGATGATCTACAAGAGACCATTGCTATCTTATTTATACTTTCATCCTCTGGGTCACTTAACCCATTTTTAGGTCACTTAACCCATTTCTAGGTCACTTAACCTATTTCCTTATTTTAGGGCTAACCACTTTCCATAAATAGAAATTTCTCGAATATTTTATCATTTAAATATTCCTTCTTGATTTTCTCATCTTACTTTATCATTTCTTGATTTTTTTTCACTTCTCTTTATTATTTAAATAATCCACCTTGACTTTGTCACCTTACTTTATCATTTAAATAATGATTTCTTCTTTTAGGTCACTTAACCCATTTCTCGGTCACTTAACCTATTTTCCTTATTTTTAGGATTAACCACTTTCCATAAATAGAAGGTTCTCTAATACTTTATCATTTAAATATTCCTTCTTGATTTTGTCACCTTAGTTTATCATTCTTGATTTTTTCAGTTCTCTTTATTATTTAAATAATCCACCTTGACTTTGTCACTTTACTTTATCATTTAAATAATGATTTCTTCTTTTAGGCCACTTTGACTTCTTTGACTTATGGGGCTTCAAGCCTTCATGTGGGGGTCCTTCATCTTCGTAAGGCCATAACTCTCAAACCATGAGAAGTTATGTGACATTCCACATACCACCGAAAATGGCATGACAAGCACTATCCATCTAGGATAGTTTCACCAACAATTTCCTTGATCTACATATCATTATTCCACATGCAAGCATGGGTCCTCCAACCATTCTTCTAGGATAACTCAATCTGTAAAGCATCTTCCCGTGAGGGCTTTCACCATAAGGGGACCACTTTGGAGTTCATCCATTTTTGCACCTTATCAATCATGATAAGAAAATAATGAGAGCAAGGGTCCTCCAACCATTCTTCTAGGATAACTCAATCCGCAAAGCGTCTTCCTGTGAGGGATTTCACCATAAGGGGACCACTTTGTAGTTCATCCATTTGTGCACCGTATCAATCATGATAAGACAATAATGAGTCATCTATAAATTTTTCCAACAATGCATCATATACCAATGAAACCACAACGATCCATCTTCATCATGTATCAATGACAACTCATTGATCCATCTTCATCATATCAATGACAACTCATTGATCCGTCTTCATCTATGCATTCTCATCAAGGAAAATACATATTATATTACATCAATCATCAATCAATCAATCCTTTAACATCAATCAATCACTTGACATCAATCAATCAAACCATTGGCATCAATGAAAACATGATCCAACATCATCAAACTCAATCTGTTCTTGGAAATATTATGGTATCCCACTGAGAAAATGTTGCATATTCACTTTCTCATCTTTGATGTAAGGTCCATACCTCAACAACTCAAGAAACTTTTTCACATAATTTTCCATAGTGAGTTGACCCAATTTGAGTTCATTAAACTCTTTTATCTTTTTGTCATAGTACCTCTTAGATAAGTATGTTTGTTGATTAATTGGGTTGGTTGTCATTGATGTCAACCCTTGAAAGTCTGGTAGTGAATTGTGGTAGCACAAAGGTTTGGGTAATGGAACCAAGTTTGTTTGATGGATAATGGTATGTGTTTTGATATATTTGCGGGTAATACTATTCTAGATGGATAGTACATGTCATGCCATTTCTAGTGGTATGTGTAACGTCACATAACTCCTCACGGTTAGATATTTATGGTCATCTGAAGTTGGAGAACCCTCATGAGTTGTCTAGAAGCCCCCAAAAGTTAAAGTGTTTGCAAAATAAATTATTTAAATAATAAAGTTAATGGAGAACTCCCTAAAATAAGGAAAGTGGGATGCTACATGAAAGTATAAATAAGAGGCAAGGCACTCTCATTTAATCACACTTGAACACATTGAATATATTTTGTTGTGTAAGGCTTATTGCAAGTACTCATTGATACATCTGAAGTTGTGAAAGTCTGAGATAGTATGAAGGGTTGACGGTGAAAGTTTTGGAATTACAACGAATACAAAAAAACCTAATCTTTTAGGTGTATGCTAGCTGACAATGTGTTAGGGTATGTACATACACAAGCTAATAGTGTATTAGGGTGGGTACGTATGCGAGATGACAATGTATTAGGGTGTGTACATGTTGGTAAAGCCATGGAAACTTGAAAATATGAAGATGCAGAGGTTCTATATTTTGAGATCAAGCTCCTAGGAAGGTCTACAGTGCTCAGATACATTAGATCTATCCATTGGTTCAAAAGGTATGTCTTATTTCTATGAATAGTTGGATTTTGATGTATGCATGAGAAATGGTTCTGGAGATTTCAGAATTCTCCCTAGAAAGACTAGTGGCTTCATGGGATCTTATGTATAAGTCAGATATACAGAAATACAATGTTGGTATATTTATCATTGATACTTCTTGTTGAGGCACATATTGTATTTCTTGGCATATGGCTAAGGTTTTTTTTGTGGTATATGGTTGATAGCTTGTATTGGTTGATGTATTGAGAGTTTGAATATCATAAAATGTTTGAAGTCTAGATCATGTGAGGGTTGTTATACTTATTCAAGATTACACACACTTATGGCACATGACTAGAGAGAGATATGTATGAGGATACATGCACAGGGTACAGATATAGTATGGATACAGTGATAGGTTACAGATCTATGTGAAAGAAGTTACACAGGGTCAGAAGTTTTCAAAAGAAAGAAAACCCTAGCTTTTAGAAGGCATACGCAAGTTGCATAACAGTTTGGTTGTGTACATACACGGGCTGCATAACATATAAGGCATGTACATACACATGTTGCAGCACTACAGGTCATGTGTTTTTTGTATTTTGTTGATACATGCTTAGTTCAGGTACATATTGATTACAGGGAAGTTGTATAGGTTGGTTGTAGGTCAGTGGTATAGATTGATACAGTTGTACAGTGGTATATCTCACAGTGATAGTGTGACAGTGGTTCCATCATTCTACTTCTACATCAAGGTGGTTGGACGGGGAAAGGACAAGTGATTGTAGCCACCTTCCAGTTGTAGACATAAAACATAGGGGGTTGTAGCCTCCTTTTGGTTGTAGCCAGAGAATTGGGGAGTTGGAGCTTCCCTCAGGTTGTAGCCTGAGAAACTAGGGGGTTGGAGCCTCCTTTCAGTTGCAGCTGGAAAACAAAGGAAATTGGTGCTTCCAATGAATGTAATTCTTCAAGACATATAAGAAAAATCATTATGTGGTTTTATCCCGCTTTGGATTTCCATGTAAAAACACTAGTGTATTGTGTATGTGTATGATTGTTTATTTTTTCATTGTTTATTTACACTGCAAATGTTGGATGATAATGCTATATTGATTAAAAAGGATTGTATTTATCTATTATGGATTCACCCCCCTCTCAGTAATCCAACAATTGGTATCAGAGGAGGTTCCTTCAGAAATCCATTTAACCATTGAAAGGTAGATCACGGAGTGCAACATGTATAAAAATGGAATACCACAGTTTGATGGATAGAAGTATGCATTTTGGAGCATAAGGATGAAGACATATATACAAGCATAGGGATTTGAAATTTAACAATCAATTGTAGATGGATACAAAGAACTACCAGTTCCACCGACAAATGACAAAGAAATGAAACTTGGTCAGAATAATTCCAAAGCCACAAATGCACTTCTGAATGGTCTTAGAGAATCAGTTTTCACCAAAGTTGCACATTGTAAATATGTTAAAGAGATTTGGTACAAACTTCGAAATACTTATGAAGGAGATTCAAATTTCAAAGCAACAAAACTTAAAACTTACAGAGGTCAGTTCGAGAAACTTAAGATGAAGGAAGATAAGAATATTGCAGCTTACTTTTTTCGAGTCGATGAAACAGTAAATTCAATCATGGGATTGGGAGAAGAAATCAAAGAATATGTATTTGTTCAAAAGGTATTGATATCTCTTCTTATGAGATTTGACCCTAATATATCAGCACTAGAAGAAAGAGCAGATCTAAACTCAATAAGCATGGATGAACTACATGGAATCTTCATAGCATATGAAATGAGAACTGAACAAGAAAATCTAGATATTAAAGAAGCATCTTTCAAAGAATCCAAAAGGTCAAAGCAAAAGGGAAAGCAAAAAGAAAAAGAACATAGAAGCAGTAGTGACGTCTCGAAAGATGATGAATAAGTGGCCAACTTTATCACAAGATTGAACAAGGAAACCAACGGAAGGTATAGAGGTGAGCTTCCTTTGATTTGTTTTAATTGTGATGGTATTGGTCATTTTGATAACAAATGTCCTCATAAGAAAAAGAGAAATGATGAAGGTTGCTCAAATAGCAAACAAACGTATAAAGGCAAAAGAACCATAAAGAAATTTTTCAAGAAAATCTTATGCACCAAAGAAGACATCTCATCATCAGATGAAGATGAAGTCAGTGACAGTGAGAAGGAAAGAGTTCTATTCATGGCAGTAGAAGACTCTGATAAAGAAGACTTCGAAGAAGAATATGAAGAGGCCGAAGAAGAATATGAAGAGGAAGAAGTTGACTACCGAGAAGAATTGTTGTGTTCCATAGAAGTTATCAGAAGAGAAAATAAGAAAAACAAGAAACTACAAGCGGAACTAGACAAGAAAGAAAGACACTCAAGAACTAGAACAAATGATCACAAATTTGAAGGTTCAAATAGAAGATAAAATAATTTAAGAAGCACTCAAAGAACAACTAAAAGAAAAAGATAGGATCATTGGAAATTTGGAAGCAGAGATTGTCACATTAAGAAAGGTTCTAAAGAAAAATATGCAGAACAACTCAAAAGTTTTGAATGACATTATCAACAGTCAAAAACATCATCATGACAAGTCCAAACTTGGATACAATCAGACAGAAAAGGGATCAAGCTCCAAAATAACATAGAAAGAAAGATATCCAAAAAGTTATGCAGAAACAATCAAAGGGGATAAGAAGATCTAAAAGGAATATTACAGAGACACTCCTCCACCGAGAAGGTTCAAATTTCAGAATCAACAAGCGACAGATGGGCCTCAGGAAGAAGAAGAATTCATTAGATTAGCTCCTTTCAGAAGATCTTCAACTCCTAGGTATCAAAATATGTTTTTTGGTTTATGTTATGCATGTAATAATTTTGGACATAAAGTTGTGAATTGCAAGGCTAACAACAGGAACATAAACAACTTTGAAATTCATACACAAAAGGGTTATCCAAGAAGGCCTAGTGAAACACAGAGAAGAAGTTACAATAGGTTTGAACCTTTGAGCATTGAAGTGGAATGCTACAAATGTAAAAACTTTGGACACATGGCCAAAGATTGTAGAATGGCAGTCCCTCCTAAAGAATCACAACAGAATAAAAACAGTCACAGACAGGAACCTCATAAATGGACATGGATAAGAAAGCAGAATCAGTATAGCAATGAAGAATTCACACTCGCTCTACAAGATAAGCAGAAGAATCATGGTTGGTATTTTGATAGTGGTTGTTCAAAACACATGACAAGTTATAGAGACAGGTTTCTTACATTAAGAAAGGAAAGAGATGGATCAGTCTCCTTCAGAAATGATGACTCGGCTAAAATCATTGGAAAAGGCACAATCGGAATTGGGAAAAAGAATACCAAGGCAGAAAATGTTCTACTAGTAGAATATATGAAACATAATATTCTAAGTGTGATTCAAATGTGTGACCAAGGTCATAAAGTTACTTTCGATTCACAAAAGTGTGAGATAAGAAAAGAAGGTTCGGGAAAATTGATTGCAACATCTGCGAGAACTTCAAGAAACATATATGTATTAAGTGAAATTGGAAATGAAAAGTGTTTCCTAGGAAAGGAAGATGAGATTTCTCTATGGCACAAAAGAATGGGCCACATACATTTTGATAACCTTGTCAAAGTCAGTAAAAAGGAAGCAGTTAGATAAATGCCCAGATCACGAAACCAACCAACACTTTATGCAAGCATTGTCAACAAGGAAAGAAAACAAAGACTAGGATCAAATCAAAGGAATATTTAATGACAAGACCACTGGAAATTGTGCGTATTGATCTAGTTGGACCAACTACAACAAAGTTTTTAAAAGGTGAGAAATAATTTATGTTATTAGTTGATGATTATACAAGAATGAATGTAGTTTGTTTTCTCAAGAATAAGTCAGAAGCTTTTGAAAAATTCAAGGTCTACAAGGAAATGGTTGAAAATGAAATGGATTCAAAAATCAAATGCTTGAGATATGATAATGGAGGAGAGTTCAATTCAAAGTAATTTATGGACTACTACAACAAACATGGAATAAAAAGGAAATTCTTCATTGCTAGGACACCTCAACATAATGGAGTTGTTGAAAGAAAGAACAGGACAGTATAGGAAATGGCTCAAACAATGTTAATGGATTCCAAACTGACAGATATTTTTTGGACACAGGCAGTGCATACAAAAGTTCACATTCAAAATAGAGTAATGCTCAGAAACAACACTGACAAAACTCCCTATGAGCTATGGAAAGGAAGACCAGCAAATGTGAAGCACTTCAGAGTTTTTGGAAGCAAATGCTACATCAAAAGAGAAGATGGAAGAATGGGAAAGTTTGACTCTCATGTGGACAAAGGAGTACTTGTTGGTTACTCAAGTGCAAGGAAAGAATACAAGTGTTATAACCTGATATTGAACAAAGTAGTGGAAAGCATCAACGTAACAATTGATTAAACATGTAGACAAGAATTAAAGGAAGAAGAAAATGAATCAATGGAACAACTTTACGAAGAAGAAGCAGAAGATGAAAAAGAAGAAGAAGGGGAATATAAAGAGAATTTGATAGAGGCAGAAGATAAATTTCAGCAAGTGCCTCCAAAGAAACCTAGCAAATGAGTACAAAAGAATCATCCTTCATATCTGATTATCAGAAACAAAGAAGCAGGAGTTGAGACTAGAAGAAGAATCCGTTCACCAGAACAAATGCACCTAGCACTCTCATCTACAATTGAACCAGACTATTTTGAAGAGGACAATAAGGATGAATTTTGGAATAAGGCCATGGATGAAGAATTGGATCAAATAGAGAAAAATGGCAATGGGGAATTGGTTCCAAGACCAAAGAATAAGAATGTGATGGACACAAAGTGGGTATTCAGGAACAAATTGAATGAATATGGACAGGTTACAAGGAACAAAGCTATATTGGTATGTAAAGGATATGCATAGGTTGAAGCAATTGACTTTGAAGAGACATTTCACCCAGTTGTTAGAATGAAAACAATTTTATTACTTTTAGCTTATGCATGATCCAAAAATATTAAAGTGTGTCAAATGGACGTAAAATCATATTTTCTAAATGGGGAACTTGAAGAAGACGTCTACATTGAACAGCCAGAAGGATTTGAGTTGTCAGAGAATGCAGATTATGTGTGTAAATTAAAGAAGGCCTTGTATGGTCTAAAACAGGCTCCTAGAGCATGGTACTGTAGTCTAGATAAATATCTACAGCAGGCAGGGTTCAGAAAAGGAAGTGCAGATAGCAACCTCTACATCAAGGTAACTCAAGATAGTATTTTATTAATTGAAGATTATGTTGATGATATTATTTTTGGAAGTATTGATGACAGGTTAAGCCAAAAATTTGCAAAGGGCATGCAGAATGAATTTGAAATGTCATTACTTGGAGAACTATCCTTCTTTCTGGGTCTTCATATACGTCAAAGAAATCAAGGAATTTTTATTTCTCAAACCAAGTATATAAGAGAAATGCTAAAGAGTTTCGGAATGGAAGATTGAAAACTAGCTATCACTCCCATGCAAACCAGTTGCAAGTTGAGAAAAGATGATGATTCAAAGTCTACATATCAGAGGCAATATAGGTCAATTATGGGTAGCCTACTATATGTGACAGCATCCAGAACATATGTAATGCAGGAAGTTGGACAGGTGGCACGATTTCAAGAAGCACCAAAGGAATCACATCTATTAGCAGTGAAGAGGATCTTCAGATATCTCAAAGGAACATAAGAGTTTGGATTATGGTATCCAAAAGGAAAGGATATATCACTTATTTCCTACACAGATGCAGATTGGGCAGGTTGCATTTATGACTGACGAAGCACTAGTGGAGCAGTGTTCTACTTGGGTGAGTGTTTAGTATCATGGCTAAGAAAGAAACAATCATCAGTATCTTTATCTATATCCAAGGAAAAGTATATTGCAACAGCAGTATGTTGTACACAGGTCTTATGGATGAAACAAACTCTGACAAATATACAGGTTGAGTATGATGAGCCCATTCCAATCTATTATGATAATACAAGTGCCATCAGTATCTTAAAGAACCCAGTGATGCACTCCAAGACGAGGCACATTCCAATAAAGTATCACTTTATACGGCAACAGGTTGCAGAGAACAACATTAGAGTCGAATATGTGGACACAACATAACAAGTGGCAAACATCTTTACAAAACCACTTCCAAGGGAATACTTTGAGTATCTTCGCCAGAGACTCAGAGTAATTTCTACTCCAAAATGAATTCTTTTGAATGCTTTTCTTATGTGTATTAGATCTACACAAGGAAGCACCATAAAGAGGACATTTAAGGTTGGGAGATAATTTTCAGGAAGAGTTCAGTTAGGGGGAGTATCCCCAAGGACAGTTCCGTTGAACAGGCTAAGTCAACTAAGAAGGGGGGGGTGAATCAGTTGTACAAAATTTCTTTCATTTTATAAGAATATTACTAATTAATCAATAAATCATGCCTTTAACATTTAACTTACAGTAATACATGTAACGAATAAATATACAATCACATAAATGAAATAGTGACACAGTGATTTTTCATGAGGAAACCCAAAAGGGAAAAACCTCTTCTTCTTATGAATGAAAGGCAAGCTCCAACTCCTCTTTACATTCTTATTTTATCTGAGCTACAACCCAGATGAGGCTGCTACCTCTATTTCTTCAGCACCTACTAAATGGAAGCTACAACTCCCAGATGTACAAGCACCAAGTTGTACAAGAGACTTTTACAATCTCCCCTTGCTCCTCCCTACCACCCTGGAATCCTTCTCTGTCACTAAGAACCTGCAAACCAACTCTTTATCTTCTCTAGCAAAGGATTCATAATTCAAGTCCTATATGTTTATATAATCATATCAAAATCCATTCTTCTCCCCTTGATCTCTGCTATATCTTCATCATTTCTTCTCATTGTCCATGTATGATTTTATTTCGGATTTATATTCATTTACAGAAATCAATTTTACCTTAGAGCTATGATTGTACCATTAATTCCATACGCACCAACATTCATCTCACCCAATTTCACTTATTTCTACCCTGTACATTCATATCGTACACTTGAACCCTCAAGCTTCGAAGATTCAGTTACAATAACTGAATAACTACCTTGCAGTGATTATTATTGGTCAAGGCCTCAAGAAGAACAATAGCCACATGATCAGTTTAAATATTTAACCAGCATTGTTCGATGATCATACATTTGTTTTGTCTCAGCATAGAATAACCCTCGAGCGCTTCGACAAGACACTTGTGCTTAAACAATATGCCCATTGGCTATGACCACAGGCTTAACTAAAATGCGTTTCGCATTTCGGCATTCCTGTGATGAAGTGTCTCGACACTCCAAGTCGCAATTCCTGAAATGGAGCCAGATCAACGGTCCACAAAACTTTATAATCTGATCCCTTCTTTTCTTAATCAAACGGCTGATGGGATTTCGACGGTTTTCCCTTCAAGTCATCGTGACTCCAACATTATAAAATTCATGATCACAAAATCTCCAAAGTGATCAGACGGTTCACATAACCCACTGAGATGGACGTTTGATGGGATTTCGGAGTTTTTCCTTTTGGGTTTTCGAGACTCACAATAGTCCCTTTTGGCATTTTGGAGTTAGAGACTTTGTGATGGTGGAGTTTCTGCTTGCTATGTAAAACCCCGAAATAGAAATTTTCGATGTGATGTAAACCTAATGACGTCACATGTGGATTGACACATGTCGAATAGTTGCCACGTGTCACTCTGATTTGTGACTTACATGTGCCTGAAATGTTGAATCAGCTTGACACTTGTCATTGCATGATTGTGCCACATGTCCTTAGCTGACGTGGTTTGTTGATGTGTCTGTTTCGGAATTTCAAGGTTCGCTACTTCAAAGGTTAAAGTTCATTTGATCTTTGATTTCCCGGTTTGCAAAACTCTGAAATGGAGTCTTTGTTGATGCTCTGATCTTTCGCATTTCGCAATTTCATCATTCTTGTCGTGAGTGTCCTTGACACCTCCAACTCTCGATATCCGAAACTCCGAAATGGAGATTAATTCGTGGTTTCCCATTTCGCAATTTTTTGCTGTGAGTTACTTCCTTGACTCCTCCAACTCCCGGTATCTGAAACTCCAAAATGGAGTTTACGCTTATGATCTTTCCATGCGAGCATCGTTGTGCTGTTAGTCTTGCCACTTTCTCTTGTTCATCATCATCGGGCTGAGATTTCCATCAATGATAAATAAATACTCTGTCTTTTGTCTTCCCGTAATAAATATGCCAACAAGTTCAGTTAGGGGGAGTAGCCTCGAATGGAAAGATACCTTTTCCATTGATGAAAAAGGGGGGGAGATTTATCATATGTAGAGCACAGAGGCATGGTTCTAAGGGGAGCGATGGTCACAGGGGGAGCATGAGTGATATGACTTCAATATTGCATCAGAGTGTTTCCATCAATGCCAGAGGGGCAGATTGTTGATTAATTGGTTTGGTTGTCATTAATGTCAACCCTTGAAGAAACTTTGGTAGTGAATTCTGGTAGCACAAAGGTTTGGGTAATGGACCCAATTTTGTTTGATGGATAATGGTGAGTTTTTATATATTTGCAAGTAAGACTATACTAGATGGATAGTACATGTCATGCCAGTTTTCGTTGGTATGTGGAACATCACATAACTCCTCACGGTTAGAGAGCTATGGCCATGTGAAGTTGGAGAACCCTCATGAGTCATCTAGAAGCCCCAAAAAGTCAAAGTGTTTGCAAAAGAAATTATTTAAATAATAAAGTTAATGGAAAACTCCTTAAAATAAGGAAAGTGGGATGCTACATGAAGGTATAAATAAGAGGCAATTCTCTCTCATTTAATCACACTTGAACACATTGAATATATTTTTTTGTGCAACCCTTACTGCAAGTACTCATTGATACATCTGAAGTTGCGAAATTATGAGATAGTACGAAGGGTTAATGGCGAAAGTTTCAGAATTACAGCGAATACAAAAAAACCCTAACTTCTAAGGCATAAACAAGATGACAGTGTATTAGGGTGTGTATATACGCGGGCTGATAGTGTATTAGGGTGTGTACGTACATGGGCTCACAGTGTATTAGGGTGCGTACATGTTGGTAAAGCCATCGAAACTTGAAAAGATGAAGATGCATAGGTTATATATTCTGAGATCAAGCTCCCAACAAGGTCTATAGTGCTCAGATACATCAAATATATCCACTAGTTCAAAAGGTATGTCTTATTTCTATGAATAGTTGGATTTTGATGTATGCATGAGAAATGGTTATGGAGATTTGAGAATTCTCCCTAGAGAGACTAGTGGATGCATGGGATATTCTGTATAAGTCAGATCTACAGAAATATAATGTTGGTATATTTGTCATTGATACTTCTTGTTGAGGCACATCTTGTATTTCTTGGCATATGGATAAGGTTTTTCTTGTGGTATATGATTGAGAGCTTGTATTGGTTGATGTATTGAGAGGATGAATATCAGAAAGGGTTTGAGGTCTAGATCATGTGAGGGTTGTTATACTTATTCATGATTACACACACTTATGCAACATGAATAGAGGGAGATATGTATGAGGATGCATGCACAAGATATAGATACAGTCTGGATACAGTAGCAGGTTACATATCTATGTGAAAGAAGTTACACAGGGTCAGAATTTTTCAGAAGAAAGAAAACCCTAGTTTTGAGAAGGCATACGCAGGTTGCATAACAGTTTGGTAACGTACATACATGGGCTACATAACAGATAGGGCATGTACATACACATGTTGCAACACTATAGGTTGCGTACATGTTGTATTTTGTTGATACATGTTCATCTCAGGTACATATTGATTGCAAGGCAGATGTACAGGTTGGTTGCAGGTCAGTGGTACAGATTGATACATTTGTATAGTGGTATATCTCACAGTGATAGTGTGATAGTGGTTCCATTATTCTAATTCTACGTCAGGGTAGTTGGACATTATAGCCACCTTCCGGTTGTATCCAGAAAACATAGGGGGTTGTAGCCTCCTTCTGGTTGTAGCCAGAGAATTGGGGAGTTGAAGCTTCCCTCAAGTTGTAGCCTGAGAAACTAGGGGGTTGGAGCCTCCTTCCAATTGCATCTAGAAAACAAAGGAAGTTGGTGCTTCCAATGAATGTAATTCTTCAAGACATATAAGAAAAAGCATTATGTGGTTTTCTCCCGCTTTGGGTTTCCACGTAAAAACACTAGTGTATTGTGTTTGTGTATGATTGTTCATGTGTTCATTGTTTATTTACACTGTAATTTTGGATGATAATTCTACATTGATTAAAAAGGATTTTATTGCTCTATTATCGATTAACCCCCTCTCATTAATCCAACAATGTTTTCCTAAAGCATTCCTCAAATTTCTTCCAAGTTTACTTTCTTTCATGGATACCTATTACATTTTTAAAATCCTCCCACTAGATGGAGGCCTTTCCATTCAAGTTAAATATGGTTACTCTGGCCTTCATGTTGTCATAGTATTGATGTACCCTAAAGTATTTATTTAGGACCAATAACCATGCCTCTGCTTCTTCCCCTTTTTTATTTCTCCATCAAAAGTAGTTGGTTTGGCCTTCTTGAATTCCTCAGGTATGGAACTCTTTGAATACTTCCTCTTCCTCTTTCTTTGGACTTCTAAACTGACATCGTCATTGTAAAATTCCTCTGAGCTCTTTTCCTTCTCACTAGGAGATTTCATGGATGAATCCCTGCTTGTTTCATGCCTCTTAGCACCCTATTGTGCCTTCTTCGAGGTACTTTTCTCTATATTTTTATTTTTTAGACCATATTTTTTAATTTTTGGTGGGATTTGTGTCTTCTTAGACTGGGGCATCTCAATCTCACTAGTTTTTGGTCTATGTTGCAACTGTCTTTGGATATTGGACATGCTTTGCAATAGTATTGCATTTAATTATGTTTGTTTTTCTTTCTCTATGATGATATTTTCATTATCATCCTTAAAGATTTGGAGCTCGGTCATTAAGCTCCTTATAGTTTTTTCTTAGTTTGGAGGAGTTTCCACCATCCTCCTCTCATATGATTCTTCTTCTCTATTACGGGAAGTCTCTTACATCCCAAGATAGGTTACCATTTCTCTTACTTGTTGTGACTTCTTATATGTTTAAACAAACATTGTTATTAGTTGATCATTCAAAAAATCATTTTATAAATATCAAACATTTATGGGCAAGGTATTCCATTGGCATACATAGCCTGTCACTGAAATTTCATTCCTCTGCAAGCATCTCTCGGCAATATTTATTAGAGTACAACCACCGCTATAATTTTCTGTAGAATTTTAATTAAACTAGCCAAAAGCACTATATATACATATATGTCTTATCCCTTAATAATTTATATAAAATATTTTAAATTAAACTAGCTCTTTTATGGTTTATTGTTACCATTGAACTTATTGATCCCATACAGTCCAAGTGGTGTAACCATGCTTTGATACCACTCTGAAACCTACCTGCCTGACCTTTAGGTTCTCTTAAAGGGGTGGCGTATCAAAAAATTTCATTTCCCTCATCCATATTGAAGCCTCTTATTGAGATAACTATCTTCTTTTGCTCATCATGAACCTTCCAATGTCTCTAACCAATCTCAAGTATGAGCTTTGGATCAAACGCTATGGCCTCCTAAAGTTTCAAACATTATTTCCAAATCCATCTCATTCCAACGTGGCACATGTGGATTGGCACTCCCCACACCATATAATCTTATTAAGCTAACATAAAAAACATTACATTGAAATCCCACACCTTAGGACTTTATTTGTTTAACCCAATTTATTGTTAAGTAATTCCCCATTAATTTAATACCCCACTTAATGACATTTTTGGTTTAATATATTTTACCAACCCCGTAAATAATGAGAATTTACTTTACCCTGGGTGTATTACTATCACAATCACCTTACTTAATTATTTTTAAGTAAATGATTAAACGTAACTTTGAGAAAGTAGGTTTCCACAGTTATTAGTCAAAACCTCTCACACAGTGATATCCAAAAGAAAAAATTTCTAATATTAAACATATCACCAAGATTTAATATTATCATTTTTATAATATATTTCACCAACCTCTGGATATGCATCTCAACACGTTCTGTGGAATCTAATACTATTATTAATATTTATATCGCCTCAAGTATCTCACTTATGGTACATCCCCTCACTATTCAAACTCTCGATACTTGATAGTCTGGGGAGGTTTTAATAACCTCATTATATATATATATATATATATATATATATATATATCCCTGGGTATCGTTTATTTCATGCACCCTACCTCTTCTCTTCCCCGATATGTGATACCTCCACGAAATTAAATAACCTCATTGAATATATCAGGCCCGGGCATATCATGTATTGCACGCACTTTGGATTCTCAACTCCCTGATAGGCAATACTTCGAGGAGGTTTCAATATTATTAATTTATTTCATGCACCCTACCTCTTCTCTTCCCCGGTATGTGATACCTCCATGGAATTAAATAACCTCATTGAATATATCAGCCCCGGGCATATCATGTATTGCACGCACTTTGGATTCTCAACTCCTTGATAGGGGATACTTAGAGGAGGTTTCAATATTATTAATAGATATAAAGGTTGTGTATTGTATTATCGTCCCCGGGTATAACGTTTTTGTGGCTTTATATCACTTCCCCAATTAACTGATATGTGATACTCCAATTGGGGCACTCAACATTAAAATATTATATCATATTTTTGCAATATCATTTATCACACGAGTGCTCATACTTCCCCTCATCTGATATCAGATAATCCAGTGGGGAATTTCAACATTATAATATTATATTAAATGATCTAGGGGATCAAATTTTGCTCAAAAATTCAAAGTTCTTGGAATCACTTCAAATTGAACACGAGCGTAGGTCTCGTCATTACAAACCCAACGCAACTCATTTGGGTTCAAACGAACGTCAGAAGCGAGAGATATCACGTTCTGTTCAAAATGACAAACAGGCAAAAAAAGGGATGTTGATTGTACAGTTTGTACGGACGCTGACGTGGCAGGTCATACGACATGTGGCAGGTAGCTATTTGGATAGTTGGCATGTGACATGGCTTGTTTGCAGCGAACGGGTTGGTGACACGTGGCCCAATCAATGGCCACCATGTGTCACATGTATATTGGTTTAAAATCTTTGCATTTGGCAGGAGTCGACCCCGTGACCTTCAGGCAAGGTAAAGCCTTGGGAAGGGTCGCCCAACTCGCATGCCCGCATGTGTTACTTAACATATGTATGTGTTTTAATATATTTGAGTTTGCAAATATGTGAATTGGGGCGCGAATCGGGCCGGGGCTAAGCCCCGGCCCACGGTTATATATATGTATTGCATACGACCAATGTTATGGGTGGTTAAACCCACTGTAATATATATATGTGTGTGTGTGTGCGTGTGTGTGTGTGTTGTAACCGTTTTGGTATGCACATGGTTTGACATATAACATGTGACCATTGTGTATGCATGCGGTTTAATCCTACGGTTTTGTATATGGTTTGAACCTTAGCCCTGTTTTGTATTGCACGCGGTCATGTGGTGGCCATGTGCCCACGGGCCTTGGTAGTTAAAGGCTAGCGCATAATCGTTCGACAGTTTGTACCGGTTGTGCGGTTGCGCTCGGTGCTAAGTTTTAACGCTTAAATATGCGTGTGGACTAGGTTGAGCCAACAGGGGTGTGTTTTGTAGATGCAGAGACAACAAGTTTGAAGGGGGACTTCCAGGAATCCTATCTTCTTCAATTTTTGGCCAAACGAGGTGCTGAAAAAGACCAACTAGGGGTTTTTGGACATTTTGAAGCCATTGGAGCAGTCTATTTGGTATTTTGAGCATTGTAAAGCACATTTTTGAGCACTTTGAGCAAATAATACAAATGATCCATTAGAAGCTGGACCAGGAGATGTAGCCCAAGAGAAGGGTGAACTCCTTTATCATTTGTTGTGTTATGTATTTTCTATTCACTGTTTATTGCTACTGTTATATGCATCTTTGATGAGTAATTTTCATAAAAGTTGTGTTGCAAATTGATCCATTTGCATTTTAACACATAAAATTTAACTTGCAAATATTTTCAAGAATACAAGTTTTCTTCATTTTTAGATCAAGTTGGTATCAGAGCATAGGTTTTTGAAGACTTGATTATTTGCAAGTGTTTTGTTTTCTGATGCTCACAAGGTTGAAACTCACAAGAGGAGAAGGTCAACTTGTAGAGCCAAGTTCTCATC
>ML780869.1:94665-117831 GCA_009831015.1 Picea engelmannii | reverse complement strand
ATATATATATATATATATATATATATATTTGAAAATAAATTTGGAGCTATATATAGGTAAACCAAAAAAATCTCTCTATGTAAACAATTCGCCCAACCAAAATTCCAAACCTCTTAATTTCACCCATCTGCGAAATTTCGCCCCTAAAATCACCTATGGTGAGATCGAAGCAGTCTTCGCAGATGTGCTAGGGAAATATTCAACTTCATCATCCTTCTTAGTCCTGCTTGGCCCAGGTGTATCCAACATAGCTTCAGGGCTTTCCTCGTCAGACATTTTTGCAGGGTCTATTGCAACAAGTAGGACTGCTGAACATTCCTTGGTGATCTCCTCCAAGTCATCCTCTGTCAGTTTGTAGTAGGATTGGAGTTGTTGTTTATGTTCATCACCGCGCACTGTAATGTAGATGAAGTGGCGATCCATGCTAAACTTCATCAAAGGTCTAAACCTATGAAGTGCGTTCGAGGTGATTTGCGGTGTAGACTGAACTGTAGTTTTCAGTTGGTTGAAATAGGTGTGGAAGACAGCATTACACTGCCACTGCTTGTTCATGTCACTGGAGTACCACAACATACAGAACTTCATGGCTAGTGGTTCGAAAGGTTCGATCTCCAAGAAAGTGGCTCCCTCTAGAAGCTCCCAAGTGATGAAAGTGATGAGTATGAGTAGCCAATGAAAGTGGAACTCATACCCTTGGTCTTGCGCTCCTCTGCAATCCAGCCTTAAATAGTTGACGAGATATTGTGCCCAATTCATCTGTAATCCCTCGGTGCACTTCCCTGCGAGGTCAACTACGAAGCCAGTCACCTGTGTTGGTATGTTCTTATGAACTAATTTGTCTGTGATCAACTGACATGCAAGGCACACTGTGCCGCTCTGGATGGAGGCTACCTTGTAGCCTCGTGTGCCCTTCTCTACATCGCCATAAGTTTCCTTTATCCATTGTGCTAGTTCTCGGTCGGAGGTCTTGCCTGGGTAAAAGTCCTGTGGGTCAGGGCCTTTCATGTTGAGTCCTGTGATCCGATTGATCAAAGTTGGATCCACAGTAATGTGGTGGTCTAACCATAAATATCCATCGTGGTAGAAAGATAGCAGCAACCTGAGGCATGTGTTGACTTCCTGGTGTTTGTTGAAGTGAGGGATCTTCATTACGTTAAGCAGTGTAGACTATGCAAGGTTTTGGGTCCAGGACTACGAGACAATCTTAGGATTATGGCCTTTGGTCTTAGTTAAGTATTTATGCGGAACCAACATGTTGTAGGTTTTGCGATCTCCAAGGTTAAAATTACTAGATTTTAGTGCTGCGAGCTTATACTGGTCAGCACGTACTGCGCACACTCCTTTCAGAAGATACGCGGTGATCAATTTGTACTCAAATTCTTTGGGTACACTGTCGCGGTTAATCTTTCCACTCAAAGGTGGGATGTAAACCAACAAAATGCGCAGGATCAGCTTGGCATTTGAAATATCATCTCTGTGCTTTGTTCTTGTCTCGGTCATGGTTCTAGAAGGTCCTGGGCCTCGAGCAGTGGAGGGAGAAGCTTTGACTCCTCCTGACAACGATGATTGCACACCTACAGACATCCTTCTCTCTGACATGACTCTCTCAGCCATTAGGTCAGTCAAAACTTCTTCAACTACTTTCTCAACAGCGTTGATCTCATTTGACATACAAGCTTGGGTCCACTAGCTCAGGTGTGAAAATGACGTCTGAGATTACAATGAATATTAAGGAAACAAGGCAATGATCGCAGGGTGAAGTAATCATAAGGTTCGAGATCAAATTATCACTTAGCAAAAAGTATTCTAGGTGCGTGGCAAGATAGACTAAGTAGGGAAACTTAGCAATGGTTTGCTTCCAACGAATATGGGGCTTGCATTAACTATGTTCTATCCATTCTGGTGTTGTTCGACAGTCTAGTGGGAACCCATAATTGCTTTTCAACCTGTTCTGGGTGGAAGTTGAAAGGGTATATCGATCCAAGGGCTATATTACTGCGCCATGGTGAAGTGCCAGATGTTGTTGTTCTGATATCTCAGCGAAGCTCAATTCTTGTGATGTTTCCTTCTGTGAAGTTCCTTCTAGAGTCGTCTGTAGCTTTCTGATTTTTGCCCTCTTCTTACTTAGCTTCCTAGCCTTTTTCCCAGTGAGCTTAGTCTTGGTCACCCTCTTTCCATTCTGAATCTTATCTTCTCTTGACATAGTCACTTCACGTTGCCTAGGATCTTTCCTCAGATAAGGGTAATACTCCATCATATGGGTTAGATATTTTGGTCTTTTGTGGTTCCTCTAACGCTCTTATAGATTCAACATCCAGGTTCCTGGTGTTTAACAACGGAGATCTGTTCTCTTGTTCCTCCATCAAGTAGGTGATTCTTCTAGTCATAAATTCCATGAGTTCTTTCTTCTTCTGTTCTAGGGCTTCCTTTTCTTCCTTCCTCTGGATCTGGTCTTTTTCAATCCACATCTTTCCTAGCAAAGCTGGAAATGGGGAACAGTCCTCAATAAATCTAATGACTTCGAACTCTTCCTCCATCGAAGTTCCATGGGTATTCATAGCTATCTGGGTAATTCTGCCACATAGGGTTACCATTTTGCCTTTAAATAATCTGATGCTTCCTAGTGAAGGGACCAGAGAAGGCCTTCCTAGGGTTTCCCAAGTTCTTTATGTCATAATATTCAACGGTGTTCCCTCATCCAGGGCACAGTCAATGTCAAAGTCTCATATTCTTACTTCGATTTTCTTCTGTTCTTTGAAGATTTCTGACAAACTGACATCCTTGTGATCATCTAGGGTTTCTTTTATTTTCAGTAACATGATCTCTGATTCTTTCTGGGGTTCTTCCATAATTTTAGTCTCTTGATCTCCTTCAGAGTTTGCTTGTTCCATATTCAGTTTTTCAAGTCTAGCAATCATTCTAGGGCAATCCAATACTTCATGGTCCATAGCTTTACAATAGAGGCAACGAGGGTTTCTCCCAGGGCATTCCTTAGTAAGATGGTTTGGTCTTCTACAATTGTAACAAAGAGTTAGTCCTCTCTTTCTCTTCAATGATCCCCAACTCTTCTTGTACTCCGCGCTAGGATCATAATGACTGGCCTGCAAAAAATTCTTTCTAGGATCATGCATCCACTTGTTAGTCCAAACATTATTTCTATGCATAGGTATAACATATCTATCATTATACTTATCATATCAAACTTTCTTTCATCTATTAATGCCCTAGTTTTTAAGCTAGGATAGAATCTATCAAACATACCTAGATCCATGTTTTAGAAACAAAAAAAAAATCACTTATCTACAGAGCACAAAGCTTCCAGATCTAAGAACTTTTGACTATTCTTACCTTTATTAGAGCACAGAGCTTACAGATCTTACCTCTTTTCTGCATATCTGACTTCTTTCTTTCAGAAATTTCCACTTTTTCTTTTCTTAGAGCACAAAGCATTCAGATCTCACTTCTTTTCTTTAGATCTGATCTTCCTTTCTTCAAATCTGACCTTATTCCTGGCACAAAGCTGCACAGGTCGAGTAAAAAGCTGTGCACTAGGGCAACAGATCTACGCACAGAGCTTTCTTTTGCACAATGTTTCTTTTTCCTCAGTTCCCAACAATCACAGTTTCAGGTCCCGACAATGGAACCATTTGTTGGCACAGGGGCAAACCCAAGGTTCAACGCTCAAGAGCGCACCAAAAAAACCCTAACTACCGACCCTTTCGGCAATACCTGCGAAGCAGATGAAGTCTCACCCAAGGTAGAGGCAGAGGTGGTTTCAGGACTCAAGTGTCTGAAACCTTAGCTGGGACACCGATCTGTGATTATATCTATTACAAGGCACTTATCATAGATCATTCATCTATATTTAACCCTTATGGTACTTCGCAGATGGCACAGAGCATCACATTGAATACTTAGACTAAAGATGATTCAGTACTTAGCCACAAAACATAGATTAGATTCAACAGATCAAGCATTAAACATCTTATATATCAGATCTAACATTCATTCTTATATCATAAGCACAGAGCATAACTAGATCTACTTAATCACATCAAGCACTTAGGAAAAAGGAAACAACACTTAGGTGAAATCATAGAGCACATTACACAGAGTTACCATGGATCACCCCCACCCTGGGGCTACGTCCACAAAGTCTTCTTCTTTATATTATCTTGGTCAAGCAATTACAACACGGAGCTTCAATGACCCTTACTTCGCACAGGACAGAAGATCTATGCAGATCGTTGGATCCTTCTTCCTTACACTCAGCACAAAACCACAACAACTTGCACTTAGCCTTCTAATATCCTTACAATCATGCACAGAGCACTTGCAATACACATCTGATCACACAGATCCAGCTACTAGCATTAAGCCTTTAGCTATACATTTTCACTAAGTTATCCCCCTTTACTTACATTGCCTAAGTATCTATTTATAGATTACAAAATGGGCCTAAACGTGGGTAAACCCACGGGCCGACATCCCTTTCCCTTTACATCAACTGAAAAACCCTAAAAGGTACCCAAAAATAGGTCTTTCTTGCTTCGCATTGTGCTCCATCTTTGGCAAGTTGTCGCAGTCCCAAAATGGTCAAATATGACCAAGTATACTTCAAAACTTGGTCAAGGGCCAACACCTAGTTTTCACAAAGTGCCAGAAGTACCAGAAAACTAGAAGTACCAAAGTACCAAAAGTATCAAAAAACCATAAGTACCTAAAAACCAGAAGCACCAGTCCAAAAATCCATTGGTCAAGTTTGAGGGGATAAAATTTGGATTTTCAAAAATCTGATTGCACCAACATACTCGCCTCAACTCAGCGCATCTATCCCCTAGATCAAAATTTCAAAATTTGAAGTTTGAAAAATTAGTGTTTCTTCATAAAACCCTAAAGTTGCAGTTGCAGTTTCAGAATCAATTGCAATACCAATTGCAGTTGTAGTATCATTTGAAGTATCAGATGTTGCACTAGTTGCAGTCGTCCTTGAAGTCTTTTAAGAGTTGGTAAATATTATCGTTGCTGCCAGATGATGTCACTACATGCAAATGCTATCAGAGGTATGTACTCACATATGTTTAAATTGTTAAGATTTAAAGGGTATTTGCAGGAGAAGGGATCTCTTTCCATAAATCCAGAAGGATCTCAAGATCCAACACATTCAGAAGAATAATGCAACCCAGGTTTGATCATTTTGATATGTATCTACTTGTTATGACATTATTTTGATCTAGATTGCATATTGAAGCTATGACCATCATACTAACCTTTGGTCAAAATTAAAGTCAAGATATTAGATGGATTAAAGTTGAGATCATAGAGTTTTTTTTCTAACCTAACCTTCTGTCAAGATAGAATATTCTCCTAGTACAAAATACAGGTTGAAGAAAGCACTTGTTATCTTGAGTGAAGTAGACTTGGAAGAAAATCAACGCACTGAAAGACTCCAATTTTAATTGTTGTAATTACTCTAAACTTATATTTCTAAAGTTTGCTACATTACAAGTAGGCATTGTAGTTGTGTTAACAATCTTTAAATTGTTTTGATTCTAGAGATGTACTCATTATTCTCCTTTAGGAGATATTCTTGTTTTGGTTCCTCGTGTTTTCTTGTTCCGGATAGGTCAAGAACAAAGGAAGATGCTTATCCCTCAGAGGGTGTCACATTGACTCAGGGGGGGTCAAAACTATTTGAAAAAGAGGAATAACAGAACCATCCTTGAGACAATCAATGCAATAATGCATGATTAGAATCTTTCTATAATTTCATGGGCAGAATCATGCATGACGCGCTATATGTTCAGAACAAGATTCTTCACCAGAATAGAAGACCTCACCAGAGTGAAGCCTGAGATTGAACACTTCAGGTTATTTGGGTTCCCAGTGTATTTCCATGTACCCAAAGAGAATAAGTCCAAGATAGATGCTTTAGAAAGAAAGGATACAGTGAATCTTCAAAGACATTCCAAATTGACATCCCTGATCAGAAACAGATTGAGACAAGCAGAAATGTTGTCCTTGAAGAAGAGATAATCTTTCAAAGATCCAGAGAATCTCAAATGGAGATTGAAAGTAAGACTATACCTTCTCCCCCTTTAGCAGTTTAGAGGTAGAAAGACATTATTCCAGTTGATCCAGTTGCTCCAGTTGATATGTTCAGAGATATTGCAGTAGGACATAAAAGGCCTACCTGAACTCACTCTGCTAGAGGCAGAGAAACATACAAGATTCTCAAGGAACATTCCAAGAAAGAAAAAAGAGATTTTTCGAGCTATCCTTCAGTCATGAGCCACTTCGTTGATGCTGAGACTCCTTGTCTTAGAGAAGCAACAAGATAACCCATATGAAAATGTGCCATAACAGAAGAATACCAGTAGATCTTAAAGAATGATGCATAAGATATTATTTAGGGACCAGAAAGGAAATTATGTGGTAACTTCCAAGTGGATCTATAATATCAAGCATGTAGTTGATGGAAGTATCAAGAAAATAAAAAACAAGATCCATAGAAAGAGGTTTCTCATAAACAGAGGGAGTTTTCCATGATGAGACACTTGACCCAGTGAACCAATTCACTTCCATCCATGCCACCATCCATGAGTTGGAATCTATATCAGATAGATAGATTCTCGATGAGTTTGGATTTCAGCAAGAGTGTTGTTGATCCAAACCTATATAGTTTTGTTGGTGATGAGAACCTGATTCTGATGACTTACTCAGAAAGCCTAGTTGTTAAAAACTAGCAAGCATTGACTTCTTATTTTCATAAAAGATCTGAGTATGATACACTACTTCTTGGGACAAGAATTACGACAGAATGAAAATCCACTGTGATGGATTTAAATAAGAAGATTGATGATGATTCAAAAAATACTAATCCAGAGTTGATTGGATCACTGATGTATCTGGTTAACACCAGATTTGATTCACGTTGATTCAGATTGAGAAGAAAGTACAGTGGACTGAACAAGCACATCCTGTTGATGTTCCATCTTGAATTCTTCCAAGGTTTCCTGATACAGCAGGAAACAAAAATATGTGGCCTTGAAGTGCACCAGAGACAGAGTATATATATAGTAGCAAGTGTGTGAAGCAATGTGGCTTCACATACTTCCAACATATCTACTTGACCATGAGATGGTTCCTATGTTGATGACAGAAATCCATATATAAATATCCTTAAATAACTCAGAGCTTTCTAATGGATTGTCATACAGAGAGATAAAAATTTCTTATGTCAGAGATATGATGCCTCAACAGGTTCATGACAGACTTCCACAAACTAAGCAGCGCGACATCTCTAGCAAGGCAAGTTGCTCATCAAGATGTAGATTTAAAAAACGCTTTTCCCTCTACCTCGGGAACTCAATGAAATGGAGACCATTGCTTCTTAAGGAGGGAGGATTGATCTAGGTGCATATTGGTGGCTACCCACCTTTTTCGACTGGCTCAAAAAAAAATTCTGGCAAATTTGGCAATTTACTATTTTTAGCAGTTTTTAACTTCCAGGGCCATTTTGAGGGCCCAAATGAAGGTTTTTCGAGATCGAGGTTTTCAATGATAGCCGAAGGCATGATTGAGCCCCCAAAATGAATCTCCTCAACGATACATTTCCAACGAGATATCATACACTTAAAACGGAGATCGTATGCAAAAGTTACGACCCCAGGAAGTTGATGTACTAACTTACCCAAACGGGGCCCACATGAATTTTGGTGCTTCATCTCCTAGGGTTAGGTTTTTGGATGTCTAGNGTAAAAAGGCCTTCAGAGCCTCATTGTAATCATCTTCTTGCGAATGCGAGTAGCCGTCACATCTCTTCTCAGAGATAAGCTGCCACCATTCTAGCGAGTCTTTCACTCTGTATTTTTACAGTCTCTGTGCATTTCTTTCATTCATAGAAATTGTGTATTATTGTATATCTGTGTTTATGGTTGCATCTCTGATACATTTATGTTATATTATTGAATATCTGCAATATCTCTGTGCGTTTCTTTATTATATCTCCAATCTCATTTCGTGCCGAAAATAATCTGGATCAGTGGTATCAGAGCAGGTTGTTCTTGATCGGTTTTTTTTCAGTCCATGTCCCTGATGAGGTCTGAGTATAGCAAGTTGGGTTTCTAGCTTGTCTCTCTTGAAGATAATCGCTCCTGCACACCCAAGAAACCCTCAATGGCGGAAGAAAATAAAAACGACGAAGCAGACGATCCTATCAATCTGTTGCTTGAGCAAGCTCTCACACGACAGAAGGACGAAATGATGGAGAATTTTTCCCACATCCTTCAATGCCTGCCAATAGCATCAGGCACATCTTCATCAAGCGACCACTTTGGAGGCACCTCGCCTTTCAAGGTACAAGTTAATTTTGATATTCCTTAATTTGAAGGACAGATAGATGCAGAAGCCCTAGAAAAATGGTTAACTCTGCTAGAAGGTTATTTCTCTATTCACAATTTTTCCAACAAAGAAAAGATCACCTTCGCACTCCTTAAATCTCTCCCTCATGTCAAACATTGGTGGGAAACTTACTAGGAGCAAAGTTCCACAGAGGAGTCTGGAATATATGGGGTCGATCCCACTTGGGATTTTTTTGTGGATGCGGTAAAAGAACAGTATTACCCTGTTGGCAACTATGAGGACCAGTACATGAGATGGACCACATTGTGGAAAGAGAGGGGCCAAGCAGTTTCCATAGTTCACCAATACCTTCCATACCTTGCGCACCAAGATGGGTATCAAAGACTCCGAGCGACATTTGGTTCTGAAATACCGTGGGGCTCTACACAGATACATCCAGACTGAAATGGATTTTCTGGACATCTCATCACTCGGCGCTGCTTATCGATATGATGTTAAAATTAAGCATAAATTTAAGCACCAGAACAAATGGGAGTTCGGGTCTGCAAATCCGCAACAACCAAATTATGACAAAGACGGCCCTAACAAAAAGTGTCCCGAAAACTAGTCCAAGACACAGGAATAGAAGGGTCACGGGAAGACAAAGAAGGACACCGAAAAATGGTGCGATTTCCACAAAAGCCTCTGGCACAACACTGATGAATGTTTCTCAAAACAGTGATTGGTGGCTGAGATCAAAAACAAGGAGCCGAACCCTGATTCAGAATCTGATTCTGAAAATACTGGTAAAGGACAGATCATTGACGCAAACCCCACTGCTATTGTCGCGACCACAACAATTCAACCAGAAGAACCAACAGATCCTAAAGAGGGGGAGCGCCTTTTTCATTCATGGATGTGGGTGAAGGGGACCCCGCTACATTTTATTGTTGATAGCGGAAGCCAAAAGAACCTCATCTTAGCAAAGGTCGTCAAACAGTTGGTCTTGTCGACAACACCACACCCGCAGCCATACAACATCGGGTGGCTTCGCCAAGGACAAGATCTTCGTGTCAGCCAGCAGTGTCAATTTTCATACGGTATCCAACCCTTCAAGGATGAGGTATTATGTGATGTTGACCCACTAGATGTCTATGATGTTCTCTTGGGCCAACCATATATGTGGAAGCGCCACGTTGTTTATGAGTCTCGACCCCGCAGTGTCATTGTTTCTCTAGGGAGTCATCTCTACAAGATACCAGAGGTAGTTCTGACTACTGTTCCACCTAAAAAGTGTTGCAAGGTAGTATCTCATACTTCAAAATTCAGCTTCTTCACAATCTGTTCAAAAGGGGAACATAAAGACTCTACCACCACTACAGCTTCACCCCAAGCACCTTCTATCCAACAGAAGCAGGTCGACAAGGTTGCAGCAAAGAGAAAATATTCCTTCTGCACACCCTCCTCTCATGTATCCCGACTTGTTGAACAACCTCAGCCTCAACAGGTTCATGACAGACTTCCACAAACTAAGCAGCGCAACGTCTCTAGCAAGGCAAGCAACTCACCAAGATGCAGATTTAGCAAATGCTTTTCCCTCTCCCCCGGGAACTCAACGCAATGGAGACCATTTCTTCCTAAGGAGGGAGGATTGATCTTGGTGGATATCGGTGGCCACCCACTTTTTCCGACTGGCTCAAAACAATTTTCTGGCAAATTCGGCAATTTACTATTTTTAGCAGTTTTTAACTTCCGGGGCCATTTTGAGGGACCAAATGAAGGTTTTTCGAGATCAAGGTTCTCATTGATAGCTAAAGGTTCTCAAAACAATCATTGGTGTCTAAGATCAAAGACAAGGATCCGAACCCTGATTCAGAATCTAATTCTAAAAATATTGGTAAAGGACAGATCATTGACGCAGACCCCACTGTTATTGTCGCGACCGCAGTAATTCAACCAGAAGAACCAACAGATCCTAAAGAGGGGGAGCGCCTTTTTCATTCACAGATGTGGGTGAAGGGAACCCCGCTACATTTTATTGTTGATAGCGGAATCCAGAAGAACCTCATCTCATCAGAGGTCGTCAAATAGTTGGGATTGTCGACCACACCACACCCGCAGCCATACAACATTGGGTGGCTTCGCCAAGGACGAGATCTTCATGTCAGCCAGCAGTGTCGATTGTCATACGATATCCAAACCTTCAAGGATGAGGTATTATGTGATGTTTCCCCACTAGATGTCTGTGATGTTATCTTGGGCCAACCATATATGTGGAAGTGCCACGTTGTTTATGAGTCTCGACCTTGCAGTGTCATTATTTCTCTAGGGGGTCATCTCTACACAATACCAGAGGTAGTTTCGACTATTGTTCCACCTAAAAAGTGTTACAAGGTAGTATTTCATACTGCAAAATTCAGCTTCTTCACAATCTGTTCAAAAGGGGAATAGAAGGACACTGCCACCACTACAGCTTCACCCCAAGCACCTTCTATCCAACAGAAACAGGTCGACAAGGTTGCAACAAGAAGAAAATATTCCTTCTTCACACCGTCCTCTCATGTAGCCCAACTTGTTCAACGGCCTCAGCCTCAACAGGTTCGTGACAGACTTCCACAAACTGAGCAGCGCGACGTCTCCAGCAACGCAAGTAGCTCACTAAGATGTAAATTCAGCAAACGCTTTTCCCTCTCCCACTGGAACTCAACGCAATGGAGACCATTTCTTCCTAAGGAGGAAGTATTTATCTAGGTGGATATTGGTGGCCACCCACCTTTTTCGACTGGCTCAAAACAATTTTTTGGCAAATTTGGCAATTTACTATTTTTAGCAGTTTTTAACTTTTGAGGCCATTTTGAGGACCAAAATGAAGGTTTTTCGAGATTGAGGTTCTCAATGATATCTGAAGGCATAATTGAGCACCCAAAATGAATCTCCTGAATGATACATTTCCAACGAGCTATCATACGCCTAAAACGGAGATCGTATGCAAAAGTTACGACCCCGGGAAGTTGATGTACTAAATTACCCAAACGAGGCCCACATGACTTTTGGTGCTTCATCTCCTAGGGTTAGGTTTTTGGATGTCTAGGACTTTTGGAATTCTTGTTTATTGTAAAAAGGCCTTCAGAGCCTCATTGTAATCATCTTCTTGTGAATGCGAGTAGCCGTCACATCTCTTCTCAGAGATAAGCTGCCACCATTCTAGCGAGTCTTTCACTCTATATTTTTACAGTCTCTATACATTTCTTTCATTAATAGAAATTGTGTATTACTGTATATCCGTGTTTATGGTTGCATCTCTGATACATTTCTGTTATATTATTGAATATCTGTGATATCTCTGTCCATTTCTTTATTATATCTCCGATCTCATTTCGTGCCGAAAATAATCTGGATCACTGCTTGAGACAGAGTCGGGAATGTAAAAATGGCCTCCTCCATGATGTGAGAGATAATAACTCCAGATGATTATCCGATGTAAAAGCAATCTGTTGAGTTAGGACATGTTTGTGGCTGAGCACAAGGTGAACATGGTAAATCCCAAAAAAGTTTTGGGCACATCATCATGAGAACATAAATGAAGATGATGTGATGGCCTCCTCTAAGCAGTAGCAGAGTTGATGAGAAGAATCCATATGATCCTCATGTTGGTGGCAGTGGGAAAGCAGATCTGTAGAGAAGACGTGCATGTGGATGAGCACAGGTGTACGTGTGAAGACCTGGTTCATCCATGTGATGCAGTGAATCAGATCCATGACATCCCTATGGATGTGCCCCTAGTGGATGAGCACTAATGGGTGTATCAGATCCTTTTCTATATTTTTTTCAAGAGTCAGACCTACCTGTAACCCTAGTTATTTTGTAAAGGGTACAGGTCGGCCTTATCTTATTGTGTCTAAAGATAAACTGTAAAATATAATTAATAGTAATAGTAATAGTAATTACACTCAGATGGGGTGACACTTGGAAAGAGGAGGGGGACAGTTGGCAGGGACAGATGGCGGGGGGAGTTAATGTCCCAAGCCGCCACCCCCAAAGTATTTACTCCCCATGGCACATACCATGAGGGGAGTTAACTCAGTGCACCTGGAGGATCTCTTCGACGAGCGATCCAACCAGGCCACCGGTACCAGTCGCCTGTACCAGTCCCATCATCCTTCAATGGCGATGGGAGGGGCATCAATGGCTCCCAACGATGATAAAGACAACCAAGGCACACATCTTTTCATGTTTGTTGCATGCTACCACCTTTTCACAGTGCTTCTCGACCCTCTTGGCTTCATCGTTCACACTATGTGTGCCATCCAATCTTCCTCTCACCATCACCACCCCCCCACGGCCCCCTTGCATCTCCCCCACCCCCGAGTTTTTCCCACCATGCTCCGAGAGCGTGGAAATCCAAAGCGGGGCACCAGGAACAAGAATGCCATCACTCGAGACAACCTACTCAGCCTCGCAACAAGCATTGCTTGCCCATTTTAGCCACCCCCATAGACATACCAGAAGCACTCAGACCACCCTACGCACTCCAAAAATGGAGATCCCTTCACCCTTGTTCCAGACTCAGAATCAAACTTCCTTACGCATACCAAAAATCGATACCCCGTCCCCCACAGTGCACTCTCCACCACCGCCTCATCATTTTCTGGCTAGCACTTCGAAGGAAGAGGCACCATAGTGCCTCAACACTGTCAAAAAGGAGGCACCACCTCCAGTACAACATCTTGGCCCAAAGTTGGTGAACACAGGGCCACCTTCAGCTTTGCAACTAGGCCCGAGCTTAGTGAACACGACAGAGCCACCCTCCGAGGCACGCCTCCCCAATCTTTTTTCCCCCGACCACCAGCCTTATTGGGGGGACGGAGGATGCAGTGTGGAGGAGGAAATCCCTCCAAGATGGCAACTGACAGAAGCAAGGGATAACCCAATTACAACGGAATCATAGGCACAGACGGAGGAGAGGAGGGCTCACACTTTGTCTATCATCCGGCAGCGGAGCATCTTGAGCTCCTCTTCGACATTCGACATCAGCAGGATGAACAGGTGCATGGCCAAAGGACAATCAACTAGTGACTAGATTTGTTGTTTGAGGCATTCTCAGAAGCCCCAATGCAAGCATGTTGTCCCACTTGCAAGCAGAAGTTTGTCCCGGCATACACCTCTCATGGACATCCAGTTTCCCCAATGGCTTGACGCGGCCCACCCCCGATTCTGGTTTTTGTCAATTACAGTTTTTAGAATGAATAGGGATTTAATTTTCACTCTTTTTTACAGTTGTGTAATTATCTTAGTAATGGAGGCTCTAAATGAAGCCAACCCTAGTCTAGCTATATGGAACAAGGTTCCTATTGCAACTTTCAACTTTCTGCACAATTTTTTAAACTATATTTCAGCCACGATAGACATATCATCGCTTAGAGGCACATGTTTTAGTTTCCCTTATGTGGTGAAATAGGTGGCTGCCAAACGAAGCACAACTATACACTCGTGATATAATATAAGGTTCTTCTTTTATTTACAAAAAAAAAAAATATTAATATTAATTATTATAATAATAAATAAATAATATGTCTAAGTGAGGTTGGCCCTTTTGTGCCAATAGACACTTTAGTTGACAGGACAAGTCTAATATAAGTAAGATGAAATATTTCAGTGTAGACACACACACACACTTGTGAGTTTTGGAAATTTCAGCAAGTACACTTCTTGGTCAAAGTTGCACACCTCTCTTGGGCGCTAGATTTTCTAGGGTTTTGTGCACCCTCTTGTGTGCTAGGATATTCTTGGTGGTGAAAGGTCTTTCTCTTGAAGAATATAGCAAAGGATTTGGCTAGGTTTTTCTCCCTTGTTTGAGAAGGGTTTCCCAGGATATATCTTGTGTTCTTGTGCATGGTGTTTCTTCTTGTGATCTTGGTTGCTGCAACATTCTTGTTTATGGTTAATACATGATGAATTTAAATGAACTACAAGCTTAACCTAGCTTATGAAAACTCAACACAAACCACCATTTCAAATCTTTACCTTTGGACAAAAAATTTCTAATAAAATCCAGGTAAGAATTTTATTCTTACGAGGTCTTATTGAGACATAAATTAAATGAAAAACACATAAATTTCTGATTTTTTTTTATTTCACACATTCCTCATGTTAAATATTTTTTCCTTTCAACTATATGTCCTAGACTTATGAAACTAGAATTATGGTCCATCTTTTCATTTCAAGACTCCTCTTATCTAGCCTAGTATGTTGGGTGCAATTTAAAGGCTTGCAACCATGCTTCCATGGAATATTTATCATTCCATTGATTCTTCCAAGAAGGTCCTAAGGATTTATATTTAACCAGGGGCATATCACTTCCCAAATCTGATTTATAACTTTAGTAATATAGGGAGTAACAATAATTTAACAGAAATTGTACATCTTTATTTTTCAGATGCTCTGTGAATACTTTACAATTTAGTCATTCCTACTAACAAATGAGATACATTCACACAAATAGGCTGCAAATTCCCAACCTACACCCTATTCTTATTCAGAGTCATAAATAATTTCCTACAAGAGTCTTTTTAATTACAGACAGTCAAAGGAAACCAATATAATATATTTTTCCAAGACTTATTCCATAGTTCACAATCATCCAAGCACATGGAACAATATTCCCACTACTAGAACAAATATCAAATTCTTCATAAAACCAAAACATCCATTCCATAGCATCAAGAAACTTATCCTGGCATATGCAATTTACAAAACACTTATATGAGAATTAAAAGTATGTTGTCAATTGTTGATGGGTGAGCCTATTTCCGCCCAATTGTAGGCACAACAATATTTTGTTTTTCCTTGCAGTTGGCCACCCCCTAGACAGAATATAATACCATAAGGGAAAAATTATCACTCATTAATAGAGGTAAAATATGAAGGCCTCTCTCCTCACCAACAGAATTTAGCAAGATATATCTCCAATTCTACCAAGCAAGGGGGTCTACTCTTGACTCATGGATTCACAACCATTAGCTTGCACAGCTAATTACCCAAAATTCATAGCCCCATTTATCAGCTTGGTTTAGAGACTTTATTTTCTCCTTTCTTAACCAAAACACCCATAAATTGATTTCCCTCTATTTTATAATAACCATAGGCATTTTTCCCACTCTTCTCTGCTTGTATTTGATCCTTAGACCCAAATGTGTGCCTCCTCCTCTCTTTGTCCATGATTTTCCCCATTTTCTTGCCTTCTGCAGCAAGATTTTTTGGCTCAAATCCCCTAATTTGTGGGTCACGTTAGAAACTTACATATCTGTGCTATGTCCATTCTCTCATTGATTTATGAGGAGCACCACCCAACCACCAGCTTGACTGGTAAATAAATCTTCTAGGATAGAAGACAGTTCTAGGTTTGAATATTTTTAATTCAACAGGGTACTACCTGACAAGGATCATCTCAACTAGTAAGGGTTCCCCCTCACCATTCCCTCTCATGGCATCATCTTCTGTGTAAGTTCTCCACCCATTAGCAATTTATTTTAATCATTATCAAAATGCATTTTATTGTTTTAATTGTTCATCAAAATCCAAAACATTAAACATACTAGCCATGAATCATGGAAACATTTAGACATATATTTACATAGTAGGGGAAAAGGGGTGTTACAAACCCTATCTAATACCTCTTCAAAGAAAAAGGCTCCCTTGAAAATATCCTCTGAATAATTGGAATCATGTACAAAAGGGTTTATTAACCCCATAGATTTAATGTGATCTCTCACAATACTTCTCAGATCATGTCTCTTGGCTTCACCTATGCCTATACATAATTCTTTCAAGACTAAGGCTTCCTTTCTAGCATGAGGGACATTAATTAGAGTGAAACTTTCCACTTTCATGGGGAACTTGGGCCAAATCCTCTTAGATCTTGTAGGTAGAAATGAAGTTATACCTTCGTCTACTGCCTAATATGAAATCTCCCTTCCTAGTAGCTTTTTAGGGACATATTTAGGAATAATATGTGGGACATGTGTATAGCCAAACACATTGATATAGTTATAGTGTTTTCCCATATACCAGTCCCAAATGTATTTAAGAGCTTAAATATCTCCTTTAGATAATATGTGAGAATGATGGTTGAATATAACAGAAAATAATGGTGCCATGAAATTATCACAGATATCCTACAAATACCTCTTATAATTGTTGTCCCACAACTCAAAGAAATTTATGTGGATAGGAGGTAGGCTATGGTTCCAATCCCACCCCACAACAAGAAAACCTATAGAAGAACAAACAACATCTATAAAAAAAGAGGGCATGCAAAAACCTAGTTTTTTTCAGTGCTCGGGCCTCTCTGGCATTTTTGAAGATGTTGAACGTAAGGATCTACACCTAGTTGAAGATATGTCCTGCCTTGGCCACACAATGTTTCATTGGCCATACAGCCTGCGGATCATATATGCTAGCAGTTGGTAGGGTTTCTTGAAATATTGTATCGGATATGACCCGTTGTCCTTCTGAGTGAATTATTTGTCATCACTTCACCATTCTTCTACTAAATCAATTAAGTCGGGGTGGTCCTCATTGAATGTTTCCAGGAATGGCTTGTTCAAATAGTCATTAGGTTCTTGTAGATGGTACATGGCATGAATTTCCTCTAGATTTAATGAATTTAATCGGACTCTCAGCTCATCAATCACGGTAGTTGCGTCTTCATATAGGTGGGAGAATACCCACCTCACAACATCAATGTAATGGAAGAGTGTGGGTCATGCAACAAAAGAATATATACCATTCTTTTTTATATTCCGATATACATCTAGGTCTTCATCTTCCATGGGAAAATATTCATTGATGAATATTTTGTACATATCATTCCATTTCGGGCATTCCTCCATTTCATTAAAGTAGTTTGTATTGGATAACAAAAGCTCGTTTGGACCTTTTGATGTGGGAATATTTCATCTTCATGTCTAAGCTCTCGACATCTTGTGTTTTTGAATTCCTAATCAATACAAAGAAAGAGTAAGTATTTCATAATAGTTTAAGTGACATAAAAGAATGTACCAAATTAACTATGACCATACCTAGATGCTTTATAGGTTATCACTGAAAATATTAGTTAGCCAAAAAAAAAATTATTTCCACAAAGCTCTTTTGTGCACTTGATTCTTTGAACAATGAGCATTATGAGTTTCAAATTAGATTTTAAATGTCTAATATTTTCTTTTTACCTTTGAAATCAATGTGAATAGGCTCCATCTTGTAGCATACTGGAAAGGTATAGAGCCATTAATGTGATCGGATGAAAGATTTTGGGAGAAAAATATCGGATGAGAGTTTTTGAAAATATGTGCTAGAGGAAAGACTTGTTTTGGAAGAGATATTTCCCAGTACTCTTTTCGGAAGAGTGTTATTGGAAGAGTCTTTTTGGAAAGGTGTATTCAGAACAATGTATTCGGAATATTTAATTTAGAAAGAACCTCATCGGAAATCATCTGATTGTTTAGTCAACTATATTATCCAATAGAGATTCCATGAACTAATATTTGGGGTTCGATCTTGGGAAGAGTGTCGATACGTACTTGGTAAAGCGAAAACTATTTTTAGTTTATAAACACTTTTGTTAGTAAACCTTCTATAATTAATCTTCAAAGAGATATAGCATAAGCGCTAAAAGGTAGGCCTATGGGAAGATTTTAAAAGGTAATTTAATCAATAATGAAGACTGAAAACATAGTCTATCGAGAGAATTATCTTTGAAACTATTGGGTCGGAATCAATACACATAATACACTTGTGAGAAAAACCCCAAAATGGTTCTCTGAACGAATATTCGGGAATTAGTCTAGTGAAGTGTTCTTAGACAAGTTTAATAAAAAAAAAGGGTAAAAAGGGGTGGGAGATATGTTAAATTACATAAAGAAATATTTTAAATATTTGCACACCAAATCCTTTTAAACGATAAAAAATAAAACTTAAAGCTTAGTCTCCTGGGAAAAAGCAGAAAAATTAACACTATGAAATTTTACGAAAAGGCATGTCGGGAGAGAAATCTTCGAAAGAGATCATTAGAAAGGTTAAGGTGTTTTGAAATTTTGAACAAGAGGATTCTCACTAAGGGCATCTGATAGGATTTTGGGATAAAATGTTTACAAAATCATTTTATTGTTCTGATGAAGAAGAAACCGAGGATAAGAGTCCAATAGTATTTCGGACGTCAGATATCGGAAAGTTTCTTGTGATCATGATAAAATATCTTTATGATGGCTCAAACCCAATAGATGAGACCCGATAGGCTTGCAGAATTATATGAATCTAAAGAATACATGTGCAAGACCTGACTTATACACGATATTTAGGGAGAGCCCAAAATTAAATGAAACGTTAAAATCGAAGAGATTTGAAATAAAAAGGTGATTTTCCATACAAATGAAGATTGGGAAAAAGACTTTTGAGACTATGAAAAGGAGTATGAAAAGGCTCATGGAAGAAACTCTTCCTTTTATAATCCTTGCAAAGTTACCTAGATTTGATAAACCACTCACATTCTTTAGGATTCATGTAGAATTTTAGTAAGGGGGTGTAACACTCTGTTTTCCCCAGTTTGTAAAAATAACTATACTGGCCAAGTATTGTGGCAAACTCAAAAATGTGAATGTGTAATGTGAATAGACCTTGTGAAAAAGGTTGATGAATGTGAATAATATTATGAATATATATTGCAGCACTGTTGAGAGGGGAATATGCTGAAAAAGAGACCACAATGGCTGGATAAAGGTGGTGGAAGGCACTTGGGATGGTGGCGTTAACTTACACCGAAAACCAATACTGTATTTGGTCTTCACTAGCCCAGAGAACCAAGAGCGGCTCGCTGGCCCAAAATTAATTACTCCCAGGTTGGTAGGTGGATGGCTCCTCATGCGTAATGAGGGATGGGGGTGAAACCACCCATCCGTGGGGTCCTGACACCCGACCATCACGAGGGAGATCGTGCTACACGCAACCTCATCGGAAAGGAAATAGGCAGGAAGAGTGTGCGATCACGGGCAGACGCGAGGGAGGAAGAACTCTGGAAAAATATGCAGAGTGAGTGATAGCAGGAAGAAGGAGAGTAACCTTCATTCCCGATCACTGGCAGATAGAGACGCAGTCTCGCAGTATCGTGGTCTCAGCTCGAGGGTGGCTAGTGGTAAATCTGTTGGGAGTCGTTGAGCCTACGGATGGGTGGAAACGAGCACCCCTCTCAATAGTTGCACCACCTCTGGTGTTTTTCTGATAAGTGTTTTGTCTCTGGCATCTTGAAATATATATATATTATAATATTTATGCTCATAAGCTGTGAAATTGTGAATGATTTAAGTACAAGAATGTCTGTATGGTGTTTTGATCAGTATTGGTAGTTGCGTGTTTATAATGGAAAGACTACGCGTGGCTTATGTTTTCATAAATCGCTATTTAGATGTATACTGATCTAATTCAGACTTCATGTCTGGTTCTCGAGAGAGAGATACCCTTATCTACCTCAGATAGTACCCTGGGTAAACCTCCCATAGAAATACCCTCCTTGAAAAGCCCATCAAGAACCTGGAAAGAGGATGTGAAGGTGCAAGGCCTTAGTAACCCTGCACGAGGAGGAATGATCCTCTTGAAATCCCGAGATGGTTGTGTAGGGATAAGTACCGTTTGACGGGCGAGATCTCGTCGGAAGATCTGTGGTCATTCACGACCATTAGATTGGAAGGAGAAGAGGGGGCGTTAAATGCTTCAACCCCTTTCAATTTGTTTTCATGAGTAGCGTTAAAGGTATAGCTCATGAGAGGTAGTGCAGTTATGCACAGACTCCCTGTGAAGCAAGTAGAGATCGAGGCCCACTCAAGTCCTAGACTTGACGAAGGAGGGCAATAGATATGTTGAAGACTCTATTAAGATTCAAACCCAGAAGAAAGAGCGCAAAGCTCCCAAGTCCCTCTTAGCTGACGAAGCTCAGGACAAATAGCACCTGATCAGATGCACAGACCCTGTATGAATTCACAGAGGTCAAGGAAACCTTTCACAGCTTCAGAGTAGAGAAGCCCAGGAGGGATAGTGTCGTTTTGTGCACGGAGCCATAGCTACGAAGGTCGCAGAGGATAAGCAAATCCCGAGACCTTTGATACTTAAGAAATCTTTCAAGGAGAAGAAAGAGAAGTGCATGCTCAAGGATAAGCTACAACTGTCGTGAGATTAGCTGGAGCGAAATAGATATGGGTCGTCGAAAATGTACGTCCAGACGCACACAAAAGAGAGGAGAAACGGACAGCAGAGACACTTCGAGATAGAAGAGGTGAACAGTCGATAACGGTTTAATCTTGCAGAGTTGCAAGGAGGTTAGGGTTGGGTGATTCAACCCACGAAGTCGCGAAGTGAAAAACGCGAGGAGGAGAATCTGAACCGTTGAATCCAGGAACGGGAGGACCGTTGGATCAGAACTCCGTGGAGATATCGTATACCGGGAGTTCGGGGGTTCGGAGGTTGGAAGGGGCCACTTTCGACCGTAGAAGTCGTGAAGTGCGGAGAGACGAGGCTCGTGAGAACACATGGTACATCCATCAGGTGGGGCCCACGTGGTCGACGGGTGGACACTCATCGCCTGGGAAGGAGTCAACATTCTATTGGCTTCTAGTGTCTCAGAGGTTCGTGAGGTAGGAGCACGAAGGCTCGATGCCCCAACTTGCTAGGTGGCGAGATGCGAGAAGTGCGAAAAGGAAGTCAAACCATTATTGTCTTTCGCATCTCGGGCATTTGCGAGATAGGAGCACGAATGCTCAACACTCCAATTCGCGAGGTTGCGAGTTGTGAGAAGCGCGAAGAGGAAGTCAACCATTGTTGACTTTTGCGTCTTGGGATTTCAGAGAAGAAGAGCCCGAGAGCTCGACGTTTCCACCTACGAGGTTGCGAGTAGCGAAAAGTCGATAAGCGCTTGACTGGCTTCAGCGCATAGACACGGGACAGGGTCCTGTGGTCAAGACCCTAAGGGGGAACCTTACCACTTGCTAGCCCTGTCGGGGTTCGGCGCTTCGTCGTGTCGGGGTTTGCAGAGTCGAAAGACTCGATGCTCTGGTAGCCTTGAGTCACGAAGAGAGACAGAATGCCATATTTGTTCGGCCTGCGATCACGACCCACAATCACATGGAGGTGGACAAGGAAGGAGCTAGCCTGCGCTAGGCCCCCGTAGGACTTCGAGAATGCTATTCTTCAGAGAAAAGAAGAAAAGGGGCGAAAAGTTTTAATTTTCGTAGTGGGTGTCTGACAAATTGGTATCAGAGCATGGTTACAGCACTCGGCCTGCTTGGGCTCATGAACGAGTTGCACAGAAGCTCCATTCAGAACACTCCTAAGAAGAGTAACCCTCTATCTTAAACCCTTTTATATTCAAAGGATCAAAGTTTGAAAATAAGAACCCGACTGTGTATGCATGTGAAAGAATTATGAATTTTTAGCGGGTTATAAAAATGTATCTAACTATTGACTAACAACCAACGTTTGTCTTTTGCACCCAAGCGGGCGATTAGCCGTGGGAATTTATAGACGTGGAGAATGGTAACTCATCTAGAGGTGGGAGAGGGCTCCCACAATAAAGACAAAGAGTCTGACGAAAGAAGGGCAATAGGGACCCCTCCAGATCTAGCTGAGACTGTGAGGAGTCTCATGGTCGAGTTGCAAAGCTGCAAGGCCGACAATGAAAGGATGATTAAAGAACAAGAAAAGAAGACATAAATTAACGCAGTTTTACTGTAGAGTTTATCTGATCTGCAAAGACAAATGCAGCATCAACCTGAAACTTAGAAACATGGTCATGTAAGTGGCCACACTGAGAGGAGCACCTCGAAAAAGGTCCACCCCAGAGGTAAGGGACCAGTGCCGAGTGATTCCTCTGAGAAGGAAGCTGGCGATTCAGAAGACTCTTCCAGCAGCAAAACCAGTTCCTATTCTCGAAGAAAACAGAAGAAGCAAAAGACTTCCAAGGGTCATAAATTTGAGGAATTCAGAAAGGCCAAGCCACCCTCCTTCGATGGTGAGATAAAGAAGGGAGAGGAAGCAGAGGCATGGCTGCCTGGACTAAAGAAATATTTCAGAGTCCATGATTTTTCAGAAAATTTGAAGGCCCGAGTAGCCACCTTCAATCTGAACGGAAAGGCTTCCATTTAGTGGGAAGATCTTAAGAATGTGAAAGGGGTTCGCAAAGAGGATTTGTCCTGGAAACAGTTTGAGAAATACTTCCAGAAGAAGTATTTGTCGGAAAAATATTTCGACGAGAAGACAAAAGAGTTTTATGAATTCAAACTGGGGCAACTCACTATAGAGGAATATGTCAACAAATTCCTCGACTTGTTGAGATATGTGCCTTATATAAAAGCAGAAAAGGCAAAGGTGCAGCGCTTCATCAGTGGGCTACCCAAGGACTACCGAAACATAATTGAATTTGATGAGCCAAAGACCCTAGAAGGCACTATTCGAAAGGAAACATATTGTCAGGAATAGTATGGACATCGAGCAAAACCTCATGAAGGATGGAAACCAAAGAACAGTTCAAGGTTTCAGAAAAAGGGGATTAAATCCCCAGGATTTAAGAACTATAAGAAGAACCCAAGAATGAACTTTCTAGTCCGGAGTGTACTCCAGCAAAACTTTCCCTCATCGAGCGGAAGTAAAATTTCTGGACCTGTACCAGTAAAGACTGATAACCCAAAGAGAGAACCTTTGAAATGATGGGGTTGTGGAGAAGAACATCTCCTGAGAGACTGTCCACACCGACAACAAAATAGTCGGAGGATTTATAACATCCAG
>ML780869.1:24550-79458 GCA_009831015.1 Picea engelmannii | reverse complement strand
TCGTAGAAATTACTTATCAGTTATAGTTCTTAATTTCCTAATCGGTCAACTCTAACTATCTATTTGACCGAATCCCTTATTCGACTTATGCAGTCGACTTATCTGGTTGATTAGTGGGTCTAGTTGGTAGAGCCGACTATCCCATACAACATGTCCCTCCTTCCTCAATTCCTTTCTTGTCTCGAGCAAGGGGGGAGTGTGACTATTAAATTTGAATAGGATTTGTCATATCCTACTAGTTCCCCCGATGAGGTTTTGATCTATAATATATTTGCATAATGAAATAAATACAGATTATTATCAAAAGATGATTAATATAGAATAACAGATATACAGTAAAATTGGTTTCTATTCAATAAGGAAATCAATTGAAACTGTAAAATGCAGTAGAAACAAGTTTGTTAGAATGGAGGTGGCTTATCTCTAAGAAGAGATGTGACGGTTGCGCTTATTTGCAAGAATATAATTAAAATGAGGCTTTGAAGTCCTTTTTAAAATAAACGGGAATTTCAAAAATCCTAGACATCCAAAAACCTAACCCTAAGAGATGAAGCACCAAAACTCATGTGGGCCCCGTTTGGATAAGTTAGTACATCAACTTCCCGGGGTCATAACTTTTGCATACGATCTTTGTTTTAGGTGCACGATAGCTCGTTGGAAATTTCTATACGAGGACTACACATTTTTATTCTATATACCAAAGGTCATTTTGATTATGGCGATCCCTAGAAACGTTGTTTAGGGCCTCAAAACAGCCCCGCAAGTCAAGGACCCAAAAACTAGTGAAAAAACTGCCAAACTGGAAATATGTCAAAATGAGCCAGTTGGAATACGTGGGAGGACACCGACATCCATATATATCAATCATCCCCCCTTAGGAAGCAATGTTATCCATTTCATTGATTTCCCCCATCAGATGAGGAAATTTCTGCTGAATTTGGCCCCGTGTGAGCCACTAGCCTTGGTGCAGGAGCTACCCTGCTTTGATAACTCGATAAAGTTGGATCCTTTGTTAACAATTTCCCTTGATTTGTTTGTCCAAAATATGATCATTGGATGCATGTTGTATGCAGTCGGAGTTGAGCTATGTTGGTGTCATTTTTTCTGTTATCTCTGAGGTGTCTAATAATGGTGGGAAATGCGATCGAAGGACATCCACGTTGAACACTAGGTGCAAGCCGAGGAAAGGAGGAATGTTGAGATCATAATAATTATCACCCACAACCTTAGTGATGGTGTACAGACCATAATGGAGTGGGCAAATCTTTCGATGGGGTCCTGTAAGATGCTCTTCCTGCAAGTGCAACCAAACTTTTTCACCCACCTAAAACTTATGTGGCACCGAGTGTTGATCTTGGTGTTTCTTGTACTTGTCATTCGACTTATGTAGGATATCTTGAACCTATTATAAAATGTGTTGGATCCTCTCAATGAACTGGGTGGCTTTGTCAACTTCAGCTGGAGCAGGATATGAGTCGGCCGAGGTGACCGCAAGGGGTAGTGAAACCTCTATGGGACCCAATGGTTGGAATCCCAACCCCACCTGAAAGGGGTTGTGGATGATTGAGCTATGCAGGGCTCGGTTGTAGTTATGTTGAACATAGGGGAGACTCTCATCCCATGTGAGAGGGTTCTTGAAATTATACATTCGCAAGATATGCACAATCATTCGATTTATAGCCTTTGTTTGGCCATCTATCTGGGGGTGGAAGGTCATGGATTTGGTGAGCTTGGTTTCTAGCAGTGACCATAGGCTTGACTAGAATGTGATGATAAATTGACTATCCCAATCTGAAACAATGGTTTGTGGGATTCCAAAATGTACCCAAACTTGTTCAAAGAAGAGCTTCACAATTGCCTCTATTGTGATGCTCTTCTTGTAGGCGACCATAATCGTCATCTTAGAAAAGGGATCCACATCCACAAAAACAAATTCATTGCCCCGCTTGGTGGACTGGAGACCCAACATGTAGTCCATTGAGATGGATTCCCATGACCAGTTAGGAGTAGTCAGAGGGGTGTACAAGCCCTATTTCTTAGTGGTCGATTTGGAAATCACGCAAGCAATGCAGGACTTGATATAATTTCTGACCTCCTCTTGAAGTCTCGGCTAATAGAAATGTTTCTGCAGCATTGCCACTATATTTTTGACACTGAAGTTTCTTTCCACCCGAATGTAGTGGGCTTCCCATATCAGCTTCACTCACTCGCTTGATGGAATGCAGATATGGCCCAGACGACACAGCAGTCCGTCCTGAAGATGGAAATTAGCAACAACTCCGTTTGCGCCCAACATTTGGTAGGTGGTGGAAAATTCGGGGTCTGTCTTATAGAGTTGGGGCCATCCAGAGGTCTCATGGTCGCAAGAGTCTAGCGACACGGTTGGTGCTTCTCATTTTATACTTGATGTTGAGGTAGAATTGTTGCAAGTACATGGACCACTTATGATGGCATTCATTCTGCAATTTTCCTTGTGTCTACATGAACTGCAATGGCTTATGATCAATGTGGATGATTTTCTCCTTCCCAAGAATGTAATGTCTCCACTGGAGGTAAGCTTGCACAATGGAGCACATTTATTTTTTGTAAGGTACTTACAGACAACATATGATAGTGTCTCACTATGATAGGCCATGGGGTGGTCGTTTTGAGTGAGAACGGTGACCATAGCATAGTCTGAAGCATCTATCTCAATCTCAAAGGGATGTTGCAGGTCCGGTAGTGAAAGTATTGGGACTGAGCACAAGCGTTGCTTCAAATAATCTAACGTTTTTTGTTGGGATCCTCCCCACACAATTTTTTCCTTACCATCACCCCCGGTTACTTGGCTAAGGGCCCATGCAATATGGGAGAATCCTAGCACGAACCTGTGGTAGAAATTGGCAAGGCCCAAGAAGCTTCGAAGCTCAGTGAGTGTGGTTGGGGATGGCCAGTCACGGATGACTTGGATTTTGGTTGGATCCACATGTATGCCATGTTAATCAACGATGTATCCCGGGTAATGAACCTTGTCCATGATGAAGGAGAATTTTTCCAAGTTGGCGTAAAGATAGTGTTGTCGCAAGGTGTGGAGAACCTATTGAATATGTTGCAAGTGTTGTGCCCAAGTCTTGTGGTAAATGAGGATGTCATCCAGATACACCACTAAAAATTTATTAGTGAATGGTCGCAGGATATTGTCCGTCATCCTCATGAAAGTGGCTAGATCATTTATCAAACCAAAGGGCATGACCAACCATTCAAAAAGACCTTCCTTTGACTTGAAGGTGCTCTTCCATACATATATTTGTTTTATCAGGACCTGGTGGTAGCCAGAATTCAGATCAATATTACTGAAGTATTTGGCCCTTATGAGATGATCAAGCAGGTCGTCGATTCAGGGAATCGAGTACCGTTTTCTAACTGTGATTTTATTCAGGACTTGATAATTAATGCAAAGTCATCATGTTCCATATTTCTTATGTACCAACATGATTGGGCTCTCGTAAGGTGATGATATAGGACGAATGTGCCTCTTGTGGACCAATTCTTGGATCGGTCACTTGATCTCCTCATTCTCTAATAGAGAGCAACGGTAGACCGGCCCATTCGGTAGCGATGCACCGAGGGTCAGATCGATGGGGTGCTTGACCTGAAAGTGGAGAGGTACCCTGGTAGGTGAGGAGAATATATCTGAGTATTCTTTCATGACCTTATCCACTTGCTTTTGATGTGTGGAGAGGTCGGTTGTAGAGACCCTGGATGTGGTTGCGATCTTTCACTCATTCTGAGAGCGAATCACAAAGAAGACAAACTTCCTTGTATAGGAGATGACCTTTCTACATTGCTTGGCAGAGATCAAGGAAATAGCACTTGGTTGGAATGCCTCAAGTATCTTGTACAATTTCTTGTTCAAAGTAATAATAACACTCCGAGGCCTAGACTCATATACAGCATGATGTTTCCATAAATATGGTTGGCCCAAAAGAACATTACAAACTTGGAGAGGGGAAACATCACACAATACCTCGTCTTTGAAGGGCTTGATGGTGTAATACAGGTGACATTGTTGGATGATGTGGATGTCGCTTCCTTGGTGGAGCCATCTGATGGTGTGGGTTGTGGGTGCAGCTTTGTTGACAAGGTGACTCACTTGACAAGCTCTGCTAATATGAGGTTCTTCTGGCTACCACTATCAACGATGAAGTGCAGCGGGGTACTCTTCACCCACATCTGTGAATGAAAAAGGTGCTCGCCTTCCTCTGGATCACCTGGTTCACCGGACTAGAGCTTGGTGGTAGCAACAATATTACTGTGTTTTGCGTCAATGATATGTCTCCCCCTTTCTGGTTCTGAATCAGAGTCAAAACTCGCATCTGATTCATAGGCTTTCACCTTAGCCACCAGTGACTACTTCGAGTGGAAATCAACAGTGTTATGCCAGGGGCTCTTATGGAAGTCGCACCACTTCCTGATATCTTTCTTTATCTTCCTGGTGCCCTGCTTTGCTTGCGACCTGGGATGGTTATCATGAGGTTGTCTGTCTTTTCTCTATCCTTTGTTCTGCGAGTTGGGGCCACCCTTTCTTGGCTTTTTCTATGACGAGTTCCCAGGCCCAAATTTCCACATCTTTTGTTTGGGCTTCTGCTTGATTTTGACAGCATATCGGTAGGCCGCACCCAAGGATGAGATGTCCAGAAACTCCATTTTGGCATGGATGTATCAATGAATACCACCACAATACTTGAGCACTAGATGTTGCTCAGAATATTTGATACCCAGATTGGTGCACAAGGTATGGAAGATATTTGTGAACTTAGGCACCACTTGGTCTCTTTCCTGTCGCAGCATGGTCCATTTTTTGTACAGGTTGTCATAAATTCCAACAAGGTAGTATTGTTCCTTAATAGAATCCCTGAAGGACTACAAGGTGACTACGACTGTAAATAATGAGGGTTCCTCTATTTCCTTTTTCTCACAGAAAGTTCCCCACCAATCTTTGACATGGGAGATGAATTTGAGGAACGCAAAAGTTATATTTTCTCTATTCAAGTTATGGAAAGAGAAATACCCTTCTAGTATATTCAACCATTTTTCTACCGCATATGCATCTATCTGACCTTCAAATATAGGAATATAGAAGTTGATTTGTACCTTGAAGGGGGTGGTGCCTCTGTTTGAGGAAGATGCATCACTTGTTGGTAGTCGTCGAAGGATTTGCGCAAAACTATCCATCATCTCGTTCCTTTGTTCCGTGAGGGATTCCTCGAGTAACATTTTGAAGGGATCTCATGTCCTGTCATATTTCTTTTCTTCTTCCATGACAGTTCATTTGGGCGTGCGAGAGATTTTTTCCTCAAGAGAAACAAGCTCGAGACCCAATTCTTTGTACCATGACCTCGTTGGGGACATGCATTAAGAATGACAAGGAGCATATTTCTTTGATACCACTGATCCGTAATATATTTGCAAAATGAAATGAATACAGATTATTATCAAAAGATACTTAATACAAAATAACATATATACAGTAAAACTGGTTTCTATTCAATAAGAAAATAAGATGAAATTGTAAAATGTAGCGGAAACAAGCTTGCTAGAATGGTGGTGGCTTATCTCTGAGATGAGATGTGACGGTTTCACTCATTAACAAGAAGATGATTACAATAAGGCTCTGAAGGCCTTTTTACAATAAACAAGAATTTCAAAAACCCTAGACATCCAAAAACCTAATCCTAGGAGATGAAGCGCCAAAAGTCACGTGGACCCCGTTTGGGTAAGTTAATACATCAACCACCCAGGGTCGTAACTTTTGCATACGATCTTCGTTTTAGGTGCACAATAGCCCGTTGGAAAGGTCTATTCAAGGACTACACATTTTTTTGTTTTATATAAAAGGTCATTTTGACTATGGCGAGCCCTAAAAATGTTGTTTAGGGCCTCAAAATGGCCCTGCAAGTTAGGGACCCGAAAACTAGGGAAAAAACTACCAAACTGGAAAACTGCCAAAATGAGCCAGTTGGAATAGGTGGGAGGCCACTAACATCCATCTAGATCAGGTTTTAACTAGAAGTTTACATTTGACTATTATAATTATTTGAGAAGAGAGAGAGAGGTTACAATTTTTTGAGAATGAGAAAGAGAGAATAATGTCTTTGAAGAAGAGAAGAATTCTAATGTTGACTCATGCTATATTCTTCAAGTTATCTCTTATGATGCGGGCTATGTATTCTTGGAATTGACTTCCCCAAAACAATTCTTTAATATGTTGGACCGACAGGCCTTACATATGTTTTTTACCTGTTAATTTGTGCCTCAAAAAATTCTTAAGTTCTAAATGAAAAAATGAATTTGGAGGAGGAATTTGTATGTGTGATAAAATCAAAAAGAAATATGAGCCAACTGCTTGATCAGGGTGTTTTATTACGTTTGAAATGATCCTCTAGTTGCTATGTTTTCCCAATTTTTTCCTATGGAATCATCCACTCGTTCAACTTTGCATGTGGAGGTAGTGGTGTTGTTCTCTTGTCCATATGGAATTTTTTTTTCCTTCAACGGTCATTTCTAGTGTTACTGATTGATGATTGGAAGTCGTGAAATTCAACTTTGGATTATCAAGTTGAAAAACTGAGGTATTTATCGATATGATGTTAATGCACCCAACTATTCTGTGGGTTGTTACGACAATCCCTCAAATGTTGTTAAATACATGTATGGGGTTGTTTTATGCAAGTGCTAAGAGAACATATTCCATTCGTCATTTGAATATTGGGCCTCCATCCCCAGTGACTTTAACTGTGCCAAGAAATATATTTTATTCGCTAAGGGGGCATCCTGCACTAAGTTCAACTCTAGGTCAAACTTTTGTTCACCTTCCTTATCTTTCCCCTTAACTTGGTCAAGATGCTTGATGGTGTTATCGATTGCCACTTGGTCCTTCTTCACTACTCTCAACCATTCCCTTTCTTTCTTGGACAGTTCGGCATCAACTTTCTTATATTTTGCAATGTGATTTGTAAGAGCCAATTTAAAGTTTGTGTCAATGGTTAGCTCTCTAGTTGTCCTCAAATCAAATATTTTTTTCCTTATGTGCCTTAAGCTTGCTAAAATTCAGGGAGAAACAAGATGGCCAATTGTTGAGTATTGTAATCAATGGTGTTTCTTTCTAGGTAGCCACTTCCAAGTATTGTCAGACCTCCTTGAATTTCTCACATTCGGTTTGGAAGATTGTTGTTGTCTGATGAGCCACCAAGTCTTGATTTCTTCTCATTTTCTGGCTATGCAGTTGTTTTATTTCTTTATTTTCTTGTTTGAGGTCATGGATTTCCTATTGACTTTGGGCACATATGTCGACCACTGCTTCAACTAATCCTTTAAATTCTTATAAATGATCCATACCTTATATTGGATGTTCTAAACCAATTTTTTCTTTTGTTAATAGCATGCATCCATGTAGTATTTCTTTCTTCTTATCTTTTCATTATGTAAGTCAGTTTCCATCCCTCATATCTCTTTTCCATCTATTGGTCGACTCTTTGTGACTTGGTTATATAAGTTGAATATTTGGTTATGTAAGTTGAATATTTTCTCATCGGATGCTATGGACAAATAGAACATTGTCTCTGAAGTCGATTTTGATGATTCGACTGGTTTGAAGACTGTGAATGTGATTAGCTTTGATGTGATTTCCTTTCTATGAATTGTTTTCTTCTTCTTATTCTTCTTCTTCTTCTCTTTCTTTTTGACACTTTGTCGCTCTCTTTTTTTATTTGCTTCTTTATCCTAGTCTTTACTAGAATAAGTTCCTTTGTTCACTTGGTCATCATTTTTATGGTTTTATTCATTGCTTTCCCCTCTTTATAATTGTGTGATATTCTTAGGATTGGTTTCATTGTTCCTTCCATCATTTTCATTCTTTTCATAGCTAGCTCCATTGTTCTAATCCTTGTTTTCAGTCTGCTCGGGAGGATCTGATTGGTTTTTCTGTGGAATTCTGGGGGGAGGGATTTCTAGGGGGGGACTTTTTTTCTTAGGTGACATTTTCTCAGCATTGTTTTCCACTTTATCTTTTTTGTCGATGTTTTGATTCGATTGTTCTGGTATGGTATGTGTATCTTTCTCATTCTCTTTTTGTTTCTCATGTTGGCCTTTTTGTTTCATTGTTGGATTTCCCAAGGATATCGATTCCACCTTTTGGCACTGTGATAGGTTCATTGTCAACTGACTTTTGTGTAAGGGTAGTGTGTTCTAACCCCTGATTATGTGAATCCCCTTTTCCTTCTACGAATATATGTTTTTATGTCTCATTTTCTGCAAGACACATCAGGGTGACTTGACTAATTTACTTTGCTCGAACTAGTTTATGCTTGAGTCAAGTCGGGTGGATTTGACTTGCTTCCAGGAGATGACTTGACTAGGAAATGATTTTTGCTAGTTCTATTCTGCATGTTTTCTTTGACTTCCTCTGAGATTGACTACCTTTGTCTTTCTTGGTCATTTCCATTGAGTGGGGGATATGAAATAGTTTCTTTATAGGACACTTGGTAGTTTCCTTTCATTGGTTTCTTTTTGTGTTTGGGTGCCTCTTTTGTTGTTGTTCTTTCTTCGATAATTTGAGCAAGGTCGATCGAAGGCAACTCCCTCGTTAGGTCAATTGTACTTTCTCTTGTTATTTTCTTCTTTGAGAATGGTTTAGTACTTGGGTAGGGTCTATTTTTGTATGGGAAACATGGTGTGGCAGCAGTTGTATGAGATGTACTCTCCTCTTGATGATCTCCAGACTTTTTTTTTCTATCTCCTAATTTCGACATATTTCTCCAAGGCCACTTTGGTTTTCCATGCTTCATCATGATTTTCTTTGAGGGTTTTCATTGCTTCCTAAAATGTTGGACCAACACTCGACTTCAATATATTTTTGGTGATTTCTTTATCTTGTCGAGTTTGATTTTCCTACAGTTTGACATTCTCGACTATCCAGTTTTTGATAGAGGCTATTTTTTCTCGTGTTGCAAGGTCATCAAAGTTAAGTACAATATCTGACTGAAATGTTTCTTTCCAAATAATATTCACATTTGTTGGAGCTACATCGGTGTCAATGGATTCTTTACCTTTGGTCATTCTTTACTATTACTTTCTTTTTACAAGGGTTCTTTTTGCAGGAGTGTCACCTTCCATGCCCATATTTTTAACAAATGGAGTGGTGTATAGTGATGTTGTTGAACAACTGAGAGGGGGGGTGAATTAGTTGTCACTATGCTTAAACAATTATGCCCATTTTCAAATATTTACAAACCACTCAATGATGATCACAATAATGCAGGGAAGTAAGCAATAGAATATTCAAAATCAATCACACACATGAAATATACAGAGATAAATAAACCTCTTCTTCTTGATATGATAAGTAGTCTTTATTTTATATACACTATCATTCTTATGAGCACCAACTCCTTTTGAGGCTACCACCTATGTTTTACAAGAAGCAACTTGCTGAGAGCAAAAACTCTTTGATTTCTCTAGCACCCACTAGAAGGAAGCGCCAACTCCCTGAATGTTCAAGCACCAACTGGATGGAAGCACCAACTTCCAGTCACAAAGGCACCAACCTGTATAACAGATAACAATAGTTCTCCCTTGCACCACCCTACCAGCCTGATTTTTATGGATGCAACCAGACGGAAGCTTCAACTCCCTATGTTCAAGAACCCACTTGAAACTCTAAGGACAACAGTCCTCTCTATCACCAACCTGCCACCTTGAAATATAAATATTTTCTTACTGAAATGTATTACATTGATATAGTTTTCATCAATGGCTTACCAGTCTAATCATTGTTCTACTACACTGCTCTGCTCTGTCTGCATCAGTGTCATCTAGCTCACTTATTTATGATTTTTGTTCTTCTGTATTTTATGCTCTATGCGCCATGTCCATTCTATGCATTATGCCTCTGCATGCTCTTCACGACACCAATATTTTTCCCTTCAAGTTGTTCACTACGTCTCATCCTCCCCACAGCGTGGCTTCCAATCCAATCAACACCCTCTTCTTTGTTCTGCATATCTTTTACATGTCGAGTCCTCTGCATGATCATCATAGAAACTCTCTGTCTTATCTGGTGGTTATGTTGAATGTGTTCATCATCAGAGGTCATTTTCCTGAGATTCCTCAGCTTCTCTGGAAGTCGCAACTCTTCCTCTTCTCTGTCAGTTGCAGCCAGTTGTCTTTGGCTTCTTTGGATTCTAAGCCTCATCCTTCACGTGACCACCAGCAATGACCAAACACCTACTCAAAAGGAGCTTCTCAATCTCGGTCTAGTGAGCACTAGCTCCATTTCACGATATGACCTTGGGCTATGAACTTCACGTGACCATGCGATTGCAGGCACGTTCATAGGCGGTTTGAGGGAAACCCTCTTTTCACCTCGCAATTCACTACAACCCTCCATGCATCCTTTCTCAAAAACCGTGGTTTCGATTGTGTCCCGCTCAAGAAAAAGTAAGACCCAAGCATGTTCTGGCCCCGCAATGCGATGGGACCATCAATCTCATGATCTTGAAGGTACTCCTCGATCAACGGATCCGATCTATTGTATTTTCCTGCCTTCTTTCCTCCGTCCACGCACGATCCTTAGTCTCGACGACCAAGTGACATGTGGCCCTCCAAACCAATGGACGAGATCGATTTCATCTTTCGGGCTTTGTGAGTCTCGATTCTCAAACTCTGCTTGCTCCCAGATCATTTCATCCGGAGTCCATGATCTAACGACACTTGGTCTTCTCGATTCAACGGTCACAATCCCTTCAGGTATTCGGTGTTTGGAAATCTCAACCTTCCTTTTCTTTTTCCCAGGGCTGACAATCCACTGACGCATGTCCCTTTTGGATAAACAACCACAATCCCTTTGAGTATTCGGGGTTCAGAAATCTCAACTTTTCAACCTTTCTCCTTCATGTTTTCCCGGAGTAGTTTATTCTGGAGTTCACGATCCGTTGACATGTACCCTCCTACATGATCAATGATCATAAGTGACTTCAACACTTCGGGACTTTAAGTTGATCATTGTTTCATTCTCCTCTGGAGTGGTCACCTATTGAATAATTCATAGGTGATGGAGACCACTTGCTGTCAGTTAGCACTTCCACTTACATTGTCCTTCCACTGTACTAGATCAATGGTTGATGATGCATCCAAAGTTTTCTTCAGATTGGACGACTTATGTCCACTTTGGGACTTCGGTGTTTGGGACTTCATAACTTTGGGAAAGTGTTGGTTGTAAATATTCCGAAGTAAAACTCTCGGAGTGACGTCACTTACTTACATCACTTGATGATGTGTCATGAACCTAGTAGCTTCCATGTGTCACTCAGATTTTTGATTTGCGCGTATCCTTGTTGACGTAGTCTTGCTAACGTGGATCCTTATTCACTTTGGGACTTCGGCCTTCAGGACCTCGGGTATTTCGACTTTTCAAGTTGTCAATTCTTCAGAAGTGAGAATCCCCGAAAAGTAACCTCCTCGAAACTTTTAGACCCGAACTAAATGTTGTTCGTCGATCATTTTCTTAGATTCATGGCTCGATCTCTCTGCGATGTTGCTTTTCTATATTATCCTGTCCTTCCACTTTAAAATGATCTGACGGTTAATGTTTACTCCGACTCTCTGGCTCTCCGGCTCTCTGAACTTCAGGAATTTCAGATCTCAAACTAAAAATTATCGAAGTGATTTTCTTTGGAAGTGTGGATCATGTGCCACCTGTCAGTCTTGACGAAGGATGGTCCCTGCTTACTTCGGGACTTTGACAAGTCCGCTCTCCTATGTCATCCAATGTCTTAACCTTCGTGCATTTATTTCTGGATCCAACGACTGTTGATCCTCGATGCTCAGATCCAACGGATCAGATATGTACTTCAACTATGTGCTTCCTCTAGTCATTGAACGCGGATCTAATGGTCATCGGGTATTTGGGATTGGTGATCCAATGGACACTATCTCTCTTCCTCCTGAGCTTTTGATCTCTCTGAATTAGAAGGTTTGATTCATTGTTGTTCTTGCCATCAATGACAAGCACACTCTTCCTATAAAATATGCCAACAATATCCCCCTTTGGCATTGATGGAAATCCTGAAAGGTTGCGCTATTTTGCTTGGACCTCCAACTATAGCATCCAAACAACATCTTTTCTCCCCCTTTGACATCAATGTCAAAACAAAACAGGCTCCCCCTAATTTGTTGCATTACTTTTCAGAGGTATCATATATTCAACTAATACATACTCCCCCTAACAGGATGGACTATTTAGCTTGATAACGGGGTCATGCCCAATTTCTAGCGTAGATACTCAAACTAAGCTTTTGCAAGCAGTTTAGTGAATATATCAACAATATGATCATTGGATGGAATATAACACAAAGAAACAACAGTGTTGGTCACATGCTCCCTCAAGAAGTGATACTTGATGGGTATATTCTTGGTCTTGGAGTGAAATACAGTGTTCTTTGACACACTGAATGCACTGGTATTATCACAATGAATTGGGATCAGTGTAGTATATTTTACCTCCAATTCTGCAAGTGTTTGAATCATCCATAATACTTGGGTACAGCAAGTGGCAGCTGCAATGTATTCAGCTTCTATAGTTGATAAGGAAATGGAACCTTGCTTCTTGCTCAACCATGCTACAAGGGAATCTCCTAAGAAGAATGCACCTCCACTCGTGCTTTTCCTTTAATCCACGCAGTTATCCCAATCAGCATTTGAATAGACTGATAGTTGAAAATTTTGATTCCTAGGATACCATAGGCCATAGTTCATTGTTCCTTTCAAGTATCTGAATATTCTTTTGACAGCTAACAAATCACTATGTTTAGGTGTAGCCTGATACCTTCCTACCATTCCAACACCATGCATTATGTATGGATGGGATGTTGTGATGTACAATAGGTTGCCTATCATACAACTATATGAACTCTGGTCAACATCAAGTGATTCATCATGCTTTCTTAACTTGCATCCAGTCACAATAGGTGTGTTCATAGGTATAGAGTCTTCCATTTGAAACATTTTCAACATTTCTCTTAGATATTTCTCCTAAGAAAGAAATATCCGTTCATACTTCTGAGTAATTTGCATACCAAGAAAAAATGGCAGTTCCCCTATCATAGACATTTCAAATTCAGACTGCATAGCAAAAGAAAACTATTGTACCAATGAGGCATTATTGCTTCCGAAGATGATGTCATCTACATATACCAACAAAATGAGAAAATTGTTACCCTTTGTTTTGATATATAAATTGTTGTCAATTGTTCCTCTCTTGAACCCTTTGTCTTGAAGATACTTATCCAATCTGTAATACCAGGCATGAGGAGCTTGTTTCAACCCATATAAGGCTTTCTTCATCTTGTAGACAAAGTCAGGGTTATCTAACAATTGGAAACCCTCTGGTTGTTCCATATAGACTTCTTATTTTAGATCTCCATTTATAAAATCGAACTTGACATCCATTTGATACAATTTAAATTTTTTATGACAAGCATAGGAAAGCAACATTCTGATAGCTTCTAATCTTGCTATGGGTGCAAATGTTTCATGAAAATCCAGTCCTTCTATTTGAGCATATCCTTTGCAAGCCAATCTAGCCTTATTTATTACAATATTTCCTTGCCCATTCATCTTATTTTTGTAGACCCATTTTGATCCTATTACATTTTTATTTGTTGGCCTAGGAACGAGTTCCCAAGTGTCATTCTTTTCAATCTGGTCCAGTTCCTCATTCATTGATTTTAATCAATTTACGTCTTTACTGGCTTCATTAAATTTCTCGGGTTCCACCATGGATATGAAATCTATATGTGATTTCTCGGTGTCTTTGATTATCCTTCTCCTGGTTTTTACACCTTTGTCTTTCTCACCAATTATATGACTTTTAGGATGATTCTTTTGAGTAATTTTGGAGGAAGGATTTGATGTTGTTTGTTGTCCTGACTCTTCTTATCTGGGTGTCTCTTCTCCATCCGATTCTTAGACCTGTTCATCTTTAGTTTCAGCTATTTCCTCTGTAGTAGACTCAATATTGCTCACCTCTCTTACTGGGACTCCTTCATCAACCTTTAAATCAATGCAATCAACTAATTTATGCAATCTTTTATTAAAGCATCTATATCATTTACTATTGGTAGCATATCCTAAGAAGATGCCTTCATCAGCCCTGTCATCATACTTGCCAAGGTTTTCATTATTATTCTTTATGTAGCACTTACTCCCAAAGGCTTTGAAGTGTTTGATTGAATTGGGTCTTCCATACCACAGTTCATAAGGTGTATTGTCACTATGTGGTCTAAGGTGGGCCTTGTTAAGAATATGGATTGTTGTGTGTATTGCTTCTAACCAGTAAGTTTGACCAATGTTCTTCTCATTCATCATTGACCTGGCCATTTGTTGAATTGTTCTGTTTTGCCTCTCAACTACTCCATTTTGTTGTGGAGTTCCTGGGATTGTGTATTCTCTCTTGATCCCATGTTTATCACGGAATTCCTTGAAATCACTTGACACAAATTATCCTCCTTTGTCTGATATTACTGTCTTTAACCTGTTTCTTGTTTGATTTTCAATTAAAGCCTTAAATATTTGAAATTTCTCAAATTCTTCAGCTTTTTCTTTGAGAAAAGAAACCCAAGTGAGTCTGGAGTAATCATCAATGATCAGCATAAAGTATTTTTCCTTCCTTGTTCCTTCCTGTCTTGATGGTACACATAAATCCATATGAACTAATTAGAGTGGTTTCTCTGTTGAAGTAGAGCTCTTGGATTTAAACTGTGTCCTGGTTAGCTTTCCTACTTGGCAGGATTTACACACAGAATCTTGTGGCTTTGATATTCCTGGAAGATCTTTTACTGCCTCAAGATTTTTGAGCTTGATTAAGTGGTCAAAGTTCAGATGTCCAAGTCTCCTATGCCATAACTAGTTTTCATCATGTTTTCTTAGATGACACTCTTCTCTATCTTCTTTCAGCACATATACATTATTATATGTCCTTATGCCTTTAGCCACTACTTCTCCTGAGTTTACAGAATTTATCTTACAATCTTTGGAAGTGAACACCATTTCACATCCTCTGTCATACATTTGACTTACACTGAGAAAATTATGTTTCAATCCATATACAAGCAGAACATCCTGGGATTTTTCTTTACCATTACTCAAACTCACCATCCCTTTACTCTTGATTTTACCTGGTTCATCATTTCCAAAGGTTACATTTCCTGTTTTGCTTTTACTTATAGACATAAACTTATCATTTTCTCTAGTCATGTTCTTGGAACATCCACTATCTATATACTAGGGGTCTTTTTGTTTTTGAGCTGAAAGCACTAGACCACATTTTTCACTATCTTTCTCTTTCCATGTGCTAGAATTTCTAGCTAAGGGATTTATCCTTGGATCTGCCTTGTAATTATTCAGATGAGAGTTTGCAGCTTTGTGGCCGAAGTTATGATAGTTATAACATTCAAGCTCATTGTTCAATAGGCCAAAGTGATTGGTGCTACGTTTTCTACTCATTGGCTTCTTAGTTCTATGTTGCAAAGATTGTTTATTTCTTGACCTCCTCAGTTGCATGTCTCTAAGCTTAATTTGACAATTTGCAATCTAATGACCAAAATTAGAACAGTAAAAACAGTAACCATGGAATAAATTTTGGTACCTGAAGGATGGCCTCCTTCTTGTCATTCGTTGCTCCATCTTCTGATATATTTGTTTTTTTATCAAGGATCATCTTGTCTTGATTAGGTTTTGGTGGCATAGTAATCATATGGTTTGATTGTCTGCTGACTTGGAACTTGATCATCTTTACTGGCTCTTTGTTTTCTGGTTGTTTGTTGCTTGAACCATTTTCATAACCTAAACTAGTCTTCAACAAGGGAGATCTATGTTTTCTCAGAATGTCATTTAGTTATGTTGAGGCTTTAATTCTTGGAAGATTTTGGAGACATAATTCTTTAAACTTCTCCATATCTTTTATGGTTTTTACTACTTCTTCCAAGGCTTCACATCTTGCCTTCTTTTCTGATAATTGTTGTTTCAGAATGTCCTCTATTTTCTTTGCGTCTTCTAACTCCACTTTTAGTAGGCCAAAGTCTTCATTAGGTTTTTTACCATTCTTTTCAAACTGCATCAACAACTATTTTTGTTTTCTCTTCTTAAGTCTGAGTCTGTCAATCTCTTCTAAAGCATTGATTAGTTCACCTTCCATATCAACAACAACTTCTTCATCATTAACATCACTTCCTATGATTTTATTATCATAATCCTCTTTGGCCATTAGCATAAATTCATTAACCTTATCTTCACAAGAAGATTCACTATATGTGTCTTCTGAAGAGTCATCATTGTTTACACATAAACTTTTCTTTTTACCAAATCTCTTGGGTTTGTACTTCTTTTCACCTTCAAAATTATGATCCGGCTTCTTGTGTGGACACTTAGATGCAAAGTGACCTATATTTCCACAATTAAAACATTTGAAGGGAAACTTGCCTTGGTACTTGCCTGATCCTTTCTTTAGTCTTCTCACAAATTTTTCTTTAATTTCATCGAGCTCATAATCCTCATTCTCATCCGCTTTAAATGATGCTTCTCTGGAGGTGGGTTTATCTTTACCTATCCTCATTTCATAAGAAGCCAAAGTTCCTAGGATTTGGTCAATAGGAAGAGCTTTTATATCATTAATTTATTCTATAGCAAAGACCTTTAGGTTGAACCTATCTGGCAGAGATCTCAAAAATTTTTGAACTAAATAGACATCCTCAATTTTTTCACCAACTCCTATCATTGCATTTACTAGTTATTCAACTCTCAGAAAGTACTTCCCAACAGTTTCATCCTCTTTCATCTTTATTTGTTCAAACTGTAATCTGTAGGTTTGAATCTTGGCATCCTTTACCTTCTCATTACCTTCATAACTGCTAATGAGTTTGTCCCACATTTATTTGGTAGATTCTAAGTGCATAACTTTTACAAATTCTATTTCTACAAGCCCACTCAGAATAGCATTCATAGCCTTAGCGTTGAAACTGAATTCTAGCTTGTCATCCTTAGAATCTATTACAACTGGCTTTACATAACCAGTATCTACCACATCCCAGACATCTGCACCTAAAGCCATTATGTAGGTTCTCATCCTAACTTTCCTGAAGGAAACGTTTGTTCTGTTGAATAGGGGGGGCTTATTGGTTGAAGTTTCTTCATGGCTAGTCATGTTTAAGCTCTAGGATCTACCCTTAGATAAAAGGAACCCTCTCTAATACCAATTGTTGAACAACTCAGAGGGGGGGGTGAATTAGTTGTCACTCTGCTTAAACAATTATACCCATTTTAAACTCTTTACATAACACTCAATGATGATCACAATAATGCAAGGAAGTAAGCAATAGAATATTCAACATCAATCAAACACATGAAATATACAGAGACATATGTTTCCTGAGGAAACCCATAAAGGGAAAAAACCTCTTGTTCTTGATATGATAAGTAGTCTTTATTTTTTGTACATTATAATTCTTATGAGCACTAACTCCTTTTGAGGCTACCACCTCTGTTTTACAAGAAGCAACTTGTTGAGAGCACCAACTCTCTGATTTCTATAGCACCCACTAGAAGGAAACACCAACTCCCTGAATGTTCCAGCACCAACTGGATGGAAGCACCAAATTCTAGTCACACAAGAACCAACCTATATAACATAGAACAATAGTTCTCCCTTGTAGCACCCTACCAGCTTGATTTTTCTGGCTGCAACCAAATGGAAGCATCAACTCTCTATGTTCAAGCACCCATTTGAAACTCTGAGGATAACATTCCTCTCTAGCACCACCCTACCATCCTGAAATATAAATCTTTGCTTACTGAAATTTATTACAGTGATACAATGTTCATCAATGGATTTCCAGTCTAATCATTGTTCTGCTACACTGTTTTTCTCTGTCTGCATCAGTGTCATCATGCTCACTTATTTGTGCTTTATGTTCTTCTGCATTTTATGCATTGTGTGCCATGTCCATTTTATGCGCTATGCCTCTGCATTCTCTTCACTGCACCATTTTTCTTCCCTTCAAGTTGTTCACTGCATCTCATCCTCCCCACAACGTGGCTTCTAATCCAATCAACACCCTATTCTCTATTTTACATATCATTTACACGTCGATTCCTCTGCATGATCATCATAGAAACTCTTCGTCTTCTCAAGCAGTTATGTTGAATGTGTTCATCATCAGAGGTCATTTTCTTGAGATTCCTCAGCTTCTCTGGCAGTCACAACTCTTCATCTTCTAAGTCAGTTACAGCCAGACGTCTTTGGCTTCTTTGGCTTCTAAGCCTCTTCCTTCACATGACCACCAACGGTGACCAAATGCCTATTCAAAGGGAACTTCCTGATCTTGGTCTAGTGAGCGCCAGCTCCGTTTCACGATATGACCTTGGAATATGAACTTCACATGACCACCCGATTGCGGGCATGTCCATAGGAGGTTTGAGGGAAACCCGTTTTTCGCCCAGCAATTCACTACGAGCCTCCACGCATCCTTTCTAAAAAATTGTGGTTTCAATTGCGGCCTGCTCAAGAAAAATTAAGACCCGAGCACGTTCTGGCCCTGCAATCCGATGGGACCGTCAATCTCACGATCTTGATGGTTCTCCTCGATCAATGTCTCTGATCTATTGTCTTTTCCTGCCTTCTTTCCTCGATCCACGTGCGATCCTTAGTCTCAATGACCAAGTCACGTGTGGCCTCCAAACCAATGAATGATATTTATTTCACCTTTTGGGCTTTGGGAGTCTCGATTCTCAAACTCTTCTTGCTCCTAGAGAATTTCACCCAGATTCAATGATCTAATGACATGTGGTCTTCTTGAATCAACGGTCACAATCCCTTCAGGTATTTGGGGTTCGAAAATTTCAACTTTCCAAACTTTCAACCTTCCTTTTCTTTTTCCCATAGCTGACAATCTGATGACATGTGTCCCTTTCGGATCAACAATCACAATCCCTTTGGGTATTCAGTGTTCAGAAATCTCAACTTTCTAACCTTTCTCCTTTGTGTTTTCCCAAAATATTTTTTCCCAAAGTTCATGATCCGTTGACATGTACCCTCCTGCACGATCAACGATCATAAGTGACTTCAGCACTTCGGGACTTTAGGTTGATTGTTGCTTCCATCTCCTCTGGAGTGGTCACCTGTTGAATAAGTCATAGGTGGTGGAGACCGCTTGTTGTCGGTTAGCACTTCCAATTACACTGTCCTTCCGCTGTACTAGATCAACAGTTGATGATCCACCCAAAGTGTTCTTCAAATCGGATGACTTATGTCCACTTCGGGACTTTGGTGTTCAGGACTTCAAAACTTTTGGCAAGTGTTGGTTGTAAATCTCTCGAAGTAAAACTCTCGGAGTGACATCACTTACTTACATCACTTGATGATGTGTCATGAGCCTAGTAGCTGCCACATGTCACTCGGATTTGTGATTTGCAGGTACCTGAAATGTCGAATAAACTTGACACTTGTCATTGTCTGATTGTTCCACGTTTCCTTACTGATGTGGATCCTTATTCACTTCGGCCTTCAGGACTTCGGGTATTTCAAATTTTCAAGTTGCCAATTCTTCCGAAGTGAGAATCCATGAATAGTAACCTCCTCACAACTTTTAGACCCAAACTAAATTTTTCTCTTTGATCATGTTCTTAGATTGACAACTCGATATTTCTGCGATGCTACTTTTCTAGCTTATCCTGTCCTTCTACTTTAAAATGATCTGACAGCTGGAATTTACTCCGACTCTCCATACTTCGGGGATTTCAAATCTCAAACTAAAAATTCTCAAAGTGATTTTCTCTGGAGTTGTAGATCGTGTGCCACTTGTTAGTCTTCACGATGGATAGTCCCTTCTTACTTCAGGACTTCGGGACTTTGACAAACCCGCTCTCCTCGCTCATCCAATGGCTTAACCTTTGTGCATTTATTTATGGATCCAACGAATTTTGATCCTCGACACTCAGATCCAACGGATCCGATCTGTACTTTGCCTATGTGCTTCCTCTGGTCACTGAACGTTGATCTAACGGTCATCGGGTATTCGGGATTGGTTATCCAATGACCACTGTCTCTCTTCCTCCTGAGCTAATGATCTCTCTGACTTAGAAGTTTTGGTTCATTGTTGTTCTTACCATCAATGACAAGCACACTCGTCCTGTAAAATATGCCAACAGATACTTCTCTTTCCTCCTCCAACTAAGAATCTTATAAAGGTGTAGGTAAAGTCGGTCTATATTGTAGCACCTCTAGTAGGATTTCCATTACATATCCAAACTATCTATCATTCTCTTCAAATATTTAGAGCTTTGTCAGTTGATATTCTAATTTCATTGGTGTCGACCCACCATTGATTCCACACCAGATCGTAGTGATGTTAAGACTGATATGGATGTGGGAATTTGGTGGTATTTCTCATCAAACTTTATGGTCAAACCTCCATCTTTATGATGCATTCTTCAAGTTATTCACCCAACTTCTGAACATTTCATTAGTGGGCGGGGAGTCAAATGAACCGATTGCTCTTGGCTAAAAAACCCTATAGTTTTCCATGGTCAGACCCTGTTTTGTTGTAAAAGATAGCTCCCCGACTGGGTTGACTTGACTCATGGTGAGCCAAATTAGAAAATAAAGGAATTTGATGGCCCACCCATTTTCCTAGAATACCCTACAACTACTCTTGAGTGTTGCAGCTAGATGCTCATCCTAGATGAATCTTGTGCCCGCTTGGAGAATTTGGACAACATGCTCGAGCATCATGAGCTTAGCATTGGATGCTCAAATTGCAGTCATGAAGCATAGTGAGATGATAATAAATTCCATTTCGCTCTTAATTTTGTTCCCATGTTGATTAGTAACCCCTTCGAATTCATTTTTGAAGTTTCTCTTGTAAGGAACTATATCCAATCGTTTAAATTTAGGATTTTGGGCATTGTTGTGCCCATGTGTGGTAACCCTATAACAAAGTGTACCATTCCTCCAGTTATTCCTAATGGGTAGTATAACAACAATTCCCATTATGGTATCGACTAACTAGAAATTTCATTTCCTCTTCCTTCCATCTACCAAACTCTGCTACTTGCGGGGCTCCCGGGAAATGTTGAATGCTAGTTTTCTCCAAGAAATTTGTTTCTTCTTTCCAAACTCTGACCTCCATGCCCCATGCAGTGAAGTTTTTCCATTGTTTATCCCAGTCAATCTCTTCCATTTTTGCACCATGGATGTTTTTCATGTGGACTTCTAACTTTGTTTCGGTAGCTCTGTCAAATTTAGATTTTGTTCATGACTTGACCAATGAGTCTAGGAATTGACCTCTCATTCTCAGCATGGTTGTAGTTCATTTTTGGTTGGAATGGAAGTTTATTTTATGAGGTTTTGGGATCAATTTCTTGGCTACAAAATCAGTTCTCTGAGTGCTATGATTCTCTGGAGTGAATCGTCGACAAACAAATTCAAATGCATCATCTATATTTATAGGCAAGAGGTGAAGTGGTGAATTTAAGTCAGCCAATGGTTTTATTGATTCTTGTGCATAAATAGTTACAGAGAATGTAAATTCTTTTTCATTTGAGGGGAGGGTTGTGTCATTGGAAAAGTGGTGATCGAACCCATCCCGTCGAAAATTGATTGCATCGAAGTCATCCCGGTGGCTATTTCTTTCAACTAAGTCATTTTATTTTCTTGGGGAGTTATTCCAACTTGGTCAAATTTTGTTGTTTCTTTTCTTTGGATGATCTGGTTGTGTCTATTCTTCCAGTCGATCAAGGATCTCCAGTCAAATCGTCCGACCAAGTCAATTTTCTTCTCTTTGTCGAATTGGGTGATGTTCACCTTTCCATATTCTTTTTGATGATTTGTTTGAAGATAATTACACCTACTTAGTTTGTAGTTTCCATGCTTGCTTGATTTATATTTTTCTCGCTCGCTTGATTTATAACATTCATGCTCGCTTGGTGTGGGGATTTCACATTCAACTATCTTGAATACTTCTCTTTCACTTTATTGGCTGGCTCATTTGTTTAAAAGATCGTGAAAATTTTGTCTTGGTGTTGAAATTCCTCTCTAAGTATCCTTTGTGATGACCAGGGACTTTTTTCTCTCCTCGTGTTAAGTATATTTATCTTGAATGAGTGTTTTTTTTATGGTTTGAGTCGGTCATATATATTGTTTCCTTTTAAGAGTTTTTGTACCTAATTTCCATAACCGACTACTTTATTGCTTATGTTAATCTCTTTTTGTTTTATTTAATCTTTCCTTTTCCTTTCTTTTATTGCTTGTCTAATTTTTTTCTTTTCTCATTTTATTTGTTTTTTTACTCAACCTAGGTCTCCTCGAAGGGTTTTCTACCTAGTCAGATATTGTTGGTCCCCCCGAAGAGGTTTTCACCAGCAATTCTTTAGATTGCTATGTGTTATACTTATTTATTTGGGCCCCATTTACTATTTTCTGAAAGGGGTGCCCTTACAAATTTCTTAGTTGAACTACTTCCGACGATCAAATATCCTTGCCCATGTAAGGTCCCAACCAAGCAGTTTCTAATTTATGTGTTTTTCCCTTTATCCTGTTGTCATATAATAATACCAAATCTTTTTTGTTGATGTATTTTCTCTTGATGTGTCAGTCGCGTCAATATTTGTGTTGGTTCTTTTGAGCTTCTTGATGTTGATGTGTTGGCATCCTTTATTCCTCTAGTTGATTAAGTTGGTAGAAGCATTGTCTTGTATTTAGAATATGGTTGAATTCGAGGATGGATGTTATCCATCTTGCATTGCACAGAAGTGTAGTGGGATTATAGATTCCTAACCATAAAAAAAATTAAACGATGTTTGGCCAATCGATCTTTGTATGTTGTCCTATATTCCCACAGTATTGTTGGGACCTTATCATCCCAATCATTCCTATCGAGTCCGCAGATTTTTGTTAGGCCCTTGTGCAATGTTTTATTAAAGGAATCGATTGTGCCACTATCTTTTGGATGATAGGTGGTTGTCTTCTTATGGTCTATCGTGAACTTTTAAAGCAATATTTCACTTGTGAAATTGACAAAATGTGTTCCATGATCATCGATTAAAGTTAAAGGACAGTCAAATGTAGTTATTATGTTTTTGTATACAAATTTGGTTGTTGTCTCTTTTGTACAATTTTTTACTGGTTCTACTTTCGCCTACTTGGTTAGATATTCAATTGTTGTGATAATATACTTTTCCCATATTCTCTTGGATATTTTTGGGAATGGGCCCATGAAGTCGATAACCCATATTTCAAATGGTAAACAAGGATTTACCAAATGTAATTGAATTTCATTTTTCTACAGAGGTCAACCCATCCTCTGGCATTTGTCTTACTTATTCACCTATTCTTGATAGTCTTTATGCATAGTCAACCACCAGAGGCCTGCCTGAAGGACCTTCCTAGTTGTCTTGTCAACTTCAAAATAACCTCTTGTGGGTCCAACATGTGCTTCATTGATTATATATTCTCGCTTGTGTTCCAGGGTGCATCTTCTGAGAATATCATCGATTCCTAGCTTATAGAGGTAACCATTCATGAGAGTGAATAGTGTCACTTTCATTGCTAGGATCTTGTTTTTATTTATTGGGAGATCATCAAGAGTCTTTCCCTCCTCTAAAAATGTTTCTATATCTTCAATTTCCTTGGGGGCAGCTTCGACATGAAATAGATGTGTCTCAGGGAATTCATTGTATATCTCAATCAGATCTTCTCCTGTCTCAAGATGGGATAGATGGCCTAGGATGACATTATTTTTTCCTCATTGAACTACTACTTCAAAGTTGAATTTTTAGAATAGCAGTAGTCATTGACAATTGTTTCCCTAATGCACTCGCTTATTTCCTAAATACTTAAATGCTTGATGGTTTGTGAAGAAGATGGATGGGTTTTCCAATAAATAATGTCGAAATTTTTATAGGTCAAATATCATGGCCAAGGCCTCCCATTCTGTTGTTCAATAATTTTGTTCTGCTTTATTCAATTTTCAACTGGCATAGGCATTAGGTTGATCAACCATGTTGTCATATGCTTGGGGTAGGATTGAGCCTACAGCAACATTAGATGCATCAACATGGACATGAAAGTTTTTAGACCGGTCTGAAAATCTTAGTATTGGTGTTTCTTCTAGTTTTCTCTTTAGTAGCTCAAAAGATTCATTACATTCCTAGCTCCATTGAAATTCAACTTCTTTTTTCAACAACACATCTATTGGGAAGGTTATATCGAAGTAATGGAAAACAATTTTTTTGTAGTATTCAGTATGCCCAAGGAAGACTTTTATTTTCTTTTGATTGACTAGTGGCTTCAAGTTGAGAATAAATTTTCTTTTTCCATGTTGACCTTGATTCCATCTTTGCATACAATTTTCCCCGATAGGATACCTATTGGTATGGAAAAGATCCATTTTTTGATATTGAAGGACAAGTGAATTTGTCAACATCATTCGAAGCCACTGTATGTGGTCTTTCAATAGGTTTTAAATAGTCTAGTCATCAAAGTACATGACCATTTTTTTGTAAATGTACTCCTCAAATGTTTTGACCACTATCTGGGAAAATATTGTTGGAGCCTTCTTAATTCCAAACGGAATTACTGTGTATGTGAATGATTTGAACTCAGAGATGAATGTTGTTTTCCCCTGGTCTTCCTTTGAAATTAGTACTTGGTTGTATCCTGAGAAGTCGTCTATGAAAGAGTAGAATTCATACTCGGTGACTTCCTTAATAATTTCATTTGCAAATAGCATCGGGAATGGATCAGTTACTCTTAGCTTGTTTAATCCCCTGAAGTCAACACATATTCTTAGGATTTTTGATTCATGATTTTTAGGTTACATGACCATTGGACTTTCCCATTATAACTCGTCGATGGGGTAAATGATGCATGTGGCTAACATTGCCTTTATGGGATTGGCCCCAAGTATGAGGGAATTTTTCATCTCCCCCATATCTTACACCAATCCTTTCAAATATTTTTAATCACGAGCGAAAACATCCTAGTATTCTCGCAATAGGTCAAGTATTTTAGTAGTTTGTTTGGCTGATCAATATTCACCTATTCTCGCCATTTTCAGTCGACCATCTATTGAGATGTCAAATTCCTTTATCTTAATTTCTACGTCCATCCACTCTAGGAATTTGGATTCATCTAGTTTTTGTTCTCTTTCTTCAATTGTATTATGACTTGGGGGAAAGTTAAGTTTTTTTGTATCTTCCTTGTCTTCCTTGGATACTGAAGACATTGTATTTACATAACTATTTATTGCAGGATTATTTTTTTCCATCGAAAACTTTTTGTTGTAAAACTTATGTTTTCCATCTCTATTCGTCGAGCACTTATGCTATCTTGATTTTGTTTCAACACAAAATTGCAAGTTGATTTCAACCCAATGTCGAATTTGTCTTTGCTTCTCTTTTACATTTTTTCGGGATTTGGCTTCTCTAGAAAATTTTTTGTTTCTTTTGCAGCCTCTTGCAAGTGTGCCTCCTTTGAGATGAATTCAAACTCTATAATAAAAAATATATATTTCATTCCAATTAAACGTGTGGCCACATGCTTCTTCAATTTTATACCACTTGTGTGGTATGTCATCCAATGTATTAGGGAACATGTGTGGCCATACCCTTTCATCCATATATCATACTCTTCTCCATTCATTCTCACATTGGTGAATATGAGCAACTCGATCAAACTCGGGTTTGAAAGTTGGGATGTCTACTTTCATTGATAACTTATTTCCGCCAAATTGTTATACAAATTATAAGGTAGTGTTGTTCCATGTTTGCAGGTGTGCGGAATGGGTTTCCTACCATTGATGTTCCTAGCTAGTGAAGGATTATACTAAGCTTTGTACCCTCCCATGTTATCCAAATAACTTAGACACTTCGTCAACATGGACCGTCGGGGAATTTGTTTCAATGAACCACAGGGGAGGTCCTAGTTGCGTATTAGTCGGAATTAGAGTTTGTGTTTGTTTTATCTTTTTCTCTAGCACGGTAGGGATTGCTTGTACTGAGAAGCATGTTCTTGATTGCTTTATTGGGATTGCCTCTATCGACCAACATTCCTTTGCTTGGGATTCATAATTATCTATTTTCCAATTGTAAAGTTTTATATATGAATTTTGTCTTATCGACAATGGTGTCCCGACTAGGATTTCTCCTTGAGAATTTGGCTCGACATTTTATTTTTGTTCATTCATTATTTGCTAGAGTCAGTGAGCCTCCTAGGATTCATCCCATGTTTTTATCTAAGGTTTTCCTTCATTTGGATCCAAGGGTATGACAATTTCCCTTTTGATATATTTCAATTTAATTATGTCTCTTTCAATTGAGATAGTCTCCTTCATATTTTGACCCCGTGGTATTTTGACTAATGCAGGATATGTGGGAATTCCCTTGACCAAATTAATTGCTTCAAAATTGACACTTGTTGGAATCCAAAGTATGTAATTTATGACATTTTTTAGTGTGCCAATTGGTTTAATGAACCTTTTATCCTCTAGCTTTAAGAAGTTCATTGTTGGAACTAGCGGGGGTTTTCCAAGTTGATTCCATGTTTCTCTAGGGAGGATGATTACTTGCAAGCCGAAGTCAACTACAACTTGTTTGATCATGTGGCCATTGATTTCAAGTTTGAATTGTGGGCTGAAGTCATTTGTATGCTTCTCTTGTGCATATTGTCGAATATTTTTGAATGGTATTTGATCCTGTTTGTATTCTCTCATAATGTTCAATAGGTCGATAAGGTGAATGACTGACCACTTTTATTTTAGTAATTGAAGGAATTATTATAGAGATATGTATGAGGTACTTGGATGTCCTCCCCTGTTTCCATTTAGGTTATCTTGGTTGATATTTTTAAATAACTTCATTGCTTCCTGCATTACTATTTCCTCGTGTTCATGGTTGGGATATGTATTTTTGTATCCCTTTTTTGGGGCTGGAAGATCTAGATAAATTCATTCACCTGCTCCTAATTTTGTTACAACGTGGAGATTTTTTTAATTTAGTATGTCTTTATTGGGAAATGTGTGCAAGAGGTTCATGTTTCTCTTCTGCATCTCTTTCTCTAGTATGATCAAGAAGTCTTCAAGTGAGTGGTCACCAATTCCACATATATTAGAGAACTTGAGATCAGTTCTATATTTTATAGGGAAATCAGGAATTATGTGGTCCTCTTTCCAATAATTGAAGTAGTAGTAGCGACCCTAACCACATCCTTGACATGTTTTTCCTAATACTCCTATGTATTCGCCTCTTCCTTGGTAACCCCCACGGCCTCAACCTATGTATCCATTTCCATTTCCTTGGTTGACATTATGGTTAGTCATTTGTGTGTGTTATGTCAAATGAATATTCACTTTGTTTTTCCCATTTAACCAACATTCCTATATAGAGAGACTATTTTCCTCACACATGTGCCACCATTTTGGTCGGGAATTTCTTAAATTATGTGAGAAATCCCTTGTGGCATGATTTGTCATGCTCTTGTAGATATCATGGAATGTTTCTATTTGGATACGTTGGACAATTGGATCCAGTGTGTCACTAAATTTGAAGTAGTCCTCAATGTGTCCTTCACTAGAGAAAATTGTGCACTAGAGTTTGTTTCGTGAAATAGACATGTTTTTTATGGACTGTTGTAATTATGTGATTTTTTCCTCTAGTATTTTTTCTATTGCTAATGAATTTGATGCTCCTTCATCATCCATCTCTATGCACTAAGATTTTTTCAATGTCCCCTCACATGAATAAATTTCATACATTTGTAACAGAGTTTTTATTTTTTGTAGAAGTTATGCCACAGGAATTTGACTCAATAGGTCTTTGAATATTTTGTCATATTCTCGAACAGTTTCACCCAGAATTTTTTTAATTTCTTTATTTTTTTCCCAACTAGGTGGCTTACATCTTGTATCTTAAAAAATGTGAGAGAGATTTTATTTATCTCCACCTTTGATCTTTGCTGGTTGTTTGTAAAAATCATGAACCAGGTGAGGGACCTAGCTCGAAGCATGCCCCCAAATTGTGTCATCTGCTTGTCTTTGTCAATAATGTCGGTTGCATCCCAGAATATGTCATAAATGAACCAATGTTTTTTGGGATATTCATCCCCTTTGTAGATGGGAATATGGTTGAGGCCCATTGTGGATTTCTTGTGGTTGATTTTGAGTATTTTCTTGTGCTTTGATTATAAGTGTATCTCTTATATGACCATCATTGTCAGTTCAGCACCATAATTTTTGGGATTGAGTATCTACATGAAGTCTCTGACGGAGGAAGTATGTAATACATGGGCTAGATATTCTTGTGGTAGAATGTCAAATCGTAGGTCTTGAATCATCAATATCCATGTTGTCGACATTGTCGATTTCTTACTCGACGCCACTAGCTATCATACTCAATTGTAATCTTGCATTTCTCCCAGGAGTTGTCGGGGTGCTCTCTATGGTTTCTCTAGAAAACTGCCACGCTTGGGTAGGCTTTCGATTTGAACTCCTGGCATCCCTTTCATTTTGTAACTCTTCTCACCTCTTTTTTTTGTTTCTCCTACTCTAGTCTTTGGATGTAAGCTAAGGTTTTATAGACCTGCAATCGTCGTACAGACTTCCCTTTTGAAGATGATGTGTCTCTTGTTTCATTTATATTCCTCCTGACTTCATACATTATCGACTTTGGTGCAATCTAAATGACTTATATCATCTCACAGATCACCCAAACCCCCATTGTTGGCCTGACTTACTCGAAGTCAATCGTGTTGATCCTTTTTGTTGTTCTCAATTCTTTAAAAAATGATCCCAGGCTTATCTTGTATCTTTGCAATTAGCTTTGAGGAATTCTTTCCACTCTTCTTTCTTTTCTTTCCAATTTGAGTTTGATGGATTATTATCCAAGAGGGGTCGGTATTCAACAATGTATCTAACTCCCTTTTCTAACAGAAATCTATGTAACAAGGATGCAACTATGCAAAGGAAACCGTCATTCATGTCAATGTCAAAGTTGTTTTTTACGGTTTCCACTGATGATCTATCTTTGATTGCTTGTTATTAAATATAATCATTACTATTATTTCAAGCCACTCATTCAAATTTTTTCTTCCTTAATTTATTATTTTGTGCATATATTATTCATCTGGAGTGAGTTTAAGCATTAGTTGATTGATTGATATATTTAAGTAGTGCCTCTGGAATAGTTTCCAGGAATCATTTGTGTGTTTCTGAGAATAATTGTGTACATGCCTCTGCTAGCATCAGTCGATTCCTCCTTATTTGATTTTTGATGCAATTTTTTATTTTTCACTCCCACCATTCATGTATATGTTCCAAGCTTAACATATATGTGATTTTTATTTCATACATTCCCGAGTTTAGAACTATCGGCAACAAAACCAATGTTCTAATCTAATAGAAATTATGAGAAGGTTACCAACAGTTCCTTACACAAAGAAGCATATGTTGTGACATTATGTACAATCACACATAAACATACATGGATGCATACACAAGTAATGGGAGTACTAGCAATATCCACTTTATTATATGTATAAACAACCTTAACCTATTTTTGTTACATAGTCTCACATATGTATATACATTTCATAACAATTACTTGTCAGTTACAGTTCTTAATTTTTTGGTCGTTTGACTCTAACTGTCTGTTTGATCGAATCCTCTATTCGACTTTTACAGTCGACTTACCTGGTTGACTGGCAAGCCTAGTCAGTAGAGTTGACTAACCCCTACAACATTCCACCTTTAAAAGATACAATAGGGTTATCATTTAATTTGCAATGAGTGGAGCTCACCGATAATACCCAAAAGGACACATATAAGCTCGCATCTTTCTTGCATGTAATTTATGAAATTCATTGGAAGAGTAACACCATGACAAGGAGGATACCACAATTACATCTAAATTTTGCATTGTATTTTCTCCAATAGATAACCTGGGAATTTTATTAGGATTGAAATATTTTTTCATACCCAGGTCCCCTTACATGACCTTGACACCCTTATATTTATCCATATACACATAGTAGATTCTCCATTTTTGGGTACCTTTTAGACAGATCCATAGAGGAAGTTTTACCTCCATGGTTCATAGAAGATAATATATTTCTTCCAGAATATGGTCAGAACCAACAAGACTAAGTTATGATATGGCAGTCAATTCACAATCTCGTTAGAAGGAATAAAACAATCAAAAAATAAAATTGAACAATGACAAACTAAAACTTCAAAAAGAAAACAATCAAGAAATGAAACCTAATATATATAAGACTACATCACCTAAGGTGATCATGAAAAATATGTTTTAAGGATTTGGCCATTGACGGGGAGTTCCTCAACCTCCCCGTCCAATTTTTTGAGTTTGAAAGTCACAGCCCCAATGTTTTCATAAATTTGATATGGGCCAAGCTAGAGTTGTTGAAACTTAGTGTGTTTCCCTTTGGTTTCATTGGATTTGTCCCACTTGAACACTAAGTCTCCAACATGAAAATCCTTTTCGGTGAAAAATATTTTATCAAACCAGTGATTTACCAACTATTTATGTTGATCTAGCTTTCTTTTAGCTTTTTCCCTTTCCTCTTCTAACTTGAGCAGAGTATTTAATCTATGTTGTGTGACTAGAAAATTTTCCTCTTGGGATGATATGGATAATTGCAAGGAAGGTGAGAAATTGTGAAGAAATTTTCACTCAGATACATTAGCTGAGGGGTTCCAGAGTTTCAGAGAAACTTGGAACAAATCTACTCACAAAAATTATTTTTCGAAGGAAGGATTGAATAGACTTTTTGTTATGAGGAAATGGAATCTTAGAGATAGCTTTAGTCCTTTCTGGATCTATCATTATTCCTACTTTTGAAACAACAAACCCTACGAGATTTCCTTCATCTATAGAAAATATGGATTTCTTGGGATTGAGATAGATACCATACCTTCTACATCTATCAAAAATATACCTTAAGTGATGGACATGCTCTCTTCCATTTTTAGAAAACAAAGTGACATCATCAAGATACACTAAAACACTTTTACCAATTAATCCTCAGACAACTATGTCCATGGTTCTTTGAAAAGTAGCTCCAACATTTATTAGTCCAAAAGGAATTTTTTTGTATGCATAAGTTCCCCATTTGGTCCTGAATGCAGTATTCAACTTATCATCATGGGAAACTAGGACTTGATTATATCTTGAGAAACCATCTAGGAGGGATAGCATCTCATAACCAAAGGCATTCTGCATATATACTCCATGGGATTAATAGGGTAGTTATCTTTCTTAGAGGATTTGTTTAAATTATAGAAGTCTACACATAACCTGATATCTCCATTTTTCTTCCTGACAAGTACTACATTGGTTATCCATTGTTTGTGCCTGATAGGGAAGATAATGTTGGCATCCAATAATTATTAAATTCTCCTTCCAATGGGGGTTCTAAATTGGGGTGCATTTTCCTCAACTTATGTTGAAAGTGTTTAGTGTTAGGCTTCATGGTTATGACATGTTGAATGATCTTGGTTTCAAATGTTTTTAGATCATCATATGTCCATGCAAATATATTTTTGTATTATCGGAAAATTTTTATAAAGGCATGCTTTTCCATTGGAGAGAAGTTGGTACCAAGCTTGATAATCTGAGGGATAATGTCAATTCCAAATTAATCACCTCAAAATGCATAGATGAACTATTTATCTTGCATTTGGTGACCATTTTAAAGTTATCATGTAAATCATATAACTTTTCTAGTTTCACCACAAGCTTTGGAATGTTATTCACTAGATTCCTTTTGTCCTTAGCTGGTTTTTTTTGCAGGTATTTTTGTTTGACAGTTCAGATCTTGGTCATGTTGAAGTTCATAAATGGCCAAGTCTTTAAATGTGTCTTTCATATGGAAGAAATTGATGATCTGTTAATCATCTTCAAAAACTCTCCAATTTGATATAGTGTCAGGTACTTAGGGCCTATATAATAATTCCACATAGAAAGTGTTAGTAATTGTACCCTCTCATGGAATCATCTTAGAAGAAACATTAGCTAATAGGTTAGCATCATAATTCAGAGAATGAGGAATAGGATTGATATTAAAAGCATCAAAGTTTTTAACTAGATACCATACCTCTTGTCAGTAGTGTTTCATATGACCATAAATGTTGTGTATAGTGTTTCATATATTTATTATGACACTTTTTGATCACCAAACACCTTCAATAATTTAACTTTCAGATCCATTTATTTTCTTAATCCCTAGATGAGGGCTTCATATTTAGCAATATTATTTGTACATTAGAATTCAATTTTATAGGCTATCAAATTTTTACTACCTTTGGGGTATTTGAGAATGTAACCAGCACATGTACCCTCATTAGACTTGGATCCATCAAAGAACATAGTCCACATATCAATATTTAGATTGGAATTATTTTCTACATCATAATTAGCTTGTACATCAGGGTTAGTATCTTTCCTACCTACTATATTATAGTCAAGCTTAGCAATCTGAGTGCAATGAAGGATTTCATATTGCATATGTGATTCTGCATGTGGAGATATTTTAGTAGTGAAATCTCCAAATAAAGTGTCTAATATGGAATTTCCCAAGATTAATCGATTCAACATTATTGTCTCATTTGAATCATTAAAACCTGTGACAACGTGATTCATGTATCTTTCCCTATCTACTCTTATCTAGTTCTATTTTCCATTATAGGGAAGTCATAGATGAGAACAATCAGTGGAAAAATACCCATTCAAGAATGCATAGCAATCTCTACTTAATTGATCTAGATTATTTTCGGCACGAAATGAGAGAGGAGATATAATAAATAAATGCACAGAGATATCGTGGATATCCAATAATATAATATAAACGTATCAGAGATGCAACCATAAACACAAAGATACAGTAATACACGATTTCTATTAATGAAAGAAACGTACAGCGACTGTAAAAATACAAAGTGAAAGACTCACTAGAATGGTGGAAGCTTATCTCTTAGAAGAGATGTGATGGCTACTCGCATTCGCAAGAAGATGATTAAAATGAGGCTTTGAAGGCCTTTTTATAGTGTCAAAAAACCTAACCCTAGGAGATGAAGCGCCAAAAGTCATGTGGGCCTCGTTTGGGTGTTAGTACATCAACTTTCTGGGGTCGTAACTTTTGCATGCAATCTTTGTTTAACGCATATGATACATCATTAGAAAGATCTATCTAAGGAATACAAATTTTGACAAAAACTATCATGCATTTTTTTGTTAACCATTTGATGCACAAAAAAATGTCGTTTAGGGCCTCAAAACGGATCCGGAAGTTCAGGACCCGAAAAACTGCCAAAAATAGTAAATTACCAAAATTGCTAGAAAACAATATTGAGCCAGTTGGAAAAGGTGGGTGGCCACCGATATCCACATAGATCAATCCTCCATCCTTAGGAAGCAATGGTCTCCATTGTGTTGAGTTCCCAGGGGAGAGAGGGAAGCGTTTGTTGAATCTGAATCTTGGTGAATTGCTTGCCCTGCTGGAGACGTGACGCTACTCGGTATGTGGAAGGTTGTCATGAACCTGTTTAGACTGAGTCTGTTCAAAAATTCAAGCTACATGAGAGGTCTGTGTGTAGAAGGAATCTGTGTGCTTTGTTGCAACCTTTTTGAACTACTTATGTTGGATAGAAGGTGCTTGGGGCGAGACTGTAGTGGTTGCAGTGTCCTTTTGCTCCCCTATTGAATAGATTGTGAAGAAGATAAATTTTGCAGTATGAGATACTACCTTGCGGCACTGTTTAGGTGGAACAATAGTCAGAAATACCTCTGGTATTCTGTAGAGATGACCCCAGAGAAACAATGACACTGTGGGGTCAAGACTCATAAACAACATGGCACTTCCACATATATGGTTGGCCCAAGAGAACATCACAGACATCCAGTGGGGCAACATCACATAATACTTCATCCTTGAAGGGTTGGATGTCATATGACAATTGACACTGTTGGCTGACACGGAGATATCGTCCCTGGTGAAGCCACCTGATGTTGTATGGTTGCGGGTGTGGTTTTGTCGACAATCCCAACTATTTGATGACCTCTGCTGAGATGAGGTTCTTTTGGCTTCCGTTGTTAACAATAAAATGAAGCAGTGTCCCCTTCACCCACATCTGTGAATGAAAAAGTTGCTCCCCCTCTTCAGGATTTGTTGGTTCTTCTGGTTGAATTGTTGTGGTCGCGACAATAGCAATGGGGTCTGTGTCGATGATCTGTCTTTTACTAGTATTTTTAGAGCCATATTATGAATCATGGTTTGGCTCCTTGTCTTTGATATCGAACACCAATGACTATTTTGAGCGACATTCGTCGGTGTTGTGCTAGGGTCTTTTGTGGAAATCGCACCATTTTTCGATGTACTTCTTTGTCTTCCCAAGACCCTTCTTTTCCTGTGGCTTGGACTGGTTTTCTGGAAGCTGTTTTTTAGGACCGTCTTTATAATACTTTGGTTATTTCATATTTTCAGACCCAAACTCCCATTTGTTCTAGTGCTTAAATGTTTTCTTGATTTTAACAACATATTGATAAGTAGCACTAAGTGATGAGATGTCCAGAAAATCCATTTCACTTTGGATGTATCTGTGTAGAGCCCCACGGTATTTCAAAACCAAATTTCATTTGGAGTCTTTGATACCCAGCTTGGTGTGCAAGGTATGGAAGGTATTGGTGAACTCCAGAACTGCTTGGCCCTTCTCTTGTCGTAGTTTTGTCCATCTCACGTTCTAGTCCTCATAGTTGCCAACAGAGTAATATTCCAATGGTCGACTAGACCCAATGGTCGACTAAGATCTAGTTGGTCGACCATTGAAGTCGGAAGTGTAAGTCGGTCGAGGTGTCAGTTAAATGATCGACCCAGCAAGTTAAGTAGTTACGATTGCTTAGTAACTAAATATAGAAGTATAAATAGAAAATCTCTATGAGAGACAATGTATCTATTATGTTGTATTGATATATCATATAATAAATTGTTGTTCTTTGGACTTTCACTACTGGTGTATGTCTTCATCTATGTATACATGTATGTATTTTATGTCTTCCTATGTAAGGAACTACTGGTAACTCTCTCTTACTTTTCCCTAGATTACAACATTGGCTATGTTGCCAGTAGTTTTGGACCTCGGCATGTGGAAGCTTACATAAATTCTATCTATACAAGACATACATGAATGGTGGGAGCAAAAAATTGAGAATTACATCCAGAATTATGCACAAAGAAACAAACTTTCATTAACAAAAGCACGATCATGATTCCTCTCGAAGACTCTCGAAAGATTTTGGAAGCCATCCTAGAATCCTTGTTCAAGTACATCAACAAACTGGGTAATGCGTAGTTTAACAGTCGATGAGAAATTAAGCCTCAAGCTCACGAAATAAGGAAGAACGAATTGCATGAATCGTTTGAGATCATTTTCGAATATTATATCTCGGAGAAATCCATTGAATATCAAACATCTCTTGATAAAATAAAAGAAAATTTTTACACCGACTTACACGAAGGATTCTTGTGTATTGTTTCGACACTGCTTCACAAATTATTCACCGAAAAGGGAGTCGGTGACATTGTTGAATATTGACCTCGACTAGGTGCACTGGTACCAAATAGAAACCTTGAATAAAGGGACAAAGAGTGGGAAGTATTTCTCGATGCAAGTTGGAAGGACACAAGAAAATCCTAGGACTGATTTCTGAGAAAATGAACATGGACAACACCACCGACTTCAAGTAAGTCGGGTTGGCAATGGGGGATCAGTTGAATTTGTAAGATGTCACAAGAAAATCATACCAGGAGTTGTGATTACTAAATTATAAATGTCATCGAGAGGAAAGCAAGAACATAATCAAGTTATTGACATCCAGATATTGTAATGGGATAAAAGGAAAAAGAAAAGAGAAGATATTTGTAACCTATGGAATAGTCATAAGTCGAATAGTAAAATGATCAGGGAGGGTCAGACTGATAGAGCACGCAAGTAGTTTAAGTCTGAAATAAATTGACTAGAGTTGGAAATAACAACAGCCGCGGCGACCCCCAACAAAAGAAGTGATGCACAGTTGATAGAGACTAGAATGAATTTCTATCAAAAATAAGACCAACCTAAAAGCATGGATTATGAAGAGTTAGGAGCAACGATATGCTCTTCCTCCATTCCAGAAACTAGCCCGCGAATAAAAGAGTTCCTCCAGCAAAGAATTTAGATTGACGACCAATCTGCGAGATTATGGTATAGAACTGATGAGCATGGAAACCTATGAGACACGCTCATCACTGAGCTAGGAAGAAATGAATTCGAAAACATGCTCATCCAAATCAAGGATCTCATCGACTTGGCCCCCCTACCAAATCTAGTACCAAGAGAAGAAATTAATTTAATAAATCAGAGATGTGAACCGACACGACCATTGGAGCGATGTTTATTCGAGTACAAAAACCAAAGTTTTCAAACCGAAGAAATACTTTCCATAGTCAACAAGAAGCAGTTATTTCTCAAATACCATCAGGTAGAAGACCGAACAACGAAAAAGGAGACGCAAGAAAAACCAACTAAAGACTCGACAACTCAGTCGAAAAGTGTGGTAACCCAAACACCACAAAAAGCGATTATTCCTAAAAAGAAAATAAAAATGGGATTTAACCACATCCCCACCTATGAGGGAGATGAGGACCCAAAAAGACATTGGTTTGTGTGTGAGAAATTATGGGATGTTGCGGACATCACATATGAAGATAAGAAGATGGTACAATTTGGTGCTACCCTTCGCCATTGTGTTTTAACATGGTTTATGAATTTCACAAAAAATCAAAATCTCTCAAAATCAAAAATAAAAAATAGTTTCCTAACATTCTTCAAAGTTCAAGATGTCACACACTTGGCTGCTCAAAAATTGAAAGAAGTTAAACAAAGACCAAGAAAGTCAGTCTGAGAATATGACAAAAGATTCCAAGATATTTTAAGCCAAATACCGACCATGATCGATCAAAGTTTGTTAGTACAATGGTACGTAGTTGGTCTTCTTTAAAAACTACATTCACTATTACACTTGTACAAAATAACTACCTGTGAAGATGCATTATAGAAATCGCAGTGCGTTGAGTCGGGCAATGATGGCCCGTCGAGTGAAATATTCAAAGAAAAAATAGAGCATTTACAACAAACCATAAAAAATATATCCATGAGAAGAAATTAATTATGGTGTACTACGTGTTGTGAAGGACATACAAAGGATACTTGTAGCCTCACCAATCATCCGCTAGTAACATCAGATGCTCACATAGTAAAATCTCAAACATATTGTATTATATGTGAAGCATTAACTGACCATGTTGTGTAGGAATTCCCACCCAATTTAAAGAACACTAAGTGGTGTCATACTTGTGAAACTCATAGTCACAAAACATCAAAATGTTATTTAAATGCACGAAATTAAGCCAATGTACAAACAGTGTATCATAGAGAAGATACTAAACAAACTAATAATTACGGTCTAAGAAATGATTACTATGGTCGAGGACGAGGACGTGGCGGCCAAGGTCGTTTTGGAGGTCATGGTCGGGTTCAGGGTCGACCCTACTATTATAATTGTTGGAAGGACGACCATATTATCCCAGACTGTTCAATAAAATATCAGATCGATCTAAAATTTTGTAATATATAAGGCGTTAGTGACCATTCACTTGAATATTATCCAATAGTACTCAATAATAATATGACTAGAAAAAATGTCAATCTTCTACACACGTGTAGTATCAAAAGAAGAAGTATTCAATTCAAAAAACTTAAATATCATCACAAGATATGGCACTATGAGAGATATTATCAATACCCCTTCACAAGACCAATTGAGAGGGAAGGCTAACCTCTTCCCAAATACAGGAAAAGAAGAAGAAATTATGAGAGAAGGAATTAGATTCTTCAAGAATTCAAACCAAGACCAGTAAAACAAAGGAATTCAAAATGACAATACTATACAATAATTCCTATAGTTGTTAAAGGAAAAATAGCCATTCGATTGATTGCTAGATTTAATCAACATATTAAGAGAATATAAAGAAGGACAAAGACCTTCCAAGGATGTCAAGAATCTCTCTTCTCAGCATAAATATTATGACCCACAATTCGATATGGAAATCAATGAAGTACTAATCAAATAAGTAGTTGTTGATTTCAGATCTCAAGTCAATGTCTTACCTCGAGAAACATGGATAAGAATGGGTCGACATGCATTAGTACCAAATTTGAATTACCTCAAGATGGAAGATCAAATACTGATAGAGCCCATCGGTATACTTAGAAATTTTGAAACTAAAATTATGGTTATACCGACTCAAGTCGACTTTGAGTTAATCGACCTAGACGAGGGGATTCCAACATACGTAGCACTTGTTGGTCGACCATAGGTCAAAAAATGAAAGCGACTATCTCCCTTGAAAGAGATAGAATCAAATTAAAAGGAAGCGGAAGAAAATAATCATCCCTTTGGACCCAAAAGAAGGAAAACCTTGGACTGAATCATGGGATGAGATCAAGAAGCTCCGTGCCTTTATCAAATATTCAACGAGAAAAAATATTATGTTTAATCGGATGCACAAGGATAAATTTGCAGAGAATCTCCTATGTCGATCAAGCATAATTCAAACTCAGCCTTGTATAACTAGCAATTAGAGAACTATGAAGCACATGCAAAATATTGTTGGTCCACTAAAGTTATTCCAATAAAACATTGAAGGAAATTATTTTCGATCCAAGCAATACCTATAGTGTATGAAAAGAAACATTGACAGAATCCCACCCTCATTCTGACTGACAACAGAACAAGCAATCCTTTACATTATAATGAACGAAATGCATCTTTGACACATGTCGAATAGGTTTCCAAATATATTGGAAAACAAGAAAGGACTCAAATCCTAGCAGAAACCTTCACAAGCCAGGCTACAAGATGGTGGGAAACACATTCCCCCAGAATTCAAATGTGGAAAATTGTATCAACATACTTCATAGATTCTTTAGAGAAAAGAAACTAGCCAAAGCTATGGGCATTCCCACTTTTAAAATCGGGTATGATCCAGTTGAACATATTCACAATTGTGAGAAGGAATGGTGATAAATCGGATACAGATATGAAAGGGTATGGCCCATATGTTTCCAAGCATGTTAGACAAAATACCAAGTAAATGGTACAAGACCAAAGAAACTTGTGGCAATATGATAAATTGGTTTGAAATCAAAGAAAAATTTACGAATACTTCAAATTCACCCCAGAAGAGGAACATCTAAGAGAAGAAGAACAACAGATTAAAAGTTTCCTTAGAAAAATGACTCCATCTACACAAAGAGAAAAAGGGAAGATGACAGTCGAACTCAAATCGATATCGACTTGCAACCTCATTTCAACAGAAAATAAGGGAATTAAAATACCTCAAAGAAATGAAATGGAGAATATAATTTGTCTAGGCCAGATCTTTAGATGGAAAATGGATCATTCGACGCTGCAAAACAATGTAAAATCAGTGCTAAACATATCTAAGGAATAAAAGGAAGATCACGAACAACCTAACCTTCTGAAAAGTTTTACCAGAATCAAAGAAGGGGAATGATACCTTGATGAAGCAAAACCACCAGAGTGCATAAACGTTGAAATCAAGACTAAAGAATTCAACATATCAAAGGATGATCGACCGAAAATGGCACGAGTAGGTGACTATTGGTCGGAAAAATAGACAGGCGACATAGTAGATATGCTAAAAGAATATCAAGATTTATTTTCCCGGGACTACAAATATTTAAAAGGACTTGTAGTAGAAATTGGAGAAATGAATATCGAACTTATCCCTAGGTAAAATCCAATTAAAAAACGTTCATACAAGTTAGACCACAAATAATCCCACTGTCCAAAAATAAATTGAGGGAATTCTAGCGGCAGGCATCATCTACCCAATCAACAAACCAGAATGGGCAATCACTATGGTAATACAACCGAAAAATCAAGACCCCAAGAAACTATGAATTTGTATCGATTTCAAAGGGTGCAGTAAATTGACTGTGATAGACCTGTTCCCCACCCCCTTCATCAATGAAATAATTAATGAAGTCACAGGCGATGAATGTTATTCATTTACATATGGATTTTCTAGATATAGTCAAGTACCAATAGCCAAAGAGGATCAACCAAAGATAAAATTCATCTCAGAATTTGGCTCTTTTGCCTATAGAGTTATGCCATTTGGACTGAAGAATGCCCCAACAGTTTTCTCAAGAATAGTGGTCAAATCATTCCAAGAATATATATATATATATATATATATATATATATATATATATATATATATATAATGGTTTCGACGACTGGACAATAATCAGTTTATTTAAAAACCATATACAATTGTTGAACGATGCAGACAAATCCATCTAGCCATTGACATTAAGAAGTGCATTTTTCCACACCAAACATCATTTTATTAGGACATGTGGTATGCAAAGACAGAGTAAAAGTCAACATGCAAAATATCAAAAATCATCCTTGACTTGAAGCCACCTGTAAATCGGAAACAAATTAAAATCTTCCTGGGACACATGGGATATTACAGAAAATTTGTACGCCATTATTTAGATATCACATTCCCAATAGATGAGTTTCTCAGAAAATAAGTTGAGTTCATATGGAGTAAATGCTGCCAAGAATCATTCAAATTCTTAAAGAAAACACTTGTTGAATCCCCTATATTAAAATTTCCTAATTGGTCAAGAAGGTTACGCATCCATGTCGATGCCTCAAACGTTGTTGTCAGATCAGTCCTAGCATAACTATATGATGACACATTCGATCACCCAAATGCATACACTAGTTGGAATTTGAATAAAGCATAAAGAAATTATCTGACCATGGAAAGGGAATCTTTGTCAATGATATTTTCACTACGAAAGTTTTGACATTACTTACTTGCCAATCCTTTCACATTCTTACAGATCATCAGGCATTAAAATATTTATTTAATAAACCAATTCACAAAGGAAATATATATTGATGGTTGTTATTACTCCAAGAATTTGAAATTGACATAATCGTCTAACCTTGGGAAATGAACGACTAACCCAACCATTTATCTTGACTTGAAACAGGAAAGGATCTGACAGCTATAGATGACGACCTTCCATACACACATATATTTCGAATTGAAGTTGCACCAAAAGATCTGGAGGAGATAGAAAACTTTTTGGAAGAAAGAAAGGCTTTATATGATATCCCAACAAGTAAAAGGAAGGCGCTAGCCCTAAAAGCAACATTATTCACTATTATAAGTGGATATTTGTACAAAATGGGACCAGATGATATCCTAAGGAAATAAGCGATCGAACATGAAAGAGAAAGCATTATCAACGAAGATCACGCAGGACCAATTGGGGGCCACTTCCAAGACAATAAGACAACACGGAAAAGGCGGCTCTATGGTGGCCAACCTTACAAAAAGACTATTGGGAGCAGGTTATAAAGTGTGATAGTTTTCAAAGGATTGATCGAACTCTGTGGAAGAATGAGATTCCACTAACCTCAATAAACTATAATCGATCATTTGAAATTTGGGAAATCGACTTTGTTGGACCTTTCCCTCAAAGAGAAAAAATAATTGGCGCCAAATATATTATCACTGCAATAGAATATGTAACCAAATGGGTAGAATTTGAACCAGTCAAATCATGTACCAAATAAGTGGTGGTGAAGTTCATCTACGAGAACATAATCACAAGGTTTGGATCTCCACTTACACTAATCAACGACAAGGGAATGCATTTCGTAAATGAAACAATACAAGTCTTGCTAAAGAAGTTTTTTATCGGCCATAGATGAACAACATCATATCACCCCCAAGAAAATGGGGTTGCCAAAGAATTCAATAAAACACTGCATAAAGGACTCACAAAAATCTGGGTTGTCGAAAAAAATGACTTGGATGATCAAATTCCCACAGTATTATGGGCGTATAGATATTCTTATAAACGATCGAATGGACAAAATTCCTTCAACTTAGTCTTTGGACAAGAATTTGTTATTCCATTGCACTTTTTTTCCAACTTCGACAAGGTAGCAACCATGGATAAATTCGACCAGGACAGAAGCATAAATGAGCGACTATATCAATTAAATAAACTAGAAGAATAAAGAGTAATTGCAATGCATCATCGAGAAGTGAAAAAACAACAACAGAAAGCATGGCATGACCGCCACTTAAAGAAGAAGGACATCAAAAATGGAGACCTAGTCTTGTTATATGACAGTTGAGTGAAAGGAAACTGAGAAAGTTAGAAACAACATGGCTTGGGCCTTATGTTATTGAAGACATTCAATCGACAGTAGCGGTCCAACTTCAAACCTTGTTAAGGCATCCATTCAAGAAAGTAACTAATGGAGCCTACTTTAAAAAGTACTATACATAGAAGGAAACAAGCCCTATTGGAAAAAAATTAGCAGGAAAATATGCCAACAGGGACCAACCAGAGATAGAACAGTCTAGTCGAAGTCGGAAAAACATAGACTATTCACACAATTAAGAAAATAAATCATGATTGTATTATAATAAACCAAATCCAGTCACAAAATTTGGGTATAGAGATACATGTATAAAAAAATAACAGAAGAAAAGTTGAGTATTAAAAGGATATCAAAGCCTCAAACTAAAGAAACAAAAAGTAGAATGGAGAGAGAAAGAAGCCTCTGGTCGAGCCATAGACAAAGCAAAAGAAGACATGATCGACACACCAACCCATCTCCCGAATTAATACAAATACTATTGAAAAGGAAATCAATTGATTGAGATGGATATCAATCAAGAGAACCAGGTTCAAGTAATCATGGTTCAATTAAGCATAGTTCAAGCAAGTGTGGTTATCATACAAGTAGGAGTAAGGACAACAAAATGGAGGATCAGGCTATCCATGAAGAAAATCACTAAGTAGATCCAAAAATATCAGACCTAACTATGTAAAAACATCATTCGTTCGACCCATATACCGACCGTGTATCAAGAGACAAGACTTAGACTACCAAAGGAAAGGGAATACAAACCATGAAAAAATTGACTCTAGAAAATCCAATGCATTTAAGTCGCGGTAGGAAATGACGAAAAAGAATAATGGTAACATTAATAATCGACTCAGAAAATAATACCATTGCATAGCCACCAATACAAATTCTAGTGGCCTCGACACGTACAATAACCAATTACAGAGAACTCCATTTAATGATCGACAAAACCCGCAAGAATTCCAACTAAGCAATATCCTAGGCATTCACTCATATGATTTGGCCATAACTCCATTAATAATAACAGAGGCGCGATAATCTAGGGAACATTTGGATGCATTTAATATGAACTTTGTTCTACCACCTATAAATTTGGACACATGTGAATTTGCCTCATTATTATTTTCTCCCTCATAGATGAGTATAGAGCCAACCGCACAACCAGGAGAACTTGCAACCTCTTATGACTTGTTGAATACCACCGATCTGGACATAGAAATTCCAATAATGAGAGGACAAGTCATGGAGGCAACGGAAGGGTCGATACCAAGACAAAGATTCGACAGAACAACAACGACATAGCTGTAAATCTGGATGCAGAACATACGACAGGCGCAACTAGAGGAGTTGGACTGGAGCAAGCAATGGTAGAATTTTACAAGATAGGGGATCATGGATAATGGTTGTTGGAAGCCTAAAATTGAGTACCTAGCAAAATCTAGAATCAGACATATGTTGGGAGCACCAAAAGTCACTAAATTAGGGAAATGGAAGGAAGAAGCAACAAAAATTTATTGTCGGTCGTTTTCATCAGGGCTACATTTGGATCGACAACCCCATAGAAATAACAAGTGGGATTATTCACCAAATTATCGTCATTCTGAAGATGGGGGTTACAGTGTCGAAAACATCAAATTCTAATTATTGGATGTATTTTTTAATGGGGTCGACAACAGCTAAAAACTCCAAGCGGATAGTCATCAATAAAATCACTGACCTACGAGAAATATGGAATACTATAATCGTGTCCTTGTGCTTTACACCAGCTGGTCAGGCATTGGATGTTAAAATGATGATGATAGAATCAATATCTCAAGTGTTTCAGAAAGCAGAAATTTTCAACTGGTTAGAGCACCTCACTAACATCATCCGGACCAACTGTAAGGAGTGCCAAGAATCTGGCAAGGCTATCAAGTTCCCTTCGCTATTAATCTAGTTAGAAATGGAGCAGTATAGCCCAGTTGGTGAGGTAGCGTTCACAATAAAAAATAAAAATAAAAATAAAAAAACCCATCAATGGAGAAATATAGAATCTTTGCAACATAACAAGAAGGTGCATCTAGTTCAATGGCACCCCAAGAGATGTTTTGACTATGGGTTGGAAATTTCAAAGATAATTCTCATAGGTGAAGGGTTGAGAAACCAGTATGTCAGGATTTTCCAACTCCTTGCCACATTTAAAGACAAATCGACTGCACCAAGATTTTGTGCAGAGTCAAGTCGACACTAGAACCAGAAGAGCTACATTATTAACCAACATCAAAAGAATTATCCATGGAGCTAGAAAGACAAACGGGCCAGGAGATAGAAACATTCCTCTTGAATTACACCAACCGGGATTTCCTTTTATCCTTCCTCTTACTAATGGAGAACATGTTGAGGAAAGAGAAGCAAAGTTGTATACTCCCTTTTATCAATGATTTGGAAGCCCTAGCAATCATCCATGCAAATCCATCACCAGAGAAAAGAAAGCAGACAGAAATACAGACCCGATAGAAGACAACTACGATGAATAATATTTCAGTTTATCGATTGGGCCGAGAATGAAAGAATCCATGGAAAGGGATAAGGTGCGAAAGCAGTAAGTCAAAAAAATCAAAAGCGCAATTCAATAGATAGAAAAAACAGGAGCCAAAAAGTAGAAAACCTTGGAGGAAACAACCATCATTGTTGCCCCGGCACAAATCACAACCACACGCACAAAATGGGAACTTGGGCCAAGGAAAATATGAGAAAAGAAAAGAATGAACGATGTAGAAATCGACTTAACAATAGACTCGTTGCCAGCCTAGCCAATAGTTGTAGTTGAAGAACATCTAGAAAAGAAAAAGAAAATAAAATTGATAATTACTAAATCGTCAGAAGCAACAGAGTCTGACCAACCATAAGAATCGATCGAAGAGGATATTAACATCGACCAGCTAGAACAGCGACAGTCGGTCAAATAAATACCACTCCAGTCGATACACTCGGTCAATTAGGAACAATGCAATGATTCTATCAAGTCAATACTAGAGTAGATGGTTCACCTAGTTGAAGTTGAAGATCAGTTGGTCGACCAGTACGAATTCAACTTACAAGAAGGCAAGGAAAACCCAGAATACTAGCACATGGAGGAAACACTTCCATAGATCCAGCCTGTGAGCCCACGTAAACACAAATATCAATACATAGAACAAGGGTCAATACAAGAATAGTAGCCCCCATTGCAAACAAAGGAAACTCAACAGGAGCTAGAAAAAGAAACAATTGTCCAGTAGCATCCGACTCAATCCTCTGCACAATCGACATCAAAAATCTAGGTAAGGATGGACAATCGACAAGGAATCCAAGGAAGACTAAGAAAAAAATGTCAATCACATTTAAGCTGACACAACCAAACAGCCCGTCGGGTTCAACTTTTGAAACTACCCTCGACCCAACCTCCATATCAGACAACCATCTCTTTGATTTACACAAAGTAATCTCAAAAGAATCAGCAAAACGATGGAAGAAAGTCATCAAAGAAGGAAGTCTGGTATCGAAACTTAAATAAAATCAAAGAAAAATGTTGCAAGAATGTAGAGAAGAGGTCGGGAAACATTTAGGAGCAAAGAAAATGTTGGAAGGAGATGAACCCTTGGAAATATTCAAAGACTTGATTGAAAGGCTTATTAAAGCTAATATAGAGAATTGACAACAAGTAGCACTACTTCAAACCGAAAAGGATGAGGCACGACAACAATACAACATACCATCGACCGAGATTCAAAGAATCAAGGAACAAACATCCATTGTCATTGTAGCAGAATACAATAACCTTAAAGGCTTCTAACAAAAAGTGGATTATATCACTAAGTAGGCCACATTGTTAAACTCAATGGTAAGTGAATGGCCAACTCACTTTGCAAGCCCATTCAGCAAGTGCAAGATACAAAAAGCAATAGTAGACAACATAGAAAAGATGAGGAATATGACCATCGACGTCAAAATAAAAGAATCCCTCATGACTCAGTTAGCAAAAGGAAAGGAAATGGAGTCATAGCTTGCAGAACAAGAATGGAAAAAGGAGGGGCATAAGGCACAGCTAGAAACTAACAGCCTAATCAGTCATCTAACTCGGACCAGAAACAAAATCCAAGAGGTAGAGTAGTTGATTGACCTAGAATCGATCGCATTACTGACAGCGTAAATAGCATAGAAGTCAACATACTCGTCGAAATAAAGATACTAATCCTAGAAGCACAACAATCGATCAATTCATGGTGCGACTTCAGTCAACATATGAAACAGACAGCTCCTAATATCCTTGAAACCACCTTCACAACTACTAAAGAAAGCATAATTGATGACATAGTGGAACCGACCAGTGGTGTAACGTCCCCAGCCATTCACCCAAGCCGAGAAGCACCACTACAAAATGCTTTGTTCGAGCTCGGATACCATTCTTTTGTAAATTCCAACCTTAGAGGCCTACTTGACTATGCCGCTATTAAACTTTGTGGAAGACATAATACATATAAATTTAATAGATGATTTACATTCTACTATCACACAACATAAGGAAAAAATAATAGTAAAATCATACATGCATTATTCACAGGAAAAACACATAAACATAACAACATATATAAATACACAACATGTAACCAAACATGGAAATAGTACTTATATTTTAATTGAAGTACAACAACTACGTCCAGACCTTCCAAGAGCCTCCCAACCATAGACCACGATGCTCATCACTCTCAGTAGTGGGTCACCCCCGAGCTAGGACTAAAATCCACTCGGGTAAAGGGATTCCTAGGCTAGGCAGGGACAACAGGAAAGTGCAGAGTCAACAGGAAGGACTTCCTCCAAGGAGCCAACTTACACACACAGCTTGCAGCCTCTCATTCCCCACATGCATGTCCCACCCCAAGAAGTATACAACTCCATTGTCCAACAATCCATTGGCTGCTCCACTTCCCTTCCAGGGCTTCAGCAACAAGCCGGATCAGGAATTCTCATAGCGTTATAGCTATTGTTGGGCTCCCTCCATGAGAACTCACTTTCCCAGCAACCTCTCTCACCTAGAGAGATTTTCTCACGGGCTTGAAAACCTTCTTCTTCAATCACAACAAACTCTCTCACCTGGAGGGAGTAGCTCACAGGCCTGACAACCTGCTTCTTCCATCCACGAGCCTAACAACCCGCCTCTTCAATCTAGCTACTAAGCCAATCCAATAAGGTGTCAACAGTAGCAACAGATCGGTTATGGACACAAGTGAAAGTAGCAACAGAGCTCTAATAAGGTAGGGTACGGGCTCAACAAAATATTAGAGTGTGCAATTACAAAGGTTCCACAATGGCAGAAATGGCTCTATTTGTGTGGCTGCTCAGTGTGTGTGTGAACTGGATAAGGGATGGAAATAATCGTGAGAGTGAACTCATGAGGAAATATGGACAGACTGGCCAAAATGCTCAGCTCAAGAATGGTGAGAAGGTCTAACAGGAAAATCGTGAGAGAGCCAGTATGGTGAGAGCGAACCCCCCCACAATAGTGGAAAATTCCCACATAAATCTGCATGTGTTAGGACTGACACCTAGCTTCATGAAGTTGCATGAGCTCCACTTAACATTCGTTCCCTTTCCACAGGAACTTAGGATAACATAGGTTATGTCCAACCTTAGTGTTTAGGAAATCATAATATAATATTATTCCCATAGAGATAAGCCCTCAAGCTTAGCCATTTTCCTAGCCTCTTAGCCCCATCCCTTTCCCTACCTAGTGGAGCTTAGTCCCCCATTCTCTTTTACCATGGTTGGTCTATATGCAGTGATGTATTTTATTATTGATATGACTATTTACATATACAAAGACATGATCTTTGGCCTTTAGCATCTAGGATCTCCAGCTTAATCATTACATAAACCTCCTAGCTTATTATAACTCGACTCACCAGCATGCAAAACATGTTTACAATTCATAATTACAACTGGGGCTCTGCCTGGAGATATTACAAGTGGCAGAGATCCAGGCACAGCAGAACAGTCGAGCACGACACCATTACCTAATCAAGCATCAGAACATTTTTGCTATATTTCCTCTTCTTTCTCTCTTTCTCTCTTTCTATCATTTTTGTTTGTAATCATTCACTGTAAACAATTTATTTTTTACTCCCCTCTTGTTTGGGATGAGCAACGAATTGACGAGGGGGGAGATGTTGTAGGGACTAGTCGACTCTTTCGAGTAGACCCGACGGTTGACTAAGAGCTAGTCGGTCGACCATTGAAGTCAAAAGTATAATTTGGTCAAGGTGTCTATTAACCGATCGACCTAGGCAATTAAGTAGTTACAACTACTTGGTAACTAGATATAGAAGTATAAATATACAAGCTCTATGAAAGACAATGTATCTATTGTGATGCATTGATATATCATATAACAAAGTATTTTTCTTTGGGCTTCCACTACTCGTGTGTCTACATGTATGTACTCTATGTTTTCCTATGTAAGGAACTATTGGTAACTCTCTCTTACTTTTCACTATATTACAACACAAACATTCATGAATTCCAAAATGCCTTTTTCTCTTTATTTTCTCATAAATAATAGTATCAATTGATCATACAATGAGAAAAATTCATTGTATCTTCAATGGGTCTCTCTTTAATAAAAAAAAGAGTCTCTTTAAATCATGTAATTGTCATCATTTTAGATTACAGTTACACTTCATCATTTCAAATTCTCCTATTTTATATACAACTCGAATACAATGAAGAAAAAAAAACATTTTACAAAAATTAAGAAACCTTCTTTGAGGCTAAGTCTTCAACATATGTCATCCACGATTTTTCTAACTTGGTGATGTCTTCAATCTTGACTAGCTTCATCTTCTCTAGATCTAGCTCTCCATCGCACATTCTGTCTACAACTTCTTTCTGAAAGTCTTTATGGATTTTATTTATAAAATCATTCACATTTGTTGCTTGTTTGATTAGTTGTACTAAGTATTTTCTCAGGACATATTTGTTGATTTATGTCAACTGCTCAATAGCTTGCTTATTATTATCTATGTTGTCTTCCACTAATGATATTCTTAATTTGTTGGGTCCTGCCTGAGCAAGCTTCTCATTTACTAGCATAGTGAATTGTTCTAGCAAATCATCTGCAGAGTTCCACATTCTAGCACATGCTTTATTGGAGAAGTTGATGGTTTCCTTGAAATCCTGACATAAGTTTCTCCATCCATCCATCATCATTTGAATTTTTATTTGTTCCTTCTTGGTGAATCTGAACAGATAAGCAGAGGTTTCTTCATGTCTTTCTTAACAATAAATGATTATGTCAAATCCATGCTTTATCTCTATATGTTGGCCCTTTATTTCATCTATCTTATCATATAGGTTAATGATCTCATCCTAATAATATTAGATCACATTCATCTAGGTGAAGAAGCTCTTTTTTGCTTCTCTTAGCACTTCATTATCTCTTCATGTGGGGCATGTGTATAGCCAAACACCCTGATATAGATATAGTGTTTTCCCATATACCAATCCCCTATGTCTTTAAGACATTCAGTATCTCCTTGAGATAATTTGTGACGATGGTGATTGAATATAATAGAAAAAAATAGTTCCACAAATGATCACATATATCATATAGATACATTTTATAATTGATATCCCACAACTCAGAGTAATATATGTGGATAGGAGGTAGGTTAGGGTTCCAATCCACCCCATAGAAAGAAAACTTATAGAACAACAAACAACATCTATCAAATAGGAGGACATGTAAAAGCGTAGTTTTTTTTATTCCTGGGGCCTCTCTAACATTTTTGAAGATGTTGAATGTAAGGATTTGTGCCCAGTTAAAGATGTGCCCCACCTTGGCCACACAGTATGTCATCAACATCCATTCTAGCTTAAAATGTATGCAAGTTTCTTCATCATACAACCTGCATATCATAGATGCTAGAAGCAGGTAGGGTTTCTTGAAAATCTATTTTGGATCTTAACTGTTGTCCTTTTGAGTGAATTTTCTATCATCACTCCACCATTATTCTACTAACTCGACCAAGTCATAGTGCTCCTCATTGAATTTTACTGGGAATGGCTTGTTCGGATAGGCATCGGGTTCTTCTACATGGTACATGGCATGAATGTTGTATGTATGTAATGAATATAAAAAGACTCTCAACTCATTAATCATGGTGGTTGTATCTTCATCTAAGTGGGAGAACACCCACCTCGCAGCATCATTGTAAGGGAAGAGCATGTGTAGTGAAGCAAAATCTATATACCACTCTTTTTGATATTATGATATACAGCTAGGTCTTCATCTTCCATGGGAAAATATTCATGGGTGAGTATTTTGTAGACATCATTCCAAGTTTGGCATTCCTCCATTCCATTGAAGTAGTTTGTATCAGATAACAAAAGTACGTCTAGACCATTTGTTGGGGCAGCCAATTTTGTTGTGGGTGTTTTTCCTCTTTGTGTCTTAGCTCTCAACATCTTGTGTTTTTGAAATCTTGAACAATACAGAGTAGTAGTAAGTATTTCGGAACAACTTTTTTTTTTTTCCAAAAAAAATTACTCGAATTTATATAGTGTATAAATTCATTTACATATATGGACTGCAGCAATAGAAGTGGTCATAATGCACTAGCATTTTTGGACCCGTACAATCTAAGATCAGCAACAAAGAAAAATCTGACTTTCTATGCTATGGAAGGAGTGTATCAGTTACAAGTAACGAGGACTATCCATCGTCAATATACAATGCACAAAATAGTGTAGCCGGATCCAATCTGTAGCTAAGAGAACAGGCAGCTTCCTTCTCATTCAAAGATATTTAAAGAGGTGATAGGGCTCTCGATCCCTTGATCACAGTGATAGATCGAGAGCCTTCCTACCACACCGGTTAGGGCCCTCTTTGAGAGCACATCAGTTGCCTTATTGAAAGAGCGAGGAACATGGAGAAAGCTGATATGGGAGAAGCCCAGGGATAGGTCTCTCGTTTTTTGTTTCCAGCCTTCTAAATGGATGGAGTTTAGCTTGCATTTTTTAGAGATCCAATCAATAATTACTTTCGAGTCACCCTGGACGTGAAGTCTATCAATAGACCATAGGGCARCGAGAGTGAGCGTGGCCYATAAACCCATAAGCTCTGCTTTTGTATTAGTTCCAGCTCCACAGTTAAGGAACCAATTTGTAATTCTGGACTGGTGAGTTTTAAAGGTGCCTCCTGCTCCGCAACAAGAGCCACTAGACTGTGCTGCTCCGTCGAAAAAGGCAAGAGTGTGTCCCTCGGGCAAGTCAAAATTTAAAGTTTGTGGAGGGGAGCATCTCACTGTAGTCGGTTGCCAGTTGTAGGAGACCAGAATCTTGTGGAAAACCTTCATCAATGATGGCTGTCCGTCCTCAAAAATCACACGATTTCTTTCCAGCCAGATCTGCCAGCTGATATGAATCGCCAGGCTAGGCGGGGCCGATTTATTGGAGGGCCAAAGAGAGAAGCTATCAGATATAGAGAGGCCGCACCAGTCACTTGGAAGATGAAAATGCTTTAAGGAACGGTTCCAGACTTCAATGGAGAACGGGTTGTACAACAATAGATGTAGGAGGTCTTCTGAAGCATTTTTACAAAGCGAGCAGATCCTCGGCCCGACCCATCCTCTCCTTTGAAGTGCTTCCCAGGAAAGGATCTTATCATTCCCAACCAGCCAGGCAAAAAGTTTTAACTTGAGGGGCAATTTCAACTTCCAAAGCTGATTGGTCCACGGCAAATCGGAGTAAGAGAGAAGTTGTTTCTGGAGGGCGCCGTATAGATTTTTAACTGAAATAACACCAGACGCATCACCGCCGGCCCAAAACAAGACGTCCTGCTCGGCAGATAAGGAAATTCCTGCACTTTTAAGTGCTGAGGTGTAAATATTCCACTCCGTGGCCATCGGTTCCAGTAAAGAAAGATCGTTGGTAGACATCCAGGAATCCGGTAGTGGGGACGCGCCCGAAACAGATCTTGCATGTGCGAGTGTAGTGATATTAAATGTCTGGAGGTGTAATCTCAACTCGGGCGATAGAAAGGTTCGATCCCCCAACCCCAGTATCGAATCGCTGCCTATAAGTATGTTCTTGCCCTCACCAGGCCTCCAACTAAGCCAGTGAAGAATTACTGGAGAAGATGCCACCAGGCCTTTCCAAAAGGATGAGGCCCTCTGCAAATGGAAAGATGGCTTGCGGAGCCAAAGGAGAAGCGGCTTGGAATTTAGATACTTGTCAGTGATGATTTTGTGCCAAATACTATCTTGGGAGATGGCTCTCCAGAAGGAGCTGGCCAGAAGGGCCTTGTTAAATAAGGAGAGGTTTTTGAGGCCCCATCCCCCTGCCTTCCTCGGTTTAGACAGTGCTTGCCAATTACAAAGATGAATGCGATTTTTGTCAGCCTGTACACCCCACAGGAAATTAAAAGCTAAGCTACGCAGAGTAGAGATAATCTTTGAAGGAACCCGTTCCAGCATCATCCAGTATACTGCCAAGCTTTCGAGCACCGATTTAACCAGGATGAGCCTTCCACCCAGTGACAGCCATTTGTTACACCAGAAGTCAATTTTTCTTTTAAAAATATCTACCAGCCAGCGCCAGTCCTCGAAGGAAGAGCCTCCCAGCTTCATTCGGAAACCCAAATAAGTGAAGCCTTCACACAGATTTATAAAAGTAAGAGGTATGAAATCTTTGAGAGAAAGGAGCTCGATCTCAGTAAGACCCCAGTAGTGGACTGTGGATTTTGAGCTATTTATGGAAAGACCTGAAACAGAACAAAAACACTGGAGCACCTCTTGGATAAAATGCCATTCCACAGGGTCAGCATTAGACAAGAGAAGGACATCATCTACAAACATCAGATGGAAGATCTTTACAAGATTTGATACCTTTATGCCCGAAATATGATTCTCGGAGAAGCTTTTTGTGAGAAGAATACTAAGACCTTCCATTATCAGAATGAAGAGATAAGGGGAGAGTGGACATCCCTGTCGTAGTCCTCTCTCACTCTTGAAGAAGTTTGAGGGTTCACCATTGATCAACACTGCAATGTTGGCGCTTGTAACACAAGAGAGAGTCCAGTTTATGAAATTGTCTCCAGTTTACAAATGGTCCCTTATAATAATAGATGACATAACAACTTTTGTGTAAAAATGGTCCCTTTTATAATAATATAATAATAAATGATCATAACAACTAGATGGTTGGTTTACACCATCTCCATAACCATATGTACAACCTTTTTCATAATATCTCTTTAAACCTCTCAACAAATTAACACATTTCCATGAATTTCTCAACAATCTTCATATCCTCCTCCTCTCTCACTTTAAAGTAGACTTTCTAGAATTAATCTACATCGTTACAATTTTCATCATTTTATTCATTAAACATTACAAATAAGAATTATTCCTTCATGTTCCCTTTTTAATGAGGAATCTTCATTAAATTGGTCCATTTTCCATCTTCTTGGTTATAAAATAAATATTGGTAAATTTCATATAAAAAAGTAACCATCCTCCGAAATACATGGATGGTCTGTTGCTATATCCATCTGTTCACTATGAAACTATTTCTCATGCATAATTCATCAACCATTTTTATTTCATGTTATACATACTTATATCTTTATTCCTGCGTCACCATCATTATCATCCTCATCTTGAATTTTCAAAATACACATAGTCATACCTATACCTTTATTCCCCTACATCACAATCATTGTCATCTTCATCTTGGATTTTTAGATGACCTTCGTGATTGGATATCTGAATTTCGAGGGTTACCTTAAGGTTTGATGAATTAGACTCGTAGTCATTCTGGTACTCCTGCATCATGATAGATTGAAAAAAAAACGAATAAAATAAAGATGCATACTCACCTTACACACCCATAAGGCCACATGAACTCACCCCTTAAGAACCATCAATATTTGGTCATGGATCCTGACAAAAAAAACCTGAAGTAGTAGCAAATCCACCTGATCTGTTTGGATCGAGACACTTCTTGGGAAGAGATTCTCCAAAAACACTAGTTGGAGCATACAAGCTATCTGCTTCATAATACGATGCTAGAGAATGATTAATGATCGGATTTGTGAAGATCATATCTTCTAACATGGAAATACTCATCCATCATCCCTCACCCACTCTAGGGTAAAGCCATTTGTCACCTTAACCCTACAATTTTTTTTTGCAAAATCCCCAAAAACATTCTCTATTTTTATATAAATTTTATTATTAAAAACTCTAATTCTTTTCTATATTAATTTTATTATTAAAAACTCTAATTCTTTTCAATATTATATATATATTTTTCACTTATTTTAACATTAAATAATTATTTTCTATATTAATTTTCTTATTAAAAACTCTAATTCTTTTCAATATTATATATATTTTTTTCATTTATTTTAACATTAAAACAAACAACGCATGTTTTTAAATAACAAATATATTATTATTTTGTAAAATTATATTGTGTTA
>ML780869.1:0-24450 GCA_009831015.1 Picea engelmannii | reverse complement strand
ACTAGTCATAGTTATACATTATAATTCATATTTGATAGGTATTTATGTTGGCATTGGCACGAGAGATGGATTTTCACACACCTCCATTGTCAATAATGCATGCATTGATTTCCAATCCATTCACATTATCCTCTCTCATCAAACAATGAATCAATGCATGCAATCCAGTCCAACCCATCTACCAACTAGTCCAAGGATAAAATTTGAATGAGAAATTGTCCATGTAATTCAATCCAAACCCTCTTTTTTTCCAAAAAAAATTCCTCGAATTTATATAGTGTATAAATTCATTTACAAATATGGACTGCAGCAATGGAAGTGGTCATTATGCACTAGCATTTTGGACCCGTACAATCTACGATCAGCAACGAAGAAAAATCTGACTTGCTATGCTATGGAAGGAGTGAATCAGTCACAAGTGACGAGGACTATCCATCGTCTACATACAATGCACAAAAAAGTGTAGCCGGATCCAATCTGTAGCTAAGAGAACAGGCAGCTTCCTTCTCATTCAAAGATATTTAAAGATGTGATAGGGCTCTCGATCCCTTGATCACAGTGATAGATCGAGAGCCTGCCTACCACACCGGTTAGGGCCCTCTTTGAGAGCGCATCAACTGCCCTATTGAAAGAGCGAGGAACATGGAGAAAGCTGATATGGGAGAAGCCCAGGGATAGGTCTCTCGTTTTTTGTTTCCAGCCTTCTAAATGGATGGAGTTTAGCTTGCATTTTTTAGAGATCCAATCAATAATTACTTTCGAGTCACCCTGGACGTGAAGTCTATCAATAGACCAAAGGGCAGCGAGAGTGAGCGTGGCCCATAAACCCATAAGCTCTGCTTTTGTATTAGTTCCATCTCCACAGTTAAGGAACCAATTTGTAATTCTGGACTGGTGAGTTTTGAAGGTGCCTCCTGCTCCGCAACAAGAGCCACTAGACTGAGATGCTCCGTCGAAAAAGGCAAGAGTGTGTCCCTCGGCCAAGTCAAAATTTAAAGTTTGTGGAGGGGAGCATCTCACAGTAGTCGGTTGCCAATTGTAGGAGACCAGAATCTTGTGGAAAACCTTCATCAATGATGGTTGTCCGTCCTCAAAAATCACACGATTTCTTTCTAGCTAGATCTGCCAGCTGATATGAATCGCCAGACTAGGCGGGGCCGATTTTTTGGAGGGCCAAAGAGAGAAGCTATCAGATATAGAGTGGCCGCACCAGTCACTTGGTAGATGAAAATTCTTTAAGGAACGGTTCCATACTTCAATGGAGAACGGGCAGTACAACAATAGATGTAGGAGGTCTTCTGAAGCGTTTTTACAAAGCGAGCAGAACCCCGGCCCAACCCATCCTCTCCTTTGAAGTGCTTCCCAGGAAAGGATCTTATCATTTCCAACCAGCCAGGAAAAAAGTTTTAACTTGAGGGGCAATTTCAACTTCCAAAGCTGATTGATCCACGGCAGATCAGAATAAGAGAGAAGCTGTTTCTGAAGGGCGCCGTATAGATTTTTAACTGATATAACACCGGACGCATCACCGCCGGCCCAAAACAAGACGTCCTGCTCTGTAGTTAAGGAAATTCCTGCACTTTTAAGTGCTGAGGTGAAAAGAAACCACTCCGTGGCCATCGGTTCCAATAAAGAGAGGTCGCTGGTAGACATCCAAGAATCCGGTAGAGGGGACGCGCCCGAAAAAGTTCTTGCCTGTGCGAGTGAAGTAATATTTAATGTCTGGAGGTGTAATCTCAGCACGGGCGATAGAAAGGATCGATCCCCCAGCCCCAGAATCGAATCTCTGCCTATAAGTATGTTCTTTCCCTCACCAGGCCTCCAGCTAAGCCAGTGAAGAATTACTGGAGAAGATGCCACCAGGCCTTTCCAAAAGGATGAGGCCCTCTGCAATTGGAAAGATGGCTTGCAGAGCCAAAGGAGAAGCGGCTTGGAGTTTAGATACTTGTCAAAGATGATTTTGTGCCAAATACTATCTTGGGAGACAACTCTCCAGAAGGAGCTGGCCAGGAGGGCCTTGTTAAATAAGGAGAGGTTTTTGAGGCCCCATCCCCCTGCCTTCCTCGGTTTAGACAGTGCTTGCCAATTACATAGATGAATGCGATTTTTGTCAGCCTGTACACCCCACAGGAAATTAAAAGCTAAGCTACGCATTGTAGAGATAATCTTTGAAGGAACCCGCTCCAGCATCATCCAGTATACTGCCAAGCTTTCGAGCACCGATTTAACCAGGATGAGCCTTCCACCCAATGACAGCCATTTGTTACACCAGAAGTCATTTTTTCTTTTAAAAGTATCTACCAACCAGCGCCAGTCCTCGGAGGAAGAGCCTCCCAGCTTCATTCGGAAACCCAAATAGGTGAAGCCTTCACACAGGTTTATAAAAGTAAGAGGTATGAGATCTTTGAGAGAAAGGAGCTCGGTCTCAGTAAGACCCCAGTAGTGGACTGTGGATTTAGAGCTATTTATGGAAAGACCTGAAACAGAACAAAAACACTGGAGCACCTCTTGGATAAAATGCCATTCCACAGGGTCAGCATTAGACAAGAGAAGGACATCATCTACAAACATCATATGGAAGATCTTTACAAGTTTTGATACCTTAATGCCCGAAATGTGATTCTCGGAGAAGCTTTTAGTGAGAAGAATACTAAGACCTTCCATTATCAGTATGAAGAGATAAGGGGAGAGTGGACATCCCTGTCCTAGTCCTCTCTCACTCTTGAAGAAGATTGAAGGTTCACCATTGATCAACACTGCAATGTTGGCGCTTGTAACACAAGAGAGAGTCCAGTTTATGAAATTGTCTCCAAAGCCCACAGCGTGGAGGACTAACCTCAAAAAATCCCAATCAATGCAGTCGAACGCTTTTCTGAGATCCAGTTTCATGATAAGCGCCTTTAAATTTTTCTACTTAATGCTGTGTAAGCATTCATGGGCGGCTCCAATAGCATCTTGGATTCTTCTGCCTCTCAAGAATCCAAGTTGTTCCGCAGAGAGGCTCCTTTCAAGAAAGGGTTTAATTCTGTTGGAAATTACCTTGGAGATAATCTTGTAAATGAGATTACAAAGAGATATTGGGAGGAAGTCATTGAAGGAGACAGGGTTGCTATCTTTTGGAATCAAAACCAGGAACGTAGAGTTAATACCTCCATCTATTTTACCTTTTAAACGGGTGTCCTCCACCATCTGTAAAAGCTCCTCACCTACCAGGTCAAAAAAGAAGTAGAAGAATTCAGAGGTCCAGCCGTCTGGCCCTGGGCTTCGCTCGGTCTTGAAATGAGTTAGAATATCTTTAATCTCTGACAGTGTGACAGGCTTGAAAAGAGTTTCTGCTTCAGCTGCAGTGACCAGCTTAGGAAAGAGACTGGTTGTAGCCCCATTTTCCTGTAAGTTGTGCGAATCAATAGCTTTGTATTGAAGATAAAAATGAGTGACGGCTGCAGCCCGTAAATCCTCCTGCCCTCGAATATCTAGTCCCCCATTGTTTATTGACCAGATCATCTTCTTGTGTCTGTTAAAACTAGCAACCTTGTGGAAAAACTTAGAGTTTGTATCTCCACATTTAAGCCACGTTGCACGTCTTCGGAGCCTCCAAGCCATCTCCTCCGCCTTTAGTATGGAAGCTCTAGTTGTTTCAAGTCGTTTTAGATTAGCCGACTCTTCAATCGAATAGGCAGAGGTAAATGTATTGGCAGTAAGCTTGGAAATCTCCTTCTCCAGCGAGCGCAGGTGAGCCTGGTCCTCGGCCTGTTTAGAATGAAACCAAAGCTTGGTCTTTGATTTGAGGGCCTTTAATTTCCCCACAAGTCGACTCTGTGGATTAGCATCGGAAGTAAAAATCGGGTCTGACCAGATCGAGTGAACGAGCTCTATATAATCCACTGCTGAAAGCCATGAATGGTTAAATTTAAACGGACAAGACTTTGGACGCTCAGTGAGCCTCAGCTGTAGCAGAATCAGAGTGTGGTTAGAAAAAAAAGGGAGCTCCACAGTCGATGATGAGTGAGCCGAAGATGCTAATAAACCATCTGCCACCAAAAAACGATCCAATCGCCGAGCGATTGCATTCGGCCCTAACCTTCCGTTTCGCCAAGTGGGAGCTAGAACAGATGGGCGGATATCAATGAGATTGTTTGTAGCAAGACACTCTTTGAAAAGGGCTCCCACAGGTTCCGACTGGTGATCGCCTCCCCAGGATTCATCGGCCTCTAAGATAAGGTTCAAATCTCCTCCAACAATAAGATTAGATAAAGAGAGAAAGCCGCTTTCGGCTAGCTGTAACCAAAAAAACATTTTTTCCGAACAGGGTCCGTAAGTGTTAAGCAGCGCCAGTTCCAGAGTAGTGGCAAGGCAGTGACCTCGTAAAAGTATCCCTCCACATGACAATGACGGCCTCAGCACAAAAAGGCTGGGGTCCCATGCCACCAGCAAACCTCCAGAATTACCTAAGGAGCTCACCGCCGTTGAATACCAGGAAGGACGGAACTGAAAAACAAACTCTCTAGCTTTATTATCGGCCGAGAGTGTCTCTTGCAGAAAGATGAGGTCGGGCTTCGTACGCGCCAGCAATCTTCGGAAGGAGGCAGTCTTGAGGGTGCCTCCAATCCCTCTAATATTCAAGGAGAGCACGATCATTACTTTGATCGTGCCAAGGCCTTCATTGCTCTAAGGGCCTTACCATCCAGGGAGGGCAAGTTAGACTCTGTTTGTTGCGTGCTTTGAGCAACAATCTTCTTTCTGGAGCTTCGGGTTTGTAAAGGGGAGATTTCTGTAGCTAAACCTCTAGACCAGGCAAGGACTTGGTATTATTTTGTGTTGATCTAGAAGTCCCAGCTTCCATTGCCGAGGAAATGACTTCCTTGCCACGAAAAGTTGGCAGTTGGTGGGTGGAGCTCAGGTGCAAGGAAGTGAGTGCGGATGGCCTCAATGCGTCTAAAAGTGTAGTGTCATCATCTACCGGCTGACTGAAACCTGGGAGCTCTTGAGAGGCTGGTTGAGAGGTCAACGATGGAGGAGGGGAGCTAGGGTGTAAGTTCGAGAGAGAAGGGAAGGGGAGGTCGGGGAGAGGATCAGGGGGAAGAGACGATTCACTATCGGGAAGACTCGAACAGGTTGTGGAAGGGGCAGTCGAAGCTAAAGTGGAGGGAGGGTCGATTTGTGGGGGTGGAGACTCTGCTCCTGGGCAGGATGAGAGCCAGTTGTAGTTGTTTATGACTTCTTTTTCAGCTTCAGAGAGGGAGTGGAAGAGAGTCGGACAAAGTTGCCGAAGTTTGTTAATCGGTAAATCCTCTTGTTCTGGCAATGGTCTGGAAGAGGGGAAAGTGTCCAGATAAGCAAGAGAAGGGTCAGCTTCAGTGTAGTCTGGAGGGTTCAGGTGGAGCTCCTCCTCTTCAGAAAGAAGATTTGTAAACTTACCAGGGCACTGACGTCTGAGATGGCCCGTCTTTCGACAAAAGTTGCAGCGGAAGGGAAGCCCAAGGTAGTCAAGGGGCTGTCGAAGAGTCCGTCCACGCCATACAATATCCAGCTTTTCCGGCAAACCTGTTGTGATGTCTATTGCAACCAGAACCCTGCCCATTTTTCTCAGTGGGCTGTTAAGCGACTGAGTATCAAAAGAAATAAACTGACCAAGAGAGTTGGCTATAGCTCTTAATGAATCTTCGTTCCAGAGATGTAACGGAAGTCCTGGGAGGAGGACCCAGAGGTGACGGTGCTGGAAGTAATCGGTGTCAGGGTTGAACGCCAGTCTCCATCGCTTCAGCATAATGCTGCTGCCTCCATAGGTCCAAAAAGAGGAGAGTAATAAGGAAGCATCAGCAGGAGACTTGCAAATAAAACAGAGCCACCCTTTTTTAAGGAAGAGGACCTCAGGTGAATAACCCAGAAGAGGGAACCACGAAGTCTTTATCCATTCATCCAGGGGCTGATCGCTTAAACTCTTATATGAAACACGGCCAACCAGAGCGCTGGTAGACATTCTACAAAGGTCCTCGAGACCCACACCATCTCCCAGCACTAAGCGCTGCGTGCTCTTGGATGCTTTCCACACCTTTCGACTGCTTGTAGCTTTATTTGTAGGCAAAGAGCCTCTAAGAGAGTCCTGGAGCGAAGATCGGGGGGGGAGTGGTCTGACAGGGACAGGAAGAGCACCGGATTCAGTCAGTGGGGGAGGGGCTGATGCAAAGGGTGACTCGGCGGGAACAGAAGGAGCAGGCGGTATTTTTAAAATGGATGACTGTCTTTTAGCATATGAGTCCACCTTTTCGAATAAACCTTCCTGTCTCCAGATATGCTCATCGGCTTGGTCCATCAGACAGTCTGTCATTTGTTCCATTTTAAAAACACTGTAATTTAAGCACGGTGGGGTAAAACAGGGTCCCTCGAAAGAGACAAGGCAGCAGTTTCAAGTTAGTGGGTAAAGAGCAAAGGTGAAGATCGTCGGGTAGTGAAGGTAATCATGGACTGTCAGAAGAGACCGGATCAGTCAGGGGAGGGCGTATCTGAAGCACAGTATCTGGGCTAAAGACAAAAGACAGGAAGATGATCTAGAAACAGTAAAGGGAGGACTGTAAAAACTTCAGCTCTGTGAGGTGAATACCGCGTCTAAAAAGTTACAGCACGGAAAGGTAGATCTACCTCAGCGTATAAAAGTTAAAGACAGAAGCCTCTCCGCCAGTGGGGGTCATCCAGTAGATGTCCGAGTTAAAAGGTTCTGAAGCGAAGATCAGGTAGAAAGGGCCTGTATCGCCTGTAACGGCCATGGAATCGCCTCATTCTTACTGCCTCAGGCGGAGTCAACTCTCAATGTGTGTGTTCAGACTTAAATGATCTTACTTTGGTTGTAGCTTTCTTCGGAACAGCTTAAGTGACAGAAAATAATTTCCCAAATTAATTATGACCATACCTAGATGCTTTACACTTTATCGATGCAAATCTCAGTTAGCCAAAAAATTATTTCCACGAAGCTCTTTTTCACTTGATTCTTTGAACAATGAGAATTACAAGTTTCAAATTAGATTTTAAATGTCTAATCATTTCTTATTACCTATGCAACCAATGTGAATAGGTTCCAACATATAGCAGGCGGGAAAGGTACAGAGCCGTTAATGTCATCGGATGAAAGCTTTCAGGAGAACACTATTGGATGAGAGTTTTCAGAAAGACTTGTTTTGGAAGAGATATTTCGAAAGAATATTTTCGGAAATGTGTATTCGAAATATTAATTCGGAAAGAACCTCATTAGAAATCATATGATTTTTTAGGAAACCATACTATCCAACAGAGATTCCCCGGACAAATATTTGGGGTTCGATCTTGGGAAGAGCATTGACGTGTACCTAGTAAAGGGAAAAATATTTACAGTTTATAAATGCTTTTGTTAATAAACCTTCTATAATTAATCTTCAGAGAGATATATCATAAGCGCCAAAAGGTAGGCCTTAGAGAAGAGTTTAAAAGGTAAGTTAATAATTAATGAAGACTTAAAACATAATCTATCGGGAGAACACCCTTCGAAACTATTGGGTTGGAAGCAATACATGTAACAAACTTTTGAGAAAAACCCGAAAAATGGTTCTCTGAATGAATATTTGGGAATTAGTCTTGGGAATCATGCTTAGACAAGTTTAATCAAAGAAAAGGGTAAAAATGGGTGGTCGATACATTAAATTACATATAGAAATATTTTAAATATTATCACACCAATTCCTTTGAAATGATAAAATCAAAATTTAAATCTTAATCTTCAGGACGAAAAAGTGGAAAAATTAACACGATGAAACTTTACAAAAAGGCTTATCAGGAGAGAATTATTTGAAAGATCTCGTCGGAAAGGTTAAGGTATTTTGACATTTTGAACAATAATATTTCACCTAAGGGCATGTGATACGATTTTGGGGGAGCACCTTTTCGGGAGAAAAGGTTTACAAAATAATTTCATTACTCAGATGAAGAAGAGCCCGAGGATAAGAGTCCAACAGTATTTTGGAGTACATCGGATTTCGAAAAGTTCTTATGATCATGAAAAAAATATATTTTAGATGGCACAAACTTGATAGATCGGACCTGATAGGCTTTCAGACTTATATGAATCCAAATATTCCATGTGCAAGACCTAAGTTATGCATGAGATTCAAGGAGATTATGAAATTAAATGAAACGTTAAAATCGAAGAGATTTGAAATAAAAAAAAAAGTGATTTTCCATACAAATCAAGCTTGGGAAAAATATTGTTGAGAGTCCAAAAAGGCTCATGGAAGTAAATCATCCTCCGATAATCCTACAAAGTTATTTAGATTTGATAAACCACTCATATGATTTAGAATTCATGTATAATTTTAGTAGCATGGGGGGCATTCAATTTTCCCTAGAACAGAAAAATTAATGGGATTTGTTGCAGCCACAACAGGTTCCAAGCTTGGTCTATGATGGCCAAGGGTTAGGAAAGGAATACCAAGGGATTTTAATCCCTATTGTAGCTCAAAATAGGCCCAAGCATGAAGGACTAATATTTGGTGGACAAGAAGTCAGCACAAATTCAAGTCAAAGCACCTTTTTCAAGGCGAGAGGAATCATAAAAGGATCCATTCCCTTGGAGGAAAAGGCAGCTATACAAGGAGTGTGTAGCAATCCACTCAAATATGATTTTAGAGGCTTGGAAGAGGGAAACAAAGAGATTACTCTACCATCCATATTTTCTCCAACTCTTGGGGGTCCAAGCAACCAAGTTGGCAAGCATCATCACAAATTGAAAAGGTATGGCATAGTTCATTTCTATTGCAAGAAAAGGGGTCATAATGCTAGTGATTTTTTTCACTCTAGAAGGACAAGTAGACCATGCAAGAACTATTTCCAATATTGTAGATTAACTGGACATTAGGAAACCCGATGTTGGAGGCTTCACCCTGATATCCATCCCACGAAATGAACATCCAAGAAGAAAGCTTGGAGAGTCAAGGTCAAGGGAAAACATGAGTTTCTTGCACTTACATCCTAAGGAGCATTAGTTGTCCAATGACCTATTATTGCAGTAAATGTCATATGCAACCATCAAATTGACAGTGGGGTTATTCCAAAGGCATCCCCTACTCATCCCTTATATTCCATCCTACACTAGAGGAACCCTTTCTTGGATACTTGCCAAAGTCTGCTTGATGATTGGAGAAGAATATTGAAGGGAGTTGAATATTTTGGGGACCAAAATCCTACAAATGGGGAGGTGTAATCTGAATTGGATCCTCTCCAAACACTGTAATAAGAACTAAGTTTCTTTCCCTTTAGAAAATTTTGTAAAAATGTCATTTTTATTTTATTGTGTCTTATTTTGGGAAAAATGGAAGTGGAAACAAACCATTGTGATCATCGGCCTTCCAAAGGCATCCCATTAAAAAAAATTAATGTTGTAGCGAGGAAATCAACGTGGGTGATGCAAGGAGAAATGGGGAAGGACATAGCAGAAATTAGAGCTCGAAGAGGGAAACCTACTTGAAGTTGAGTGGATGAAGGAGTTAATGAGCATGCCCACACTGAGTGAAGGTGTCTCTAAGCCATGGCCATTTGAAATTTTGTATTGTTAGTGAATAACAATACAAAAAACTCTGTGTATAGCTCACCCCTTTATAATTTTATCCTGAGCATAGTAAAAATCCCATTTAAATGTTGAAATATGGGAATTACTACAATATATGATTTCAATATTTTGTTTATGAGTTACAACAGTCTATGCATACTCTGTTGAAGTGTGTTTTCATCATGTAGCACCTATGCACAACCAATTTTTTCTTGTTGATCATTTTACCCACTACCTAAGCATTTTGATTACAACCTAGATGAATTTACATACCCCTAGGCATTTTATTTACTACCTGAGTGAATTTACAGACCCATGGAAATGTTATCCTCTACCTGTTCGAATTTACAGACCCCCTAGGCATTTTATTAGCTTCCTGTGGGAATTTACATCCCCCTAGGTGGTTTATTAACTTTTTGGATACCTCCACTCACTTTCTGATTGATTATTTCCAACGTGCAATCTCTAAACCTGATTTTACACTCGCAACAACTCTTGTTTTTAAAACACAATCCATAAATTTATTTTTTCACACAACCAAATGGAAATTCCCTCTATCATTAATTATGTTGTTTCCTTAGCACTTATATGGAAATGTATTTTTTTCCTAACTCAGAGTTGGAGCGAAGAGTGGGATATTTTGTTGTTCAAAGAGTTCTGTAGCATGATGTTTAATTTCCCTTAGAGATGGAACTCATCATATTTTTAGTATAACGTATACAGAAGCTATAGAATACATTACTATGGAAGTCATTAAAGAGGCTACTAAAGTTTTTTTCTATTTAAGTTGTTGCTATGGAGGTTGTTTGCTATGGAAGTTATTGAAGTGGCAATGAATTCAAATTACACTAACAACAATTGAAGAAGCATATGTGTTGGTGAGATAGATGGACCATAGGCCTATTTTTTATGGATCATGGAAGGAAACCAATACCAAAATAAAGTTTCAAAAGTGGCCTTATCGGTAGAACTATGGATTTCTCTATTATAAGAGTGTTGAATATAGATCAACTTTTCATCCCAGGTCTTCAAATGCTTTTAATTGTAACCCCTCAAAATTTGTACCAAAGTCTTGTTGACTACTTATGTCTACCCATCTGTTGGTGGATGGAATGTTATATATCTCTTCAACTTGGTGTCCATATTTTACCAGAGTGTAGCCTAAAAGGAATTGAAAATATGGTATCCATGTCTAAGATGATGCTCCTTGGTATCCCAGAGTGCACCCAAACTTGATCAAAGAACATGTTTGTTTCTTCTTGTCCTTTGATGGTCTTCTTACAAGGAATAATAATGCACATCTTGTTCAAGCTATCAACTTCCACAAAAATATAGTCATGTACCTTCCTGGTTGTTGGAAAACCACCCACAAAATCCATGGAAATGATTTCCCAAGTTCGAGAGAGTACATGTGAGGGATGGTATAGACCTTGTTTTCTATTACTAGGCTTGTTGATACAACAAAGCATGCATCCTCTAATATATCGAGCTACATATTCTTGCATTATGAGACAATACGCATACCTTTGTAAGTTACTAATCATCTTCCCAACACCAAACTGTCATGCAACCTTGGAGGCATGAGCCTCTCTAATAAGCTATTATATTTCACCTTTAGGAACACAGAGTTTGTATATATTGTAGAGAAACCCATTCTGAAGATGATATTTAGCCTTATTATCACCTTATTCTACATAAATTTTGCCCTGTAGTTGTTTAAACACCTCTTTAAATCCTTCATATTCTATGTATACCTTTGTGTATGCATCATGGGTGAAAGGATCAATGTGCATAAGAGTTCCCAAATATGTAATACTGGATTTGGGTGACCTTGAAAGCATGTCTACCAATTTATTAGTGCTACTCTTCTTATATTTGATGATTATATGAAATTATTGCAAAAACCCCATCTACTTGTAATTTTTGGCTTGTTGTAGCTTACTTTGGGCTTGCAAATATTGTAGTGATTGGTGATCAATGTGGATAATGGTTTCCTTTCCCATTGAATAGTTCTTCCATTTCTTAATAGCTTGAACCAGAGCATAGAGTTCCTTATCATATGTAGGTTAGTTCGAGACTCCCCCATGAAAAATCTCATAATGATAGCATATTGGCTTACCTCCTTACATCAAAACTACTCCCATAGCATACCTACTTGCATTTGTTTCCACTTTGAAAGGATTATGCAAGTTAGGTAATGTGAGAATTGGTGCTTGACTAATATTTCATTTCATCCCATCGAAATCTTTCTATTGTTCTTTCCCCACTGGAAACTCTTACTAGTGGTTGTTATGGCATGGAGTGGCATAGCTACCGATTAAAAGGATGCTATGAAATTCAATAGGTATTGTGTTTCCCCAACAAATCTCCTAACTTTAGTGGCATTAGTAGGAACTAGCCACTTGATGATGGCCTCCATATTTTTGGTATCTATCTTTAGTTCCCCTCCACCAATCACGTACCCCAAATACACCAATGGTTGTTAAGAAAACTCGCATTTCTTAAAGTAAGCTAGCAGTTGATGTTTTTTTAGAGTTTCTAACACATGCATAAGATGTGAGATGTACTCTTCCCACGTAGATCTATAAACCAATATTTCATCCAAATACACTATTACAAATGAATCTAAATAGGGACACACTATATTGTTCATCAAATGCATAAATGTAGCTAGTGCATTACATAAACCGAAAGGCATGACCAAGCATTCATACATATCTTGCCTTGACTTGAAGGAAGTCTTCTAGATTTATTCTTCTTTAACATGTCCCTGGTGGTATTCTGATTTGAGATCCAAATTAGTGAAATATGTGGCATGTTGCAATTGGTATAACAAATCATTGATCCTGGGTAGAGGGTACCAATTCTTGAGTGTGATCTTGTTCAAAGCTCTATAGTCAATACACATTCACCAAGTCTCATCCTGCTTGGGTAATATTATGAGAGGTGACCCACAAGGTGAGGTGCTTGGTTGAATAAATCCCAACTCCAAAAACTACTACACCTATTTCTTCACTTTATCTACTTCCAAAAAAGATTGTCTATACAACCCAATATTTGGTAATGGGCAGTCAGGAAACAATTGTATCCCATGCTCCACTTCCCTTTTAGGTGGCATCCCTTTAGTCTCATATAAAATTCATCTATACACATATAAAAACTCCTCCAATTGTTGTTTCTAATTTTTACTACATCTCTCGAGGGATGCCTTTAGTCTTACTCATCCCTCCTCGAGATGATTCTCTATTAAGAAAAGCAATACATACTTCTTATTTAAATTGATCAACTTTTTGGCTTGATTGGAACTTACTAGAGAGATCTTTGATTTACCTCTATGTTCATTGATGATTTAATACTTCACATCCTTGATTGGGAGGTATTGGTTTTCTCTCCACATGAAGATCGTATCCCTAATATGCATGTAGGGGATTCCAAAAACTACACCACACACATCAAGGGTAATACATCTAACTCCACTTCATCAATAAAATATGCACTTACAGTAAACTTGATCTTACATTGTTTAGTGGCATTGATCTATGCATCCTTATTCACCCATATTGCAAACTACATCATTTTCTATGAGGTTCTCCTATGAGCCATAATTGAATAGAGAATATTCCTTGGTATTTTTTACCTGGATCTTAATATGGAAGAGTTTTTCCATTTCCTTCTCTTGTGATGAAGGCTACTTAGATTCACCTCCTTCTACATTGAAGTGTAGACAATATTCTCATCCACATCTGAGCTACTCTCTACCTAGTTGCTTGAATCCTTCCCTAGTAGGTTCTTCTTCTTGGCATCCTTATTATAGTTCTTTGGATTCAACTTTGAATGTATCTTCCAACATTTTTCTTTAGTGTTACCATCAATATTGCAATGGTTGTAGTGGTTGTTTGGATCCTTGCACTAATGTGAAGTGACTGTCATATTCTTATATTTTCCTTTCCCCTTCTTTTTCCCCTCCTTGGAAGCATCTTGGTGTTCTTTCTATTTAGAACCACTTGGTTCACATTTCTTATGGCCTATGTTCTTCAGATATTGTGCTTGCACACAAGCCTCATCAATGGTCCTCGGTTTGAAGAGCATCATTTGATTTCACAACTAACTTGTTAGACCCCCTATATACTTGAGGAGTACATCCAGGTTCTTGGGAGATATACCCAACATGATTTCCATATTCCTGAATTTGATGGTGTACTCTTGCACACTCTTCCCTTGACTTTGCCTGAAGTGATGCTAATTGATCCATTGGTCCTTTACATACCCAATAGGCTATAATTGGGACTTGATGAGGGTTTTTAAATACTTCCACTTAGTTACTAGTGGATCACCCTCCAGCCTAAGTGTCTTTTTGTGGCTTTCCCACCAGGTTAGTGTATGGCCCTCTAGTTTCAGTTGGAGAAATGAAATTCTATGCTCTTCATATATGTTATGGACACTGAAACACACTTCTAAATGTTGCAACTAATAATTCAACATAATAGCATGTGTATCACCTTGATAAGGTTTGATGTCCACTTTCACTTACATTTTGAATAAATGTTGTGAAGGAGTGATGGCACTGAAACTTGGTTTCTCTTTCACAAGATATTTTCTTGACTCATTTTTTGGGTTTTCACTATCTCTCAGTTTCTCATCAGATCTAGCTTTTGGTTAGAGCCACAAACCTGTCTGAAAGGTCTAAAATTATTTTCTAGAGCCACCACGAGATGATTCATGTTGCGAGACATATCAACAAATTCCTCTTTCAACCTCAAAAATCTCTCTTCCACTACATCTTGAGGATTGTTATGAATAGACTCATCTTCCATGGCTAGGATTTTGAAAATTCCTTCTTAAACCTATTCCTAGATCCTGCAACTTTCCTCAAATAGCCCAAATAAACTTTCTCTAATAACAATATGATATGTAAACTACAATGGATATTCCACTAGAATATTTTGTCACAACATATATTATAATATTATGAGATCTTAGATTATGAAATTTATTTCCTCATATCCTAGATTAGTTATTACTATATTATTGTTTAGATTTATGAAAATAATTGAATATGAAAATGAAAGAACATGCAAATATACACATCATCCACACAATTGAACACAATATGTGTCCTAGGAAACCCAATATGGGATAAAAAATAGCTAGAAGGTGAGGCATATGTTTTTCTCTCTTTTCTTCGGTTATGAAAAGAAAGTACAAAGAAAGAGGCACTCACTATGGATTTTCCTTTGACAATGTGGCCTAAACAAATGCTACAAAATCTCCTACCTCCTCTATTATTCTCTCAAAATACCACTCCCAAATTCTCTTCTCAAATATGGAACAATTAATATGTTAAATAATGGAACCCTTTCTCCTCCTAGTGGCCCAATGTTTAACATAGCCTGATATCCATCTAAGGTTAAGGCTTTTGCATCCTCAACCCTCAATTAGTGATTAGGTTTTGGACCTTCCAGAGTCTTCTTGAAATTCCACATGTGACTATCCCTACAAGTGTGAGTAATGGGGGTTGACATGGCATCCACTCATACCATGGTGGTCAACAAGGTAGGTCAACTTGCGGGAGGCATAACTTATGCATACAACCTCCAACTAAGGTGATTTTTGCACCATTGAAAAGGTATCAGTGTGTAAAACACCGGAAATAGGCTCAAAGCTATACTTAAAAAAATTTAACCCCAAAAATGTTGTTCAATGCCTCAAAATGGCTCTGAAAGGTTCTAGACCCAAATCTCCAAACTAGGACCTACTGCTAAAATGGGCCCTACAAGCCAATTCCTCCAATTTTTCCACCCAGGAAGTTTCAAGATAGATGAAAAATTATATAATGATCCATTCCAGATCATAAAAGCAAAGCATTATAGCCAAAAAGTGAGAAGGGTTTTTTTGTTGGATATTTTGAAGATTTAAAAAGTTGTAGACTTATTCAACCTCATTCCAATGAAATTATTATTAGAAGAGATGTTAAGTTTGATGAAGGTCTCTATATTTGCAAGCCTAATTATGTATTTTTGTCATATGTATCATGTGATCCATATTTGGTGTCTATGCCATCTTCTATTCCCAACTTTTATTTCCATCATCCTACTCCAGTTTCTTCTTTAGATGGTGGTAGTGAGGATGAAAATCCACCTCTTCCTGCTCACCGTCCTCCATTTGGGTCCATTGAACCTGGACCTACATCAGCACCACCTTCCCATATAGTTCCATACAACATGAGAAAAGTTGTTGATTGTTTCACTGATCCTACATATCATCATTGTACATGTTTATAATTCCAACAAGCCTCCTATGTTTGGCTCAAGTTTCAAAGACTCATGATCCAAACACATTTGCAAAATATTTTTTCCATCCATATTGGGACACAAAAATTAATGAAGAATAGCATTCCTTAATGGTGAATAATACTTAGGATCGTGTACCTCTTCTGAAAGGAAGAAAACTTGTCAAGTATGAATGAGCATATAGAACCAACCATGCATCATATGGAAGTGTTGAAAGACCTAAGGCCTGGTTAGTTTCCAAAGGATTCTCTCAAGTTGAATGAATTAACTAAAATGAAACCTTTACACATGTATCCAAAATGAATTCCATTTACCTTTTTCTAGCTCTTGTCACCTCACATAAATGAGAGGTCCATCATATGGATGTTAAGTATCCCTTCTTGCATAGGGATTTCCAAGAATAAAGTTACATGGAACAACCTCTTTGTTATTTTTATAATAACCCTAGCCTTATTTGTTTCCTTAAGAAATCCCTTTTTGGTCTTAACTAAGCTCCTCTTCCTTGGCATGCTAAAATGGATAGATTTATTCTTGACACTGGCTTTTATAGATGTCATCATGACCCCAATGTCTATACCAAGAATGTAGGTAACCATATCATGATACTTTTTCTTTATGTTGATGACCTTATCCCCACTATTAGTGACCCCAAAATTCTATACCATGTGAAATACATCCTTAAGAATAAATTTGAAATGACAAACTTATGTTATTTGCATTATTTTCTTGGCCTCCAAGTATTACAAACCAAGGAAGGAATTTCCCTTTCCAAGTCTAAGTATGCATGTAACCTTCCTCACTTCTTTCACATGGAAGATTGTAAACCAACCTCATCTCCCTTATATCATGAATTCAAACTTGTTGCCACCTATACTACACTTTAAGTAGATGCCACTTTGTACTATCAGTTAGTCAGTAGCCTTTTATATTTGACTCATACCCATACTGGTATTGCCTTTGTTGTTGGTATTGTCACCTAGTATATGAAAACACTCCATGAGAGCCATTAGAAGACAAAAAAAGCATAATTTAGTATATTTTGGGTATAGTTCAATTTGGGATACATTACAGTTCAGGGGGGACTCCTTTGTTGATTGGTTTCATTGATTTTGATGGGGTTGGTGACCTTGATAATTAGAAGTCTATTCCAAGTTATGTTTTCAATATTGGTTCTAGACCTATCACTTGGCCTTGTAAGAAGCAACAAGATATTTCTCCTTCTTTAGAAAAATTAGAGTATCGAGTAGTAATTAATGCAAGTAAAGAAGTCATGTGGCTTTGACAGATCCTTTCAAAGTTTGGATTCCAATAGTAGCATCCAACTACACTCTGGTCTGACAATATGAGTGCCATAAAGCTCATCAAAGATCTAGTTTAACATCAATGTAACAAATGCATTGATCTATACATGCACTTCTTCATAAATCTTATTCAATTGAGTGTTCTCAAAGTGTTATTTTTCCCTACAGATGATCAAGTTGTTGGCATTTTCACAAAGTCTCCTACATAAGAAAAGTTTTACAAACTTTGATCTATGTTAGGAGTTCAATAAGTTGTCATTAAGGGGGGATAGACCCTAATTCCCCCTTCCTTCTCCTATTGTGTCACCATTGTAAATCCTTCAGTCAGATCCCAAGATGTTGTTAAAGGGGGGTGTTAGGATATCTAGAAACTTAGGAGTAAGTTTAGGTCAACGTGGTCTAATGTGTCTCTAGGTAAAGTGTGTTTCCTTAGTATACATTAGAATGCATTCATAGTTATGTAATTTGATGTTCGTGATATGTTCTAGGCATAAAGTGATATGATGGTTCATATTCTCCATGATACTAACAACTATATTGATCTATGGCTTAACACATGATTGGTTCATGAGCTCTATTTAAAGAGCATGGAAGGTCATTCATCGATGATCGATTGTGAGAAACTCATATGGAAAATTATTTTATTTTTTATTAATATATTGCCTCATGATTTGTAAACTACCATGGATATTCCATTGGAATAGTTCATCACAACAGATATTAAACTATTATGAAATCTTAGATTTTTGTAGTTTATTTCCATATATCCTAAATTAGTTAATTACTAGATTTTCTTGAAATTAAAAAATAATTGAATTACAAAAATGAAAGAAATGATAAAGAGAACACACTATCCACACACAAATTAACACAAGATATATCTTGAGAAACCCAATACATGAGAAAACCCACCTAGAAGGTGAGGCCTATGCTTTTCTCTCTTATGCAAATACAAAGAAAGAGGCACTCACTATGGAGTTTCCTTTGACATTGTAGCTTGTATGGCCACTATATAAGATTTCCCTCCTCTGTTATGCTCTCAAAATACCAATCCTAGTTTCTCTACTCAAATATGGAACAAATACAATACAAAAGAATGGAACCATTTCTCCTCCTAGCAGTCTGGTATTTAATATAGCCCAATAGTCGTCTAGGGTTAGGGTTTTGAATTCCTCAACCCTCAATTAGTGATCATGTTTGAGCCTTCTAGAATATTTTTTTAAATCCACACGTGGCTATCCCCACACGTTTGATTAATGGGAGCAGATGTGGCATCCACTCATACCATAGTGGTCAACAAGGTAGATCAACTTGTGAGAGGCATAACTTTTGCATACGAGCTCTGATTGAGGTGATTTTAGCACCATTGGAAAGGTATTAGAGTGTAGAAAACCATCAAGGGTGTGTGCATAAGTTCCAAACAATATAAAACCAAAAAAAAAAATCTTAAAAATGGCTATGGAAGGTTTCGGACCCCAATTTTCCAAACTCACGCCTGCCACTAAAATGGCCCTACAAGTTTATTCCTCCAATATTTTCCACCCAAAAAGTACCAAGATAGATGAAAAATGATATGATGATCCAATATGGGTCACCTCAAGTGGTCATGTTTGTTGGGGCCATAGATTGTTTCCCTCTTTGAGGGTTTTAACCATGTAATACATTGGTGTAGTAGTATTTAATATATTCATGTGAGTGATTACTTAAGGTGTTTGACTTGTGTGGAAATACCATGTTTTCGAACAATGACATTATCTTACTTCCAATGCTAATAAAATATTTAAGTCAAAAGGAAAGAAGACTAACAAACACTGGAAATTTGGTGGGAAAGATGGTCAGATGGAGTCCATATGTTTCAAGAAGATGCAATCCCTAGAATCAATCCTTATGAAGAACAACATCCATCTAGATATTTTTCCTTGTAAACCTTATTTTAAAGGATCCACTCTTTCTACCTCTATTTTTTCCCTCAATGCAACATATTACTTTTCTTAAGATGAGTGAATTCTATATTTTGGAGCATCTCATATGGCTAAAGATAAATCTGTCATTTCTTCTCTAAATATATGTAACTACAAATGATGACAGGTTTCTAGGTTTTGTAGCCTCAAAAACATTCAACTAGATGATGGTCACTTTAATCATGTACTATGTGTTCCTAATATCTCTTTAACCTTCTATATATCTATCAAATCTCTCATTCTAGTGAAGAAAAAACTAAGAGTTTTTGCCTCACGAAGTTGTAATCAAGGAATTAAGTATCCTAAGCATGTTGTAGTGATAGGAATTGTAAGATGATATTACTAGGTTATGTAAATTTAACCATTTTGGGTTGTCCTATCTTCCTTTAGATTTCGTTCATTGTATTGATGGTATAAGTAAACTTAGGCATCAGTGTTTTGGCCATCTTAGTTATTGCTTAATACAAAAACTATGTAAGCATGATATGGTCATTCATATTCCTCTCATTTCATGTGAAAATTAGTCTAAACTACCTTCCCAAGTATATAATAAATAAAATTTGGAGAGAATAGAGATGCAAATAGTGAGGCAAGATTTGAGGTAATTTGGACTAGATGTGGAGCAAGGAAAGGAAAATCCCTAAGTAGCACAGCCTTGAATACCCTACACAGGATGACAACAAGGAAATAACATTGCAATTCTCCAATGAATCATAACATCGAATGGTTATATTAAACTAAAAATAAGTGACATGTAATCATATAAACCATCTTTCAATGTGGGGAAAGGATAAATATTTTTTTATTAATACTAGATGTAAAATACATTACAAAGAAAATATAAAGACTTCACCTCAAGGGAGCAGTGAAGGTAACATCTAACCTCTCTCTTATGGGGTTTTTTTCCTCTTCAAGACTCCCTTGACGATATGGAAATGATTAGATCAATTTTCCTCCTTATGTAATCTATCGTGGCAGATAAATATGTGCAATGCAACCACTCATGAAACATAATGTGATCATTTGCAACAAAGTGCTTAAAATATCTGGTTACACCTGCAACATGATCTTGCACTCCTTGAACTTTTTGAGTTGTATGGAGGAGGCCTTTATTTAAATATTTTCTTAGAGGAGGATATGGAGGGAAAGTGGATATTTTTCCAAATACAAGGCCATACAATTTCCTTGAATTTTCTTAGTTCACTCAAGTAATCCATTGTAATCGTCAAAATTTGACTAACTTGAATGTTCCATGACTGAACCTTTCCATGGTGCAACAATGGAAGTGAGTGGTCACTGAAATTTAATACATTCTTGTTGTAACAAGAATTGTGTGGGTATGAAAGGATTACCTATGACATTTATGCAATACTTAAACTGGTCACCCTCAAAGTCCTCCTTTTGGTCAAATTTTTATTTAGACCTTAGTCATCCATGAATAATTGGACCTTTCTCCATAGTATTGTTAAGCCCTAAATCATGGAAAATTACCCCTTAATTGGGGCATATTACATTAGTATTATTATTTTATTTATTTCGGCTTGGGTCCATTAGTTGTAATTGTACCTCCTAGTCTTCTATATATACCCAGGAGACATTTTCATTTGGAATCATCTTGTATTTATGAATTCATATGATGTATAAGGAGGTTGCCCCATAGAAGAGGATTATTATCTGAATTTCTCTCTTTTTTAAGGCGTTGAGTACTTGTTCTGAGGTTTTTATGCTATTTTTTTATTTGGTTCTTAACATTTGGTATCAGAGCTAGACAATCCTTGGGACTGACTTCTCTAAAACAAGCCTTCTTGGCATTTTCACTACAATTTGTTTTCTAGAATGTTTCGGGACCTGGAATTTCCATGGTGTAGAGGAGACATATGTAGATAATTTGGGTCCAAATTTAATATCTTGATTTGTTATATGTTTGGAGATACATTATGTTCAAGTTAGGGTTTTTTACTAGTCCTGAAACTAGTCTGAAACAAGACTTCTTGTAATTTTCGCTCCCAAATTTTTTTGGCTTGGTTTCAAGTTCTGAAATTTTTACAGTATGAAGGATGAATAGTCAGTTATCTTGTGTACAAATTTCATCCCTTTATTCTATGCACTATGAAATTTATTTTCTGACAAAATTAGGGTTTTTGGTTGGTCCAGATTTCAGTCTAAAACAGGTGTTCTTGGGAAAAATGTTATATCTAAAGTTAAAGACCTCCAAATTGAGTGAGCCCTATTCCACTGGTTATGGTATGGACCTTATTTTTACTGGTGAAAATTTCAAGTTCTAAAGTGAAGACAGTGACACGTGACAAGTCGTACAAGTTCTCCCTCCTTAAATGAAAACAAAAATAGCACATCTTGGGAAAGTTATCATAAAATTCTCTTGGAGAATCCAATATTGGGCTAACATGTGGGGTTGGAAAGAAGACACATCAGGATACCTCGGGATGAAATTTTAGATTCATAAGGTCTGAAATTACAAAGATACAACAGAAGAAAGGTCGGCTAGGAAAATAATCTCCAAATCAAGGTTTTAAAAGGTGTGTTTTTTGTTTTTTGGAAATTTGCATATCTTTTGACTAGAAGATCCAATTGGGGTGATTCAAAAAGTGGAATAAATTGGGATAAAAGGAGAATATTAGGGATTTTTAGGTACATATGTATTCTGAGGTCTCTAAACATAGGATTTGTTGTTACTTGTCAATAATACAACTCGGGGACAGGGTGGTTCTTCCACATACCTAGAGTATACCGGAAGGCCCCTTTCGATTAGTTGCGCATTATAAAACACTACTATGGATTTGAGCTCCCACGTACCTAGCGTAGATTAGGATACCCCCTATAATCCTGAGACCAATTGAATAAACCATTTGGTCATCTTTTTGTTATAGTACACCGAGAATAGCACTTCGAGAGATCACTCTCTAGTACCTAGGTAGTCGAATAGTACGTCTAAGGGCATGGTCAAGCCTCCTTAGTTAGTTCCCTAAGATATTGGTCCAAGTACTATTGTTGGACCTCGCACGTATATCAAAGATATATAGAACCTGACACTCCCTTGTCTGTGAGGACCTCTGCCTAAGACAATTAGGAATTCCTACCTTGCAATGATACTTGGCCAACATGCCACCAATAAAGGGAACTTCTACACCAAATAATCCATCGGACAGTCCTACTTGGACTCTTGATGAAGGTGAAGAAATGTGCAAAGACATAGATGATTTACAAAAGAAGGCAGTAACAAAATATGAACTATAAAGGATGATGTATTCAACTGAAGCTAAGTTAGAAGAGATGATGGATACTAAGATGGATGGATTGAAAGGGGAGATAATTGAAGGGTTGAAAAAGTTTCTAATAGAGAGGCCACCTGAAAGTGACAATGTATCCCATGAAATTTATGATGAGGACACAAGGAAGATGAATCAAGATTCGATAAACTCTAGCTTTGGGTTAAATACCAACCACTTTCCTAAGATCGATATGAAAAAGTCTGATGGAAAGGATCCAATCACATGGATACACCAGATGGAGCAGTTATTTGATCTACATGATGTGCCACACACACAAAAGGTACGAATTGCATCCTTATATTTAGAACTTAATAAATTTGTCTGGTATCGATGGATTTGTTCTCACAAATCACTTGTCACTTGGAAAATTTTCATGGAAGAAATGATAGCACACTATGAGGATACAAGGAGAAATATCTTCTTCAGCCAATTGATAAGTCTCAATCAAAAGGGTTTAGTTGTGAAGAACATTGAGAACTTCCAAAGATTGAATATAAAGGTAACAGATATTCCATGTGAGCACGTGATTAATGTCTTCATAGGAACTTTAAAGGATAACATTCAACATGAGGTTCACCTTTGGGAACCCAAATCATTGGAGAATGTGTTTAGGGTGGCGAGAAATGTTGAAAGTAAAATTATGGCTATGGCTACTAGAAGGACCACCGCTAACATCTATCGAGAGAATAATGTTCCTTCTTCTAAACCACCTCAACCTACAAGGTTGACACCTCAACAATTGGAGGAAAGAGAATCTAAAGTTTTATGTTTTAATTGTGACAGCAAGTATAGTAAGGGACATAAGTGTGGTGAGAATAAATTATTCTACATAGATTGTGAAGAGGAAGAAAAACAAGAACAAGAACCATCTCAAGATGAATACGTAGAAAATATTTCTTCTAAAAAAATGACTCCCACCATATCATGTCATGCATTGGCTGGAATTAGCACTCTTAAAACCCTCAAGATCGAAGGATATATCAAAAATAAAAAGGTAATAGTGCTAATTGATTCGGGTAGTACTCATAATTTCATTCATTGTAAATTAGCCAAAGCTCTCAATTTATTTATATATCCAACGCTAGAGTTTCAAGCAATGATTGAAAATGGAGGAACTATCAATTACTCAGAAAAATTCCATAAGATCAATATTATTATGGGGGAATATGTAATGAATATTCAAGTGATTTTTATACCCATGGGTGGTGCTAATGTCGTGTTAGGGGTCCAATGGTTACAGTCATTGGGAACAGTGGATTTTAATTTTCAAGAACTTTTCATGAAATTTTCATTGGAAGGAAAGGAATTTGAGTTAAGGGGTGTCATAGGGAAACCCAGTAAGGTGGTAAGCTCTAATAGCATGACAAAATTATTTAAAAAGAGGCAGCAGGGTGTAATTGTACAACTATGCTCACTAGATGTTCAAACATCTAAGCCATATATTCCTCTACATCTGAAAGGGATCATTGATAAGCATTCCAAATTATTTGAATATATTCCCCTAGGTATTCCACCCACTCGCGATCATGATCATGCTATTCACTTAATTCTTGGGAGTGTTCCTCCTAACATCAGGCCTTACAGATACCCTTATGCCCAGAAGAGTGAAATTGAGCGTATGGTTGAAGAAATGTTAGAGGTTAGCATTATTAGACCTAGTCAAAGTTCTTACTCTACACCTATGGTAATGGTACTCAAGAAAGAGGGCTCGTGGCGTATGTATATATATTATATAGAGATCAACAAGATCACCATTAAAGATAAGTTTCCCATTCTCATCATTGATGAATTTTTAGATGAACTACATGGAGCAATCTACTTCACAAAGTTGGATCTTCGTTCAAGGTACCATCAGATTAGAATGAAGTAAGAATATATCCCAAAAAAATCATTTAGAACTCATGAAGGCCATTATGAATTTTTGGTCATGCCTTTTGGCCTTACAAATGCACCTTCCACATTCCAAGGGTTGATGAATTCCATTTTCAATCCCTTCCTTCGAAAATTTGTGTTAGTATTTTTTGATGATATACTAAT
>ML780868.1:1227409-1258449 GCA_009831015.1 Picea engelmannii | reverse complement strand
TTTAACCGTGGGGGGGGGGGGTCCGATTTGGTGGTATTTTCCATGTGGGACCCTCATACATGTCACCCTCTTGTTAACTTGGACCCCCTCTCTCATTACCACTTACCACCTAACAACCCCTCCGAGTAAACCACCAAACCACTCATACATACCACCTCTGCTCTTCGACGTCACACTCCACTACACTGCTACACATCTCACCCATGTTAGTAGACCACCTCAACAAGGAAATGAGTCGTCCGATCTGAAAGATCACTTTGGGTGTATCCTCAACCATTGATCATAGTACAGTGGAAGGATAGTGTAAGTTTGAAAAGTTGAAATCCCGAAGTTCTGAAGGACGAAGTTCTGAAGGACGAAGTTCTGACAGCTATCCATCTCAATGTTTGATTAATTCCTAGCCATTAGATTGAACAATGAAAGGATGAGTGTAAATATCAAATATGAACCATTCGTTCAAGAGCACCGTCAATATTGTGAGATGGACGGTCCCATTGCATTGCAGGGCCAAAACATGCTCGGATCTTAATTTTTCATGAGCGGTCTGCAATTGAAACCATGGTTTTGGAGAAAGGACGCGTGGAGGCTCGTAGTGAATTGCGGGGAAAAAAGAGGGTTTCCCTCAAACTTCCTATGGACGTGCCCACAATCGCATGGTCACGTGAAGTTCATATCCCAAGTTCATATCATGAAATAGAGCTAGCGCTCACTAAAACGAGATCGGGAAGCACCTTTTGAATAAGCGTTTGGTCATTGCCAGTGGTGACGTGAAGGAAGGGGCTTAGAAGCCAAAGAAGCCAAAATTGACTTATTGTAACTGATGGAGAAGATGAAGAGTTGTGACTGGTAGAGAAGCCAAAGAATCTTCGAAAAACAACCACTGATGATGAACACATTCAGCATAACTGCCAGAGAAGACGAAGAGTTTCCATGATGATCATGTAGAGGACTCAGTGTTTGAAAAACATGCAGATCATAGAAGAGGAGGTTGATTCTCTGGTTAGATATGTTGTGGGTAGGATGAGACACAGTGAACAATTTGAAGGGAAGAACAATGATGCAGTGAAGACCATGCAGAGGCATAGAGCATCGAATTGACATGGCGCACAGAACATAAAATGCAGCAGAACGGAAAGCGCAAGGAATGTGAGGAGTAAGACACTGATGCAAACAGAGCAGAGTAGTGTAGAAGAACAATGATGAGACTGGTAAGCCATTGATAAACACTGTATCAATGTAAGAAATTTCAGTAAGAAAATATTTGTATTTCAGGGTGGTAGGGAGGTGCTAGGGAGGACTGTTGTCCTCAAAGTTTCAAGTGGGTGCTTGAACACAGGGAGTTGTAGTTTCCATCTAGTTGCAGCCAGAAAAACCAGGGTGGTAGGGTGGTGCAAGGGAGAACTATTGTTCTATGTTATACAGGTTGGTGCCTGTGTGACTGGAAGTTGATGCTTCCATCCAATTGTTGCTGGAATACTCAAGGTGTTGGTGCTTCCTTCTAGTGGGTGCTAGATAAACCATAGAGTTGGTGATCTCATCAAGTTGTTGCTCGTAAAACAGAGGTGGTAGCCTCAAACAGAGTTGGTGCTCATAAGAATGATAATGTACAGAAAATAAAGATTACTTATCATATCAAGAAGAAGAGGTTTTTCCCTTTATGGGTTTCCTCGGGAAATATCTATCTTTTTATATTCCATGTGTGTGATTGATGTTTAATATTCTATAGCTTACTTCCCTACATTATTGTGATCGTCATTGAGTGTTCTATAAAGAGTTTAAAATGGCCATAATTGTTTAAGCACAGTAACAACTGATCCACTTGCCCCTCTCAGTTGTCCAACACATCAAGTAAACTTAAAACACACTAAGGCAAGTGGTTTGGGATGACCAACAAAATGAGGACAAAAGGGAAGGGGAGCTACTCCAAACAAATGGAAAAAAGGCACTTGATAAAGATTAAGTCACTTATATTTTGTCAAATTTCTACAGAGAAAATTTTTACACTGAATTTGATAATATATATTTGATCTCATGTTATTTGTTTTGAATTCTTGTATACATCAATGAATTTAGAAATTGATGTCATCAATAAATTAGATCCTAAGATATTGTTGGTTTTCTATCAAACAAAAATGTTCTAATTGCTTTTAATTGTTCTTGATTTTAATGGTTGGTTTTTACTCAAAGGGAACGAAATGACAAACTTAACGGTATTTTGACTCAAGAGCAATCCAAAAAGAAAGCTATATGAAAAAATGCAAAATTTCTTTCGATGAAAAACTGCTTAATGGAAAGGGAGAGAGCTTTTTATTTTTCAATGAAATACATTCACCAATGTGAATGAAATTCCTTAATGAAATGCATACTTTTTCCTTAAAATGTTTTCGACAATGCAAATTTCAATTTCACTAGTGAACCAAAGACTCTTAACCAAATTATTCTAAAATACAATGCAAAGCTCTTTAAAATAAAACTTTTTTTGTTTTTTTTTGGGAAGTTTATGCCAATCAAAAAGAAAAAACCACACCTTTTTCATCACACAAATAAAAAAGGATGGGTAGTAATATATCATAAAGATTATGAACAATATGAAAATGATGTATTACAAATGAAGTAAAAATTCCAAGTAGACCCATAAATGAGATGGAAAATCGAGAGAGTTTGCTTTGTTTAAAACAATGGAAGAAAATCTGAAGGAACACCCAAAATATATTTAAAATAAAATGGAATCTGTTACATGTATAACACCATCACTAAAAGCCCGAGGGAATAAGGTTAGAGAATCCAAACCATACCCACAAAAATGAGAAGTGCTTTGATCCGGATTTATGAGCGGAATGAAATAAAAAAAACAGATTTATAATATTAACAAAGAGACACAGTGATCAATAATAGAGATACAATAAAACTTGACTTTTGTTAAATAAGAAATACGCTAAAAACTGTAAAATGTAGACTGGAAACAAGCTTGCTAGAATGGTGGCAACTTGTCTCTGAGAAGACATGTGATGGCTATGCTCATTCACAAGAAGATGAGTACAATGAGGCTCTGAAGGAATTTTTACAATAAACATGAATTAAAAAACCCTAGAAATCCAAAAACCTAACCCTAGGAGATGAAGTGCCAAAAGTCACGTGGGCCATGTTGGGGTAAGGTAGTACATCAACTTATCGGGGTCGTAACTTTTGCATATGATCTTTTTTTTGGGCACACGATAGCTCGTTGGAAAGGTATTGATGAGGAGCTTCATTTACAGGGATAAATTAGACCCTTTCAAAATCATTGAGGTGCCCAATCATGAAAAAGAATCGTTTAGGCCCTCAAAATGGCCTCGGAAGTTTGGGACCCGAAAAACTCCTAAAAATAGTAAGTTGCCAAAAAATGGTTTTGAGCTAGTTGGATCAATCCTCCTAGATCAATCCTCCTCCATTACGAAGCAATGGTCTCCATTTCATTGAGTTCCCTCATGAGATGAGGTAATTTCTGCTGAATTTGGCCTCGAGTGAGCCACTTGCCTTGGTGCAGGGGTTGTCCTTCTTTGACAACCCGATAACGCTGGATCCTCTACTGGAAAGTTCCCTTGACCTATGTGTCCATGATATGATCAGTGGATGCATGTTCCATTCAGTCAAGGTTGAGCTCTGTTGGTGTCAACTGTTCTGTTATCTCTGAGGTGTCCAATAATGGTGGAAAATAAGGTCGAAGGAGGTCCACATTGAACACTAGCTGCAAGCCAAGGAAGGGGGGAAGGTTGAGCTCAAAATTATTGTCACCCATATCCTTGGTGATCATGTAATGTCCATAATAGAGTGGACGAAGCTTCCTATGAGGCCTTGTAAGGATTTATTTCTGCAAGTGCAATCAAACTTTGTCACCCAGCTGAAACTGGTGTGGCACCTGGTGTTGATCATGGCGTTGCTTGTACTTGGAAATGGACTTCTGTAAAATATCATGAACTTATTGGAGGATGTGATGGATCTGCTCAATGAACTAGGTGGGTTTGTCAGCTTCAGTTGGAGCATGAGATGAATCTTCTTGGGTGGCCAGAAGGGGTAGTGAAACATCCATGGGACCCAATGGTTGAAATCTCAACCCCACCTAAAAGTGGTTGTGGTTGGTTGAGCTATGTATGGCTCCGTTGTAGTTTTTCTAAACATAGGGAAGAATCTCATCCTAGGTGGGGGGGTGCTTCGAATTGTACATGCACAAGATGTGCACGATCATTCGGTTAACGACATCAGTTTGGCCATCCATTTGGAGGTGGAAGGCAATGGATTTGGTGAGCTTGGTGTCTAGTAGTGACCAGAGGCTTGACCATAATGTGATGAGGAACTTGCTGTCTCGATCTAAGATAATGGTTCATGGGATCCCAAAGTGTACCCACACTCATTCAAAGAAGAGCTTGGCAATGGCCTCCGCTGTGATGCTCTTTTTGCAGGCATCCATAATCGCCATCTTGGAAAAGTGATCAACAACCACAAAAAAATAGACATTTCCCCACTTGGTGGACGAAAAGCCCGACATGTAGTCCATTGAGATGGATTCCCAGGGCCTGTCAGGAGTAGGCAGAGGAGTGTACATTCCTTGTTTCTTAGTGTTCGGTTTGGTAATTGTGCAGGAATTGCAGGACCATATATACTTGCTGACATCCTGTTGAATTTTCGTCCAGTAGAAATTTCGCTGCAACATTTCCACTGTCTTTTCCATGCTAAAGTCTCCTACCACTCGACTATAGTTGGATTCCCAAATCATCTTCTCTCTCTCACTTGATGGAATGCAGATATGGCCTAGATGTCACAACATTTCATCTTGAATATGGAAATTAGTGACAATTGTGTTTGCACCCTACATTTGGTGGGTGTTGGCGAAGTCAAGATCTGTCTCATAGAGGTGGGGTCATCCGTAGGTAGCGTGGCCATAAGAGTCTAGCATTATGGTGAGTTTCGAGACTAGAGGTTGACTAAGGAAATCAACAAATCGGTTGGTACTTCCTGTTTTATACTTGATGTTGAGGTGGAATTGCTACAAATATGTGGACCACTTTTGATGGTGGTCATTCTCCAATTTTCCTTGTGTTTTCATGAACTACAATGGCTTATGATCAATGTGGTTGATTGTCTCCTTCCTGAGAATGTAATTCCTCCATTGGCGACAGGCTTGCTTAATGGAGTAAATTTCTTTGTCATAATTAGGGTACTTACAAATGACATATGATAGTGTCTCACTATGTTAAGCCATGAGGTGGTCATGCTGAGTGAGGATTGTTCCCACAACATAGTCTGAAGCATCGGTATTGATTTCAAAGGGTTGTTGTAGGTTAGGTAATGAAAGCACTAGGGCTGAGCACAAGTGCTACTTCAGATCATCGAACGCTTTTTGTTGGAATAGGCCCCACAAAAGTTTTTCCTTACCACCACCCTTGCTTATTTGGTTGAGGGCCCATGCAATATGGGAGAATCCTAACACGAACCTGCAATAGAAATTGGCAAGGCCTAGGAAGCTATGAATCTTAGTGAGTGTGGTATGGGTTGCCCAGTCATGGATGACTTGAATCTTAGATGTATTAGAAAGCACACCATGCGCATCAACAATGTATCCTAGGTACCAGACCCTGTCCATTTCGAGGGAGCATTTTTCCAGGTTGGTATATAGCTTGTGTTGCTGCAGATTGTGCATAACCTGCTGAATATGCTACAATTGTTATGCCCAAGTCTTGTTGCAGATGAGGATGTCATCTAGATACACCACCACAAAATAATTAGTGAAAGGCTGCAAGATATCATCCATCATCCTCATGAAAGGTGTTGGGGAATTTTTCAAACCAAAAGGCATAACCGACCATTCAAAAAGACCTTCTTTTGACTTGAAGGAAGTTTTTTGTACATTTGACTGCTCTATTGGGAACTGATATTAGATAGACTTCAAATCAATCTTACTAAAGTATTTCCCCCCCTTGATCTGATCAAGGAGATCATTGATTCGAGGAATAGGGTATCGGTTCCTAACTATGATTTTATTTAGGGCCCCGTAATCAATGAAGAGTTGCCAAGTCCTATCTTTCTTCTGAACCAGAACGATTGGGGTTCCACAAGGTGATGAGATAGGTCATATGTTCCACTTGTGGAGCAGTTCTTGGATCTGATACTTGATCTCCTCATTTTCTAGCAGAGAGCAGTGATAGACTGGCCCATTAGGTAGCAATGTGTCATGGGTCAGATCGATGGGATGCTTGACTTGGCAGTGCAGAGGTACCCCAATAGGTGATGAGAATATGTATTTGTATTCTTCCATGACCTTATCCACTTTCTTCTACTGCATGGAGAGGTCAGTCATAGGGGCCATGGATATGGATGCAACCTTTCACTCACTATGAGAGTGAATAAGGAAGAAGACAAACTTCCCGGTTTGATAAATGACCTTCCTACATTGCTTGGCATAGATCAAGGAAATAACACTAGGTGGGACTACCTTAGGTATCCTGTACAATTTCTTGTTCAAAGTAATAATAACAATGTGAGGCCTAAACTCATATACAACATGAATTTTCCATAAATAAGGTTGGCCCAAAATAACATCACAAACTTCAAGGAAATAAACATCACACAATACCTTATATTTTAATGTCTTGATTCCATATGACAGACGACACAGTTGGCTAACATGAATATCGCTTCCTTGATGGAGCCATCCTATGGTGTAGGGATGCGGGTGAGGTATTGTTTTTAGGGATAGCTTCTTGATGACCTCTACTAATATAAGGTTCTTCTAGATACCTCTATCAACAATGAAGTGCAGTGGAGTGCCTTTCACCCCCATCTATGAATTAAAGATGCACTCGCCTTCCTCTGGCTCATCAAGTTCACTGGGCTAGATATTGGTGGTAGCAACGGTGGCACTGGGTTCTATGTCAATGATATGTCTCCCCTTTTCTAGTTTTGACTCAGATTCAGAACATGCATCTGATTCATAGGATTTTACCTCAACCACCAATGACTTCTTTGAGCAGAAATCAACAATGTTATGACAGGGGATCTTATGGAAGTCGCAACACTTCCGAGTATCTTTCTTTTTCTTCCCATTGTCCTTCTTTGCTTGCAGATTGGACTGGTAGTATTGTTCCTTAATAGCATCCCTGAAGGAACGCCAAGTGGGTGAAACTGCAAATAATGTGATCACTCTATATCCTTTTTCTCACAAAAAATCTCCCACCAATATTTGACATGGGGGATGACCATGAGGAGCGCAAATGTAATCGTTTCTCTATCGGAAAAAGTTATGGACAAAAAAATACCCTTCTATAAGGTTTAACCATTTATATATGGCATCCACATCTATTTGAACTTCAAATATAGGAATATCAAAATTGATATGTACCTTGAAGGGGGTGGTGCCTCCTCTTGAGGTGGATGCGTCGCTTGTCGACATTTGTCGAAGGATTTGTGCAAAGTTTCCCATTATCTCGTTCCTCTGTCACTCGAAGACTTCCTCGAGCAACATTTTGAAAGGATCTCATGTCCAGTAATATTTATTTTCGCACACCATGGAAGGTTTCTTGGGTGTGCGATAGCAGTTGTCCTTAATAGAAACAAGATTGAGACCCAACTCTCTATACCGTCACTGCATCAGGGACATGCACTAAAAATGACAAGGAGAAGACCACTCTGATACCACTGATCCGGATTTATGAGTGGAAAGAAATGAAAACACAGATTTATAATATTAACACAGAGAAACAATGAACAATAACATAGATATAGTAAAACTTGACTTCTATTAAATAAGAAATATGATGAAAATTGTAAAATGTAGGCTGAAAACAAGCTTGCTAGAATGGTGGCAACTTATCTCTAAGAAGAGATGTGACAACTATGCTCATTCACAATATGATGAGTACAATGAGGCTCTGAAGGACTGTTTACAATAAACATGAATTCCAAAACCATAGACATCCAAAAACCTAACCCTAGGAGATTAAGTTCCAAAAGTCATGTGGGCCCCATTGGGGTATGTTATTACATCAACTTCTTGGCGTCGTAATGTTTGCATACAATATTCATTTTTGTAGAACGATAGATCGTTGGAAAGGTATTGGCAAGGATATTCATTGAGGGCTATCAATAAGAGCCTTCTATTATCATTGAGGTGCCCGATCGCGAAAAAACGTCGTTTAGGCCGTCAAAATGGCCCCAGAAGTTTGGGACCCGAAAAAATGCTAAAAATAGTAAGTTTCAAAAAAACTATTTTGAGCTAGTTGGAATAGATGGGTGGCCACCGAGATCCTCTTGGATAATGATTTGAATCAATCAAACAGATGGCACATAAAAGAAAAAATATTCAAATGACTTGAAAAAAGTTGTAGCAATGATTACTGGAACATGTCTAGGAAAGATCTGTAAGGCTGTAAGAAAAATAGAAAACAGATATGGGATAGATTTGAAGGATTCCTCTTCATAAAATATCCTTTTAGTGCATGGTCGTGTCTTGTAAATTAATATAGAGAGACTGGTCTCTAGTTGTAGATGAGCAACATGTGACCACCAACACTAGTCACACTGCAAAATGTCATTTTTTGGGAGGTGGCATGGTGTAATGGAGTAACGAGCAACCACAATGGATGGGGTCACTCTGTATGCATAGTAAAAATGTGACCACGATCATATAGATGCAAAAATTAATAGATGTAAGGTGAATCTATTAGATCTAGGACTGAAATATTTGAAACAAACTTGGAAAAGACTTGATGGAAAAACAAAAATGAAAATGGGGCTTAAACATGCAAGGATCTTGAAAAAATATATTTAAATAAATTGAGGAAGAAACTAGATAAACAATAATGACTTCCCTAGTGGAGTCACTAGTCTAGTGTAGGATAATTGTACCCTTCAGGAGTTACCTCCCTTAGGCTCTTCCTAGACCTAAGACATAATAGAGATACCAACAATAGAGTTTCCTGGATTTGAATCATACATGAATAAATCTATGAGATAATTGAATAATAAGCCTACTCAGTAATTCACCAGTTGTCCCTACATGCTCCTTGGTTTTTCACTCTTTCGAATATGTCCTTCTCTTTCATGAATGTGGATTTGCACACATGGAAACACAAACAAATACCTCTCACAAGATCAAATATAACATGCATGAATTAATAACATATCTAATAATATAACATGAAAACATGAAAATATTAACTCTCTACAAGGATTGTAATAGACACATACATCCAAATAGAGGGAAAAGTCATGTGCATATTCTATTAATAAAATAAGAAGATTGCAATCAAATGACTTGATGAAGCTCTTCCTAATCTCCTTGTCCAAGCTCTATGATCATCAATTCGACAGTATAAGTTTACTCTTTCTTTTGCTCCCCTTTTCCCATGAGACAACCTCAATATATATGATGATAGAGATAAGATGGGGCATATATCTAGACACTCAATATAACAAACTTATCGAGGTCGTGTTACGAGAAATCTGAAATTTGATGTCATGTCTTTGTAAAAAATCCTAATTGGGGAGTAACAGAACCAATCACGCATGAATTCTTGTAGTTTGTGACTGGTCATGACTTGCAAGAGAGAAATTCATGACCAACAACTTTAGGTCATGAGTTTCAAAGGAATAACCCATGACCAGGCAAAAGAATGCTAAAAACTCGAGGGAATAGTGACATAACTCATTGTATCAACCTTCTAACCTATAGATAATGTCCAACAGGTGATCAGGTGGAAAATAATTGTATAACACCCCCTTAGGAAGAAGTGGTGTCCATTGCATCAATTTCCCTCATCATATGGGCAAACATCTATTGAATTTGTCTCCTAGTGAGCCACTTTCCTTTGTGAAGAAGTTTCCCTACTTTGATGACTCGATAGAGTTGTATGTTCTAGTCGTGGGTTCCTTTCATGTATGTACCCATGATTCAATCAATTGTAGCCTTCTCAATGTAGTGAAGGTTTATTTATGTAGGGTCCAAGTGCTCAGCTACCTCTGAGGTGTTGAGTAGAGGTGGAAAATATAGGCAAAGGAGCTCCACATTAAAGAGTATATGTAGGCCAAGGAATGGGGGAATACTTAATTCAAAATCATTATCACCTACAATCTTGGTGATGGTGTAAGGCCCATGTCGAAGTGGGTGAAACTTGTGATGGGGTTTTGCAAGGTGCTCTTTTTGCAAATGTAACTAGACCTTATCACCAACCTGAAACTTGTATGGAACCCGATGTTGGTCATTTCATTACTTGTACTTGGCATTGGCTTTCTGCAATATGTCATCGAATTGTTGGTGGATGTGTTGAATCCATTCAAAAAATATGGCTTCCTTATCATCCTGAGTTTGAGTATGGGTAGAGCTACGCCAATTGACACCAATGGCTAGAACCCCAAGCACACTTGAAAAGGGTTGTGGCCAGTAGAGCTATGAAGGGATCTATTGTATATGTGTTGAACATAAGGAATACTCTCATACCATGTGTGGGGATGTTTGGAGTTGTACATTCTCAGGATATGCACAATCATCCTATTGACTACCTTCGTTTTCCCATCAGTTTGGGGGTGGAAGGTAGTTGATTTGGTGAGCTCGGTGTCCATCAATGACTAGATACTGGACCATAATGTACTCAAGAATATACTATCACAATCTAAAATAATAGTTTGCAGTATCCCGAAATGAAATGATACACACTCAAATAAGAGCTTAGTAGTGGCCTCAGTTGTGATACTCTTCTTGCAAGGTGTCAAAATTGTCATCTTAGAAAATCAATGAATGACCATGAAGACAAAGTCATTACCATGCTTGGTTGAAGGTATGTCAAACATGTAATCCATGGAGATGGACTCCCAAGGCCTATTAGGAGTAGGCATAGGGGTGTATAGCCCCTATTTCTTAATGGAGGATTTGGCGATGGGGCAGATAGCACATGATCTTATATAATTGTTGACATCTTGTCAAAGCTTCGGTCAATAAAAACACTTTTGCAGTACTGCCACTATTTTTTCCATGCCAAAGTGAGCCTGCCACCCAAATATAATGAGCTTCACATGATCACTTGAAGGAACACAGATATGGAATATATGGCATAACAATTCATCCTGGAGATGAAAGTGTACAACTAGTGTGCTTGCACCTAGCTATCGATATACAATAGCGAAGTCAGGATCACTATCATATAACTAGGAACACCTTGAGGTCTCATGCCTGCAAGAGTTGAGCACCATGGCTTTTGCTGCAACTGGAGGTCGATTGAGGAAATCAACAACTCGATTGGTGTTTCCATTCTTGTACTTGATATTCAAGTGGTATTGTTTTAAGTATGTGGACCACTTCTGGTGGAAATGATTCTATAACTTCCCTTGTGTTTGCATGAATTACAAAGACTTGTGATCAATGTGAATGATAGTTTCCTTTCCTAGAATGTATTGCTTCCACTGTCAGCATGCCTACATGATGGAGTACATCTCCTTGTTCTATGTGGCTTACCATTGAACAATGTCAAATAGTTTTTCACTATGATAGGCCATCGTATTTCCCAGCTGAGTGAGGACTATGCCAATAGCATAGTTGGAGGCATCTGTCTCAATATTAAATGGTTGTTGCAGGTATGGTAGTGTTGGATGTATGGGCTGACCCAAGTTCTACCTTAGTTCTCCAACAAAACCCTAGAAATCATCGACCCTTATAGTAAACCAGAAGGCTACATTGTGCACAGAGTGCACAGTGCAATTTCACTCAAGATGTCTTATGGGTGACTGCAGAACACATATGCCTACATTCATGGAAGGGATTGTGGATGTTCTACTTCTTTTACTTTTACTTTAACATACATCATATTATACCTTTTATCTATATCTAATAGTTATTCCATTCTGCATTATCAGTACTGCATGCTACAAAATACTATTCTATCCATTCATCATTCATTCATAATTGCAGAAACAACAAAAACATCATTCAAACACATCACAACACATGATTTTACCGTGGTTCATCCCTCCCTGGGCTACTTCCACAAATATCTTCTACTTTATTTATTGTTCATTGAAATATGGCGCTACACACACTACATAAAAAATATTCCATGAGGCTGACCAGTGTCACACCAAGCTCCACAGCTTGCGACCAGAACCTCAATTATACTCATGATCCTCCAAAACTGATAAAAAACAAGCTCCACATCTCTTAGCCAAAAACTAACACTACGAATCAAGACTCAAAAGTTCTCCAAAAAGATATTTCTCAACATATATAAGTTCTAAGACACCACAATCACTTGATGCCTCTAAGTACCTCATACATCCTCTATTTATATTACAAAAATGGGTTAAAACCCTTAAATCATGACTCAAAACCCTAATTCTAACTAGACTCAACTTGTCCACTTTCTAATTTCCTTTGCATGCTAATCCATAATTTCTTCGCGTTGATTTTCCTTTCTTCCCAGTACGCTGCTTCCTTTTCCTTCTTGTGCACTTCTTTCTCTTCATTTCCTAGAGTGCGTTGCTTCCTTGCTCCATTCTGCCTCACTTGTTGTGTTGTATCTCGATCCTTACCCCAAAATTTCCTGCTCCAACATGCCCCCAACACTCAGGCAGTGTGTGCCTCCTACACAGATTTCTCCAAAGCCTGGAAATTCTTTGTGAGTGGATCTACTTGTGTCTTGGCCTGCTCACTCTTTTCTATGAGGATCTCCACCACCTGCATTGTTATGTTCTCCTCTAACACTTTTATACTCTCTAAGTGTGCCTTTTCTAGTCTTCCTTTCTCTATTTCCAACTCTGCTATTATCTTCTCTTCTTGCTCCTGTAGGGGCTCCAATTGAGCTTGTCTTGTTTGTCTTTCCCCTTGGATTGTCTTAAAATCTACTTGCATATTTTTCATCTCCTGCACAATTTTTAGCCTATATGAAATACTCATTATCTTTTGTCTCTGCTTCAAATCATGGATTGCAACATTCAACTTTTCTTCCCTCCAATCCAACTGTTGGATCCCTTTGTCTTCTCCTAGGTTCGTCCAAATCTGTGCGGTCCTTTTATAGATCTTTGCTACTTCTTTTACTTCCAATGCAATAATGTTTGTGTGTTTTGTTGCCTTATTCTTCCTATCTGATCTGACCTCTGGAGGGGTGGTTGGTGTCATCTTCCCAACCAATTCTACTATCACTTGTTTATACCCATCCATCGTTTGTGCTATCCTCTTTATCTTTTCTTCCGTGTTGAGTTCTCATGCTAGTGCGTTGTCTAGAATCATTTGGAAGACTTCCTCAAGTCTTTTCTCCAGTTTGTATGCACATTGTTTTTCCTCCTCATGTTCGATTGCACTTCTTTGAGAACTATCTCTAGCACCTCCTTCTCTTCCTTGGTTGTCTCCCAGTTTGTTGCATTCATCCTGACCCTTGATTGAAATTCTTGTGTGACCCTCATTTGCAAATTATACAACACTTTGGTTGGTATCTTGGACAACACCAAGTCCAATTGTTCTATGTCCTTCAAAGGTGTTTTCCCAGTTTCCTTATCGACTTGTAGCATGCTCTGGTTTATTTGGAACGTCGTACTTCCCACTATTGCTTCCTACACGATTTCCTTCTCTTCATATACCGACTTCTTTTTTTCTGAGGCTTCCTATTGTTCTGTTTATTTTTGTTGCACTAACTTAATTTGGAGATTTTCCAAAGTCTCCTTGACCTCCATGAATTTTTTCATGATCTCCTCTCTTTATGATTCTATGACGTAGAGTGCGTCTTCTCCTTGGTCTTGCACCTTGTCTTCCACTAACTTTGTGTCGTCTTCAGTTATAGTGATTTGAATGAGATTCTTTTGTGATTTCATATCCTTCCTCTGTTCTCCCATCTGCATGGTTGATTTCCTCTTTGGTGGTATCTCTGTTTGCGCTAGAATATTTGTTTCTTGGGTGTTATTACTATTTTTTCACTTTGCTCCATTTGTTTCCTCTGCACACTCAGTCCCTAACACCGAGGCCCTTGGTACCATATCTTTCTTTCTTGGTTTATTTTTTGTTGTACCATTAGTTGTTGGTTTGTCGTGCTCTGTTGTTTTTCTAGTATTTGATTCTAGGATACTATACTTCTGTGATGTGCCAGATTTTTCCTTCTCTTTTCCTTTTTCTCCTTTTTTGACTGTTACCGACACCTTCCATTGATCAAGCCATTCTTCTAGTACCCATTGGACTTATTCTATTGTTATGAAATAGTGAATCTTGATCCATGTCTTCTTAGGGTCTCTTCTGGCTTGTATCCATATGTTATGCCTAGATACCTTAAAATTGGCTATCCCCTCATGCTCCTTCACCACTTCAGGTGAAATTCTCCAAGTATCTACAATTTCTTCTGCATATCCTGAATGTACATGCCAAAAATGCTTGAGTTGGATTTTCTATGCTTGGCATCTGTGTTGTGTCACATGGTTTTATATCTTGTTGCACCACACTTTCCTCTTTTATCACAAAAAACTAAATACTTTGGTTTGTCCAATTCTTCCAAGGCTATCAAAATCAACAACCAAGAATATTGAAACTCCATTATAGCATCCTTTGCATCTCTACAGTATTCTAGGAATAAATTGAGTAGATATGATGCCCAACTTAGAACTGATCCTTTTTCACACTACGTAGCTGCTACGACTACCCTTGCAGGAGCCTCTTCTTTGCGACATTTCCAAAGTAGTTTGTAGGCCATCAACTTTGTCACAAATTTGGTAGTTGGGTCATTTATATTATTAATTATCATACCTTTGTTTCCTCTGTCTATGCCGAAATGTTCCTTCACTTCCTCTGCAATAGCCTTCTCTTTTGATTTTTCATCAAGAAGTTTCTCTGGTTTCACCCCATCTATTGGTAGTCTTATAACCTTAGCAATTAAGTTGAAAACGATCGGGGCAGGTCTTTCCATCCATAAAAACACTCCATGTACATGCGCCAAAAGTTTTTTTACACATGCATTCACATCCTTCCCCCTACCGAAGTGAGGAATCTCTAGTAAATTCATAATTCCAGAATTGTAAAGTACGACTATCCACTTTTGGGCTCCATTATCGGGATTCCTTTCAAGGTTGACCCCCTTTTTTCCATATAAACCTCCTGCGCAAGCTCTAGGAATTTTTCTACTTCGGTCACATCGTGGTCGATGTACTTCAACTTGGGAATACATCCCAACATATCTTTTACAACTATGATTGAATCTAGATTGTGGGGAACTGAAAACTCAACCTACTATTGTTTGCGCATTGTTGTCATTGTTTCCCTTTTCTACGACATCCCTGTTGTTACTTCTTCTCGGGTTCCTTCCTCCTGCATTTCTTCATTTGTGTCGCGATTATCTTCAACTTCCAGGGATTACTATTATATAGGGTTATTTTTTGTGTCCAATTTATCTGATTATGTACTCTCACTGTCTTCTTACTGCTCACCCTATGTCGGCCTTAGGTTTTCTACTGTATTAGGGCTTCATCCTTACATTGCTTGGATGACTTCCGCTTCTTCTTCTTCTGGGTTTTCTTCTTCGACCCACATTGGAATAGTTGATTTAATTTCTATAGTTGGAATATCATCCACATTGACCACTCTGGGCGTCTCTCCCAACGGTCTGTTATTGCTTCAGGTCCTTCATGCAAAGTGGCTTGGTGCTCCAACTTTTGGTGGTGACATTGTTCGTAACTTGGGAAAATTTATGGAATAATTTGCTACAAATCAAATGGGTTCTTTACATAGTTTTCCCACAATCACAATCTATTCACTCTTTCTCGTCGTTGCTCGAAAATCACAAGTGTTTTCCTTTTCTGTGGTTTTCCCCTTTTATAACCTATGTCATAAATGCTCTGATGCACCTCATTTTTTTTCCGTTCACCAGTTTTCACTTTTCCAAACATTTTTCTTCCCATCGCACAATGTTTGTTTTTCCTATGCACAATCTCATGAATTCTATCGCACCAATTTGTTGTCTGTTGTGTGCTGTCATTCTCAAATATATGTCTACCACTTATTCTTCTAACTACTTCTTTTTGTTTTTTTCCTCATTTTTCTAGTATTTTCTTCCTTTTTCTTCCTTTTTCTTTTCTTTTTCTTCTTTTTCTTCCTATTATATACATTATGTACAATTCTACTTTCTTCGCTGCACTTACTAAGGGTTCGTAGGTCGATTTTCCCTATATAGTTTCAGTTGACTACCATTCACCATTCCTTTCATTTCCTTTCCTACTAAGTCCTTCAGCTACACAACACCTCCATCTATGATAGAATTTATCTCATATGGCCCTAACCAATGCATTTTGAACTTCCCTAGGTGTTGCAAGTATTTACTATCATAGAGGAGAACCATATCTCCTACTTTGAAATTCTTCTTCTTAATATGTCTATCATGCCAAGATTTATCCTTTTCTTTCTGTACCTCCTAATGGAAACCAACGATAATCCTGTCTTCTTCTAATTCCATGAGTTGAACCAATATTTCCTAGTTTGCACCTCTTTCTGTCATATCTGTAATTTGTTCAATGCGCAGACTTGATATCAAATCATCCAAGGGAACCATTGCTTCCTATGCATACATGAATATGAAAGGTATCTTCCATGTTAGCTTCTTGCATGTAGTTCTAAAATCCCATAACATTGTTGGTACCTTTAAGTCCTATTCATCCATGTTTACATTACAAATATTGGTCAAGGAATTTTCCAATATCTTGTTAAACGCTTGTTTTAAATGTGGATGAACCTGCACAGATAATATCTAGCTAGCAAAGGACATACACAATTTGCATAAAAATGATGAAAGACGGAAACACGAGAGATAATCAAAGAATTGTATTAACTGCATTCCACACTCAAAGAGTGAATCATTTACATTATATATAGGTTACATGAGTAACTAATGTGCCATATTAGTGATCTAGATAGATCCAGACACTCACTGAAAAACATTGGAGTGAGCTTCCACCTAGTCCTAGTTAACTGATCCATGTAATCATCAATTAACTGAGACAGATGTGTGGAAGTGAGAGGGACACATGCAACTGTTGGTGATAAAACTGAGTTGCCATGCATGAGTGACTTCCACTAGTATAACTGAATATAATTGACTATGAACTCAAGAGGAACGCCTTGTTTTGTGGGGGAATATTCTCTAGAGAGAATATTCTCATCTAAGGAATCGTTCTCAACATTGGACTTTAAAACTTAGGAAAATAATTCTAGGTAGTGTGTAATATCTCCAACACCCCCCTTGAACACTATTAGGGTTTAAATGATGAATGGGTCTCGAAAACCAAGGCCATGTTATGTACCCATTGTACAATGCATCTAAGAATGAAACACTGAAAAAAAAAAAACAAGGAAAGAGAGAAAACCTCATGGGAAACCCCCCCCTCAAGATACAATGCATAAGAAAAAACAAAAAAATGAGAAGGAACAAAAAACAGTTGCTAAGAAACCTTGTCCTTCACTCCAAGAAGACCTCACAAATGTGCAAGTTTTCTCTCATTGAAGATTTTGTAGAATATGTAGATGTCTGCATGGATATGATGAAGTAGATGCACTAGTGAGATGTCCACACATATCCACATTCTCATTTTGTAATGAAGAAGATCCAAATGAAGATTGGATGAAACTTTGAAAATTGTGCGGTCATTTCTAGAAAACCACTAAAATTTTATTGATTTTAATACGCTAATAACTTCACTTCTCGGACTCCATTTTGGATGATTTGTTTTTTGAAATTGGGTATTTTTCTGAAATGAATTCAAATATACAATTTGTTTCTGCAATTTTTTCTCAGAAAATATCATAATTGAATTTGATGTGCATGGCCTCCTTTTTGGTTTCTGATATGCATGCATGGCACATGCATGTTGCTCTTGAGATGCATGCATGGTGCATGGAAAAGTGTATGCATGTGACTCCTGAGATGCATGCATGATATATTCTTCATGAAATTCAAAAAATATATATGAAATGGAGTAGACATCATCTACAATTAATGGAACACAAATTTGTGCATATACTTGTGTAGAAGACTCTGCATAATAAGAGGCTTGATCTTCTGATGGTTTCTCTTCTGGATCTATATTTTCAATATCCTGCATGAAATATTCACAATATTATTTATTCCCAAATAGAACCTCCAATCTGGTCCATAGTTCATTTGGAGTTGAGTCTCGCGATTGATCGTATACTTGGTGGAGAATGTCAGGAGAAATAGGCCAGAAGATACATCCTATGGCCATATATTATCTATTGATAAAGTCATTTTTATCATCCATGGAATCATGCTCTACTTCCATTGCCATAGTTATTTGGTACAAGCCTTTGCATCTGTGCTGAAGCAGAATTTTTGGCTTCCACTCCAAATAGTTATGAGGCGTGAGAAGTATTGTCGATGAATAATCCATCTTTTTTGTGTTCAATCTTTAATACCTGCAAAAAGAGTATGGTGTCTTTTTCCTAGCAATCTATCGACTCTAATACCATGTAAATGTGGATGAACCTGCACAGATAAGATCTAGCTAGAGAAGGACACACATAGTTTGCAGAAAAATAAGAAAAGACGGAAACGAGAGAGAGAGAGAATCAAAGAATTGTATTAACTGTGTTCCACACTCAAAAAGTGAATAATTTACAATATATATAGGTTACATGAGTAACTAATGTGCCGTAGTAGTGATCTATAGAGATCTAGACACTCACTGGCAGACACTAGAGTGAACTGCCACCTAGTCCTCGTTAACTGGTCCATGCAATCATCAATTAACTGAGACACATGTGTGGAAGTGAGAGAGACACATGCAACTGTTGGTGATAAAACTGAGGTTTCCATGCATGAGTGACTTCCACTAGTATAATTGATTGTAACTGATTATGAACTAAAGAGGAATGCACTATTTTTTAGGGGAATAATCTCTAGAGAGAATATTCACATCTAAGGAATCATTCTCAACATTGAACTATCAAACTTAGGAAAATAATTCTAGGTGAGTGTGTAATATCTCTAACACTTACACTGTCCCATTCGCCTAAGGATGATATGGAGTGCTCTTCTGATGGTGTATCTCAAATTCTTCAAGCATTGCCTCAGTGGTACTATTGATAAAATAAGTCCCCTGATCACTCATCAATATTCTTGGTCATCCAAACCTTGTAATTACATGTTCAGATAAAACTCGCATTGCAGTATCTGCACTGCAATCCTTCATGATTGTTTCCTCATCCCATCTAGCCAAGTATTATGTCATTGTAATAATATATCTAGCTCCTAATCTTATGGATGGTGGATTAATTGGACCTACAAAGTATACTTCCCACTTGTCAAACACTTGCAAATTTACTTGAGGTCTCAATGGAATCTCATCCCTCCTTGATGGATTTCCAACTCTCTGACAGACATCACAATTCTAACAGTACTCCTTTGAATCCTTGTGAACTATTGGCCACCATAATCATGCACACAATACCTTTTGTGTAGTGGTTTTCCCTGCATAGTGTCCTTCAACAATCCCTTCATGTGCTTCTACTAAAATGATAGGCCTTTCATGCTCCATAACACATCTCCTCAAAATGTTGCCTGTACCAAGTTTGTACAAGTGATCTGCAATCAATTGGTATTCTATAGCTCTGACCACCAGATTTTTCTTCTGCGTGGTATTAGATTCCTTTGGTGCAAATCCTATACTCAAAAACTCAATAATGTCAGCAAAATACTCATCAACTATATGTACTGAAAACAATTGTGCATCTAGGAAGTTTTCCTCTAAGTTACTTGGTTCTTCTCCATTATTTATCCTAGACAGATGATCTGGCCCTGCATTCAATCTTCTAGGCTTCACCGCAACTTTAGTCAAAATCCTAAAAAAAAAGTAGTAATCTGCATATCCTTCGCCCAAACATTGGCTTATTGACTAAATGTATGAAAGAAGAATGATCTATAAACATCTTGAAATGTTTCCCTAACAAGTAATGTTTGTATTTCTGCAATGCATACACCATAGCTAATCCTTCTCTTTTTGTAGTATTGTAGTTTTTTTTTTAATCCGATAACTTCCTTCTTGAAAATTTTATAGGGTGATCTATATCACCTTCTCCTGGTTGGGTAAATATTGCTCCTAATGCTATTGCAGATGCATCCACATGCACATGAAATTCTTTTGTCCAGTCTAGAAATACTAAAATTGGCGCAGTTACCATCTTCTCCTTCAAAATATCCAAGCTCTATTGGTATTCATCATTCCACTGATATTTAGTGTCCTTCTTCAACAACTTATCAACAACGCAATAATCTGTGCATATCCCCTTATGAACTTCCTATAATACCATGTATGGCCAAGTGTAATTTTCAACTGATGCACTGATTTAGGTGGTGGTAAGTTTACTATGACAACAATTTTAGCAGGATCAACCAGCAGACCCTATTTACACACCACATGCCCTAAAAAAATACCAAAAGGTGCGTTGAAAATGCATTTCTTAATATTTAGTGAAATATGACACTGTCTACACCTGTCTAACATCAATCTTAACACTTTAAAATGATCCTTTAGTAAACTAAACACTGTCCAATCATCCAAGTAAACCTCCAAAAACATATGAATAAAGTCCTTAAAGGCTTCTACTACTACCCTTAAAAAACTTATAGGTGCATCCTTCAACCCAAATGGCATTACTATATACTGAAATGATCCCCATTCTGTAGAAAATGTTGTCTTGTGTCTATCTTTTGGTGCTATCTTGATATGATGATATCCTAAAAACCCATATGTAAATGAATAACCTACTTCTTGACCTCGTACATTCTCCAACACTTCATCCGTAAATGGGGTAGGAAAAGGATCATGCAAGCAATCGTCATTCAGTTTTCTCATATCTACATAGATCCATATTACCCCTTGTTTATTTTCCTGCACCACCAAAGGGATGATCCATTCTTATTCTTCCACAGGTTCTATGACACTAGCCTCTAACATCTTGTAAATTTTTGTCTTCACCTTCTGCTTGTACACTGGATTTAACCTGTAAGGTATCTGTCTTATAGGCTTGGCTTCTGGCTTCAAAGGGATCTTCATCTCTCCTAGTTCTCCTACTAATCCCTTCATCTCTGAAAATTTCACTAGAAACAAGTCATTGTACTCGCGCAGTAACTCTGTGATTCTTTCTATTGTTTGATTATCCCAATAGTCTCCAATGTTTGCAATCTTTGGGTTTTTTGCAATTCCAATGTTTACCTTCTTTATATTTAATGGTGCAACATAATCTTCTGAATATGGCTTTGGACCTTCTACTTCCCTCTCTCCTTCAACTTCTGGGATCTGGATATTGCGCGGGTTTTCTTCTGCTGGATCTTCTTCTTCTGTGACATGATAACAGTGTAGCAACTGTCTATTTCTTCTGATATGTTTTCACAATCTCCACTCTAGGTTATTCAAAAATCCAGTCTCTTACTATTTTCAGTGTTGTGTCTATTTCTGGACTTTCATGCTCAAAGGATAATGTAACCACAAAATTCTACTGCATTTCTTTCAAATTTGTAGTTTCCCTACGTTCTTCCTGTTCTGTGTACCAGTTCTTTGGAATGCCTTCTAATGTGTGAATAAAATGGTGTGACCATTCTTCTTATGGTATTAATCTCCATTGAACCATGCACCTATATACATGTTCTCTGGGTTGTCCAAATCCATCATATTTCTCCAAAACTTTTTTCTCCTTCTTTGCGCCAAATCTAATGTGAAATAACCTTTCACACTAAAACCAGTTGTTGATTTTCTCCTTATGTGTACCCCACCAACAAGTAGGTGTAGCTTTCAAAGAAATATCTAATACTGGTAATCTTTGATTTTCTACTACTTCTGATTCAAACTTCAATAAAAAAAAATCTAAGTCATTCAGACCATAAAAAGTGGGAGGCTCTCTTACCTATGAACCAATCCATCGTAGCATGCACGTCATTCTGGCACATCTTTAGGTAGATAATTCATGTAATCACTTATTCCAGTTCTCCAGTACTAGGTCATAGTTTGAGTCACAAGAACTAATACTCCTCCAACTCAGCATTCCATCTATTGTTGGGATGATGTAATCCTCTTCGCGCGCAATAGATCTGTACAATGGATTTACATATTGTAATAAAATTTTATGTCTTAGTTTCCACATACCTTCCTCCTTTCTATGGATCTAATCGCACAATAACTCTGTACTCCCCTGATTCAAAGATCATCTTCTTGGTATTCAAGTTAATAATAGCCTGGTTATCAAAATCTCAATCCAAACCCAACAATGTTGGATATGGCGAAGTATTATCTACTATGTTAATGAATTCAAAGTCTTCCATGGTGCACACACCATCTAGATCTATTGAAATCCCTTTCAATATACCAATTGGAACCACTCTATGTTGAATTTATAACTTCAACTGGATAGGTGAATACCCCAATGTAGGCTCCCCCATAGCTTCCCATGTCTTCTTTGGAAGAATATTGACTTCAGACCCTAGGTCTAGTATAATATCCCCCATATTGAAATATTCAATGTTTGCATTCAACCTGAATTGCCTACTTTTTCTTCTCTTCTTACAAACTTGATTCACTGTCTTTAGAGCTTCCCTAGAATTACACTTTTCTAACAAACTCTGTATTACTTGTAAAGAATTTTTATCATTCAACAATTTTACACATGACTCCAAAAAATTTCTTAAGTTACTTACTTGCTCTGAAGGATTCTCTTTGTTGGTCTAATCAAATAATGGAGGCATTTCATACACTGGTACCTCATCTACTGGTTTTTTCCCTAAAGTAGACGCAATATTTTCCTTCAAAATCTCATGTCTAGCCTCTTTGAATATTTCTTTCTCTTTATGTGCATCAAACTTCTGTTCAGGCATTGTATTCTTTATGACCCACTAGTATTGATCTTGATCCTTCTTTGTTGCATCTTCTCCTATATTTTCTCCACCTCTAGTAATTATTTTGATCTTCTTCTCATCCTCTTCTATGTTTTCTACAACAATCCATTGGATGTTCTGATTTTTCTCGTTCCTCTTGTCCTGTATATTTACCAGAAGTGTCGGATAGTCTTTTGTCTCATGGTATGATGCGTGACAATACATACATGTCGCAAGTAGCTGTGGACAATGTCTTACATAGTGTCCATATTTCTAACAGTTGTGACAAACTACAGGTCCTCTACCTCCTCCAAATCCTCTTCCTCCACAACCACCTCCTATATAGCCTCCTTTATTACCCTGATTATCTTTGTGTGGTGTATTATACTGAGATCCCTGATTGTATTTTGGTTGCGCATTACTATATTGTGGTGGCACTACACACTGTTGCGCATTGTTATACTGCATTGGTGCTCCAAACTATTGTGCATTGTTATACTACGGTTGTGCTAGAAACTGTTGTATGGTATTATACTATGGTTGTTGTTTATTATTATACTATGGTTGTTGTGTAGGTTCTGTTTTCATTAATTTATCATGCACCCTATATGCATTTGATTTCCTCTCCTTCATTATCTCCAAGGTTCTGCATTCCGTGTCTTCATGTCCAAGTGACTTGCAAAAATTACAAAATGTACTCTTTGGTACTGTCTATATTTTTGCATCATGGGAAAATGATAGGGATCATGCCCATGTGTTCTGCATATCTCACACCATGGTCCTCCTAAAGATAAAATATTTGGCATACCTACTCCTATATACTACGCAAATAATGGACACTCATTCTTATGATGACCTTTTGTCTTGCATAATGACATCTTCTCTTTTCTCCTTACCTTTATTCTAATTCAATTGAAATGTTAAGTTCTTCAAGTTTTCTCTCATATCTTCCACAATTGGATATGTATTCTTATATTGATTTTCCTCTAACTGCAATGTTGCTTGTAAGGATTCAACCTGGGTTTGGAACTTTTGTTGCCTCAAAGGATACTTCAAATGTGTCAATAAAGAGTTAACAAATAAATTTCTATGTTGCATATCAATAATAGGGTACTTCAACTTACCTTTTAGTATTTTGAAGTTCTGGTCCACCTCCCAGACTAATTCTCTCGGGTTTTTCTTAATCTCTATCATTTCATTCATGAACTAATCCTCTGAACTTGGTTTCTAAAATTCATTTATTAAATTCCTCTTCATCTCTGTGACAGTTGTAGGCACTCACGTTGGATTATTTATTGCGAGACCCATATACCAATCCAATGTGCGGTCTTTGAATGTGATTTCCAACTGCACAACCTTTGTATCTCCATTTGTAATATGCTTGGCTACCCATATCTTCTCACAGATAATCAAATTCTTTTCTAGGCCCTCTAACCCTTCTCCTCAGAATTCTCATGACCTAATAGTTGGATCTTGTCCCGCCATTGTGAATTTTGTTGTACTACCAACTTCACGCAGTATAGATTCTTGACTGCTAATTGTTGAAATTACACTTCTACTTGTGTTTCCACTAGACCCACGTCCTGTAAAAATCCTTCTACCACTAATCACTTACTGGTTAACCGGTTTTTCCTCTTCAAATATCTTAGTTGCACATGGGGTTGTGGGTTCCACACTAATTTGGATTTGGAATGTGTTATAACCCTATAATTCATAGGATCATTTGTTGACTAGAAATTTTTCACTCTGGGTGTATAGGTTTGCAAATAATATTTCATCTCTGCAAATTATTTTCAAGGGAAACAATGCACAAAATCCACAAAATGCGCGTATCCTAAGTTTTGGAGAAAATATGACTTTGCGCTCACAGAGTAAAGACAACGCATAAATGAATGGTCGAGAAGCTGACGCTGAGATCTACGATTCACAAGTTTTTTCGGACCCCCCCCCCCCTCGACTGTTCTACCTTTAGCGGCAGGGGGGGTCCGGAATCGCAGATAATGTGTGTGCGCATATGGATGGCCCAAGTTTTAGTTCTTAGATCTATGGTCTATATTGGATTCCGGACCCCCCCCCGTCCGTTCTTCCTTTAATGGAGGGGGGGGGGGTTCAGAATGTGTGTTAAATATCATGCACAGATATGCGGTTGAAAGCAAAGTGCGTAGATCAATGACTCAAGGTATTCTTCGGGGCTCTGGAATGGATTTTTACTCTGGTGGGCCCTCTATCTATACGTATCATCCATCCTTTTCACCCAATTCCATCACCTTTTCGGCATCCTTCATCCACCGCTATGCTCTCACCCCCTTTTCCTTTGTCCAGTCAACTACACCCCTTCGCCAATCTTACCCCTCCATAAATAAACAGACTTAGGATAAGACATTAGGTTAATAGTCATGATTAAACCTGTTAATAATAATAAATTAATTATTAATTAATTAACAATTGAGTTAGCATGTTAGTAATTAATCAATTGTTAATTAATTAAGTTAATATTAATAACTAAGTTAGTAATTAGGATTAATTAAATATTAAATAAAACAAATTAATAAAATATATAAAAAAAACTAAACAAACATGAAATAACATAATATTAAAAAACAACAACACGTATAATAATACAAAACATTTATAAAACAAAATATAAACATATATAATAAAACAAATACATAAAAAATAAAATACAAAAAACAAAACAAAAACATAAAAACAAAAACCAAATGAAACATGTAATAAAACATAATAAAAAAAAAACATAAAAAACAAAATAAAAATATAATAACCCAAACCTAAACTATCCTAAGTCTACCCCACGCACATCATTCATACATCAAAGCCCATCCAAATCCACGTCAAATAAAACAAACGGTCCTTAAAAATTCTGGACCCCCCCTCACCATCCGAACTTTAACGAGAAGGGGGGTCCGGAATGGTAGTTTACCAAAACCACCCCCCATACACGTGTAAGATCATGATTCCATTGGACCCCCCCCCCCCTAAAACCTCTTACCACCTCAGGGGGGGTCCGCAATACCACCCAGCATAAAAAAAAAAAAAAAAACGTTTTTTTCATTTTTCTGCCTTTTTCACCTATTCAGCATGTCTTCGTCTGAGGCCGATTATGGGAAAATGAAAATGGATTTTAAAAATATGAGAGAGGTTTTTTCTCAGAACGGGATGAATAACAATAAAATCTCTCAGTTTTTGCAACGAAGCTATGAGCAGGGAGAATCGAAGCCATCTTCGAGGCCCTTTTTTCCAGATTTCTGCTTTTCTGTTACAGTCCTGATTTTGCAGGAGTTGTTACGGCCAACTGGGGAAGAATTTAGCGAAACCGAAGGATCGTTTTTGTCCAGAACATGCCCATATCCAATAACCTCATTCAATTTTTTCCCAGGTGTCATCGTTGAAGAGAAACACACGTCTAGTCGGACCCCTTTTTCGTAGAAAACCGGTCCGTCTTTCATGGCAGATAGTTCCAAATTTTGTGGGAATGGTGGCTATTTTTGGCCAAGGCGGTTAAAACCGACTCTCGAAACTGATGGGGAGGTCTATCCTATTTATTCAGAGTATTTTAATGTAAAAGGGTTTGACCTGTAGGAAATTTTTTCCCTTTTTGCTGGACTGTGGGCCTTGCTACTTCAGGAGGTTTGTCTGTAATTTTGGAATGACCAATCAGTAATGGAGGAAAGGATTTACAGGATTCTTGTGTAGCAGCGTTGGTGGTGTGTCCCTTGTCTGTTTTTAGTTATCTTTCTGCTATCATTCAAGCATTTTCATTTCTTATTATTGAAAAAGAGTAAATGGAGAAGAATTTATGCATGCATACTCTTTGTCCAATTTTTCAATAATCTTTATGTTTTCTTCTAAAACTCAGTTTATGAATTCTTAACTGCTCATTTTCTCAGTTTTTCCTCACCCCATTTCTTCCTCAAATTGACACCCTTCAAACTTGATTCGATCCAACAATTGTTACTATCTCACCCTGTGGAGACATTTACCTCTAGATCTGACTGGATCATTCATCTTATAAACAGACCCCATAGCCCAATGGTGATTTGAGAAAATCATTAACCATATCCTCATCTAAATATTTCAAAAACCCCAGCCTCATACTCTCATAGCTAGCCTAATATCCTCTTCCAACAAAGTTATATCAGACAGAGAGATCCCTCTCTGAGTCTTGGAGGGCTAGATCCCTGACTCGAAGCGGTTTTGATGTTGCCTCTGTGATTGCTTCACAGCCTTGGGAAAATTACAGAGTTCTAACAGACTGACGACTCCACTGGGGAACTTTCCCTAGTAGTACATTTCAAAACTCCAGATCTGATCACTGATGGTGGACAGTGACCAGACACAAGAAGTTTGAGATCATTCATCGGGCGACTCCAATAAGCTCCAGACAGTGCCAAACTCGAAGACTCCACTGGAGGAAGAACCTAAAGCATGGACAAGAAGCCTAGAAAGACCAGGTACTCAAGCTCAAATTGCATTCAAGACATCTTTGGTTTTATCTGCAATTATGTCTTGGATTTTTCTAGGCCTGATCAAAAGTATATTGCTGAAGATTACTTTGACCATCTGTTAATTGATGAGTCTCAAGAGATGATATCCCCAATTGCAGATTACGAACATACTCATACACCTGTGCACATCCCAGATGCACCTGTAGAAATCCTAGTGAGACATAAGCCTCCTGCTTTATCTCCTACTCTTTCTAAACCTCTGGATGGTTGTAAGCCCCTTGCTTCATCTCCTGTGCTTGCAAAATTCCCAGACCGATACAAGCCTCTAGATTTGCCTCCTTTTCTCGATGACCTCCCTGTCAATTACATCAATAATTTGCCCAGGTTTGATGGAGAGAATACCAAGATCACTGCTGAAAATCATATTCAAAACCTTGAGGATTTCCTTGACCTTTATGAGGTTGAAGATGATGATGTCTATATCAGGATGTTTTCCTTGTCTTTGCAAGGTAAAGTTAAAACTTGGTTTAGAAATCTTCCAGTTGCAAGCATCAGAAATTTTCATCAGTTCATGCAAGTTTTCTTGGATAGGTGGGTGATCATGGGGAATATTTTCCCCATCTTAGAAGAATACGACCACTTGAAAAGAAAACCCGGGGAAACAGTACAACAGTTTTCAGCGAGGTTCAATGAGGTGTATCATTCAATACCTGTGGATGTAAGACCACCTCCTGGTTTAGCCAAATTGCATTTTCCATATGCCTTTGATCCTGAGATGGCATTCCAATTAAGATAAAGGAACACTGCAAGCCTTGAAGAAATGCAGAACATTGCAGTTGATGTGGAGACCAACTTGCTGATCAAAAGGTCAAAGTTAAAGGACAAAGAAAGGGAGCAGTTGAAGTCATCAGAAGCTAAACTAGAGATTTTGGCCAGTGCCATGGAAGAGATGATGCAGAGGATCAACATGAAAGATGAGCTTGTTGTCCAAAGACACCATGTTCCATTGATCTTAGAGAAAGAAAAGGTCATTGTTTCCAAACATTTTGTTGTTCATCCTTGGTACCATGGTTTGGATAATGATTCTTTCATGTATTCAATTCACAACACAGTCAAAGATGAAGCTTCATCTCAACTTGTAGAGGAACAACCAACTGATATGATGTGCATGTTTGACGACATTCCTTACTTGGATTGTCCACCCAAGTGTGATCAGTCTGATGATGAGCATGAGGTTGAAATAGAAGTGGAATGTTCAAAGAAATCAGCAGCATGTCATTGGAAGGAAGAAGATTATTTACAGTTCAGATACGACAATCAGCCCTTGCAAAACAGTCATGACAACGATGAGGAAGAGATAGAAAATTTCAGAGTAAGGGAAAAATATTTTCCCTTATGTTTCTCTTCTTTTCAATTTTTGAGAAGAAATCGTAAACAAGTTGGCATTGGTAAAGAGGGAGGATATTCTGACCAACTAGGTGAAGATGTTAGTGCTGATGTGGAAGATGTTCTAAATCCAGAGTTGCAGCCCTTTACCTACTTTGATTTTCAAATTTCAGATGAAATATTAAAGCCTGAGATGAATTATGAGTTAATCCAAAATAACTCTGTACCATTGTGATTTAATTCATTTCAAGTTTTGAAGGAGACTCTTGGACAAGTGTTGAAGGATAAATACACAAAAGGTCAGGAAATTTCATTTGAATCAATGCAACAGTATTGTTAGTCTTTTCAGGATCCAATAGCTGATCGGTTGGATGGCCTATGCGGCCAAAATCATTCTTCATTCACCAGTCATGAGATAAAAAGCTATTATGATATTGACATGATCAAGCAGTCAGTTACAGGGGTGTTCAGTAGAAGTCACATTACAAATCCCATCAAAGCGGTTGCAGCCATGTCAGGAAATGCATGAGGATGAAGATAACATAGATACAGTGCCAGAGCTGCCATCCAAAAATCAAGGAACATGTCATTTCTACCTTGATCCATATTTCTACCTATATGGAAAAAAAAATCACTCTAGAGCCTCAATCTTTCTCTGGCAGTACTTTTGTTTTTCAAAATTGTCGAGGTCTCTATGGTAAATATCAATCACTTTTTCAGCAGTGGCCTTTTCACTTTGCAGTTTTGAGTCGATGGGCAAAAGGTCAAGCTGCGCTTTTCACTGTGCTAACTAGCAATCAAACAGTCCACTGGTCTCAATAGCTACTTGATTGGCTTCATTGGCATTTTTGTGTTATTTGATTTAACAAAATTATCAGTAGCATAGGGTAGGTAGGAGAATGTGAATAAGCTCAACATCATGAGCATCTCTTTTTCAACAGTGTTCATTTGATTTGGTTTCAGTTTCAAGATCAAAATAGGTACAGGTTGCAGAATAAGATTTTGGGATCAGCCCAATGGATAAAGCACCGGTCTGCATGTTCATAGGTCTATGGTTCTAAACACCTCCTGAAAGAAGCTTCCATCCCTAGGTGGAGCCACTGTTATAACCCTATAATTCATAGGATCATCTGTTGACTGGAAATTTTTCACTTTGGGTGTATAGGTTTGCAAATAATATTTCATCTCTGCAAATTATTTTCAAGGGAAACAATGCACAAAATCCACATAATGCGCGTATCCTAAGTTTTGGAGAAAATATGACTTTACGCTCACAGAGTAAAGACAACGCATAAATGAACGGTCGAGAAGCTAGCATTGAGATCTACGGTTCACAAGTTTTTCCAGACCCCCCCGACCATTCTACCTTTAATGGCAGGGGGGGTCAAGAATTGCAGATAATGTGTGTGCACATTTGGATGGCCCAAGTTTCAATGCTTAGATCTACGGTCTATATTGGATTCCGGACCCCCCTGTCCGTTCTACCTTTAATGGAGGTGGGGGGTCCGGAATGTGTGTTAAAGATCATGCACAGATCTACGGTTGAAAGCAAAGCACGTAGATCAACGACTCAAGGTATTCTTCGGGGGTCTGGAATGTATTTTTACTCTGGTGGGCCCTCTATCTATACGTATCATCCATCCTTTTCACCCGATTCCATCACCTTTTCGGCATCCCTCATCCATCGCTATGCCCTCACCCCCTTGTCCTTTTTCCAGTCAACTACACCCCTTCGCCAATCTTACCCCTCCATAAATAAACTGACTTAGGATAAGACATTAGGTTAATAGTCATGATTAAACCTGTTAATAATAATAAATTAATTATTAATTAATTAACAATTGAGTTAGCATGTTAGTAATTAATCAATTGTTAATTAATTAAGTTAATATTAATAACTAAGTTAGTAATTAGGATTAATTAAATATTAAATAAAACAAATTAATAAAAAATATATAAAAAACTAAACAAACATGAAATAACATAATATTAAAAAACAACAACACGTATAATAATACAAAACATTTATAAAACAAAATATAAACATATATAATAAAACAAATACATAAAAAATAAAAAAAAATAAAAAAAAACAAAAACATAAAAACAAAAACCAAACGAAACATGTAATAAAACATAATAAAAAAAAAACATAAAAAACAAAATAAAAATATAATAACCCAAACCTAAAATATCCTAAGTCTACCCCACGCACATCATTCATACATCAAATCCCATCCAAATCCACGTCAAATAAAACAAACGGTCCTTAAAAATTCCGGACCCCCCCTCACCATCAGAACTTTAACGAGAGGGGGGG
>ML780868.1:1198285-1216733 GCA_009831015.1 Picea engelmannii | reverse complement strand
GATAAGGCTCTTCTGGATCTCGATGTCAATAATGAAATGTAGTGGGGTCCCCTTTACCCACATATATGAATGGAAGAGGCACTCCCCCTCAATCTTCTCTAACTCATCTGATTGGATCTTTGTGGCTACAATGGTAGCACTAAGTTTTGCATTGATGATCTGCTTTCCAATATCATGTTTTGAATCAAAGTTTGAGTGAGGGTCTAGCTCCTTTTCTTTAAGATTGGCCAACAATGACTATTTCAAGCGACATTCATCAGTTTTTTTGTAGGGGATTTTGTGGAAGTCACACCACTTTGTAGTTTCCTTCTTCATCTTCTCATTACCCTTCCTTACCTATGGCTTGGACTAGTTGTCTTGAGGTTGGATTTCCTTGCTCTGCCCCTTGTTATGTGAGTGAGGGTTTCCTTTACCATACTTCTATTGTTGCGGAGTTGCATACCCAAACTCTCACTTATTCCATTGCTTAAATTTCATCTCAATTTTGACAGCATATCGATAGGTGGCTCCCAGTGAAGAGATGTCGAAAATCCATCTCTATTTGGATGTATCTATGTAGGACATTGTGGTACTTCAAAACCAAGTTCCACTCAGAGTCTCTGATAACCAACTTTTAGAACAAGGCATGGAATATGTTGGTGTACAACTACACCATTTGGTCTCTCTCTTAACATAGAGTCATCCATCTCGTGTATTGGTCATCATAGTTTCCAATAGGGTATAATTCCTCCTTGAGGGAATCAACAAAGGCCACCAAAGTGGGTCCTCTCCTAAATGTCATAGACTCGTCTTCATTGTGTCTCTCCCAGTATTTTCCCCACAAATATTTGACATGGGGAAGGGCTTTAAGGAGAGAAAAGGTGATATTTTCGATGTCAAAAACATTTTGAACATAGTAATAACCCTCTAACAGATTTGACCATTTCTCCAAATAATATGCATCTATCTGGCCTTCAAATAAAGGGATATCAAATTTAACTTGTACCTTGAAGGGTGTTGCACCTCCAAAATGGTTGCTTATTGAAGGTGCCTTGCTCGTTGTTGGTAGCTATCAAAGGATCTTGACAAAGTTGTTCATCATCTTGTTCCTCTGTCACATGAGGGATTCCTCGAGAAACATATTGAAAGGGTCTCTCGCTCCTTCACGTCTCTTTTCTTCCACCATGGGAGGTTTCTTGGGATGATGATAACGGTTTTCCCCAGGTGAAACTATCTCAAGATCCAACTCTTTATACCCTGACCTCATCAAGTACATGCACCAAGAAATAGCAAGGAGCATATTTCTCTGATACCATTGATCCAGATCATATAGGGGAAGAAATGAAACACACACATAAATATAACAGAGAACACAACTATACAGTGAAAACCCAACTTATATTAATGAACGAAAATAAAAAAATACAATAGAGCACAAACTCGCTAGAATGGTGGTATCTTATTGAGAGAGAGAGAGAGATGTCGACTGCACTCATTCACAACAAGATGATTACAAAGAGGATGAAAAGGTCATTTTATCATGAAGCCTAAAATACAAAGAGGAAAAAACCCTAAACATCAAAACCCTACCCCTAGAAGATGAAACACCAAAAGTATTGCGAGCCCCGAGGTGGTCACTTGATACGTCAACTTTACGAGGTGAAACTTTTGCATGTGATCTCGTTTTGGGGAAAACAATATCTTATTGGAAAGACTATCTGAGGATTACAATTTTTGGTCAGGTCCAACGCATTCCATGGAAATCCTCGACTCCCCGAATGTCCAAAAACATTATTTAGGGCCTCAAAACAATACTGAAAGTTTGGGACCCAAAAACCCATAGAAAAATTGCCAAGAAGATAGAGAATATTTGATTCGATGGGAGACAACTGGTATCCACCTAGATCAATTGTTAAGGTGATTAAAGAACTCTTCTAAATTATGTCTTAGCATCATTTATGTATTGCTTCCATAGTTTTAAAAGAAAAAATGTATTGATAAATAATTCTTATAGAAATTATTTTTTCTATTATTTCTTGGTGGTGGTTGGGGAAACAATAGGAAATACTTAACAAGTATTTTTTATTATTTCTCCCCACCCCCACCTTCATGTTAATTAATTCCCCTTATTTCCCCCCATCCCGATGAGGGTAGGGGTTAGGGTTAGCAAGTATTTCCCATTTTTTCCTCACACCCTCACCCTCACCCAGGTGGGGAGGATGGAAATATTGGGAAATGGGGGTGGGGGGGAATAGTGGGGATACTTAATAACAAGTATTTACCATTATTCCCCCCCATCCCCACCATCAAGAAATAATGAGAAATAATTAATAATAAGTATTTACATTAGTTTCCATCCTCTGCACCCTCATATAATAATGGAAAATATGTATTATTAAGTGTTTCCTATTATTCCTCCCCACCCCCACCCTTATGTGGGTGCGAGTCTATGGGATCAAGAGAGAAAGATTAAATTCAAGGTGGGGTAGGGGGAATAATAGAGAATGGAAAGAGGTGGAGAGGGTGGGGGTGGGGGGAAATAATGGAAAGCTCTACCTTAGATGTTGGTTAGTTCTAGTATGTTGTTCTTGCTGTTGAATGTGGTGATTGGAAATATTGTTATTACTTGTAAAATGCACAAAAACAACAACACCAACAAGGACTTAAGAAGAAACTCATCTTTGGTATACATACTAAGAACCTTCAATTTATCTAGAGATCAATTAACCCTTCTCGTCTTCACCATGTCCTTTGAATTCATCTCTACCCTTGTTATCATCACCCCCTCCTCCCTTTTTGTTTTCTCCACCATCATTTGTTTTTATTGACCAAGGGGGGCATTGTGGGTGGCAACTTAATAAAATATGTAAAACTACACAATAACATAATTTATATTGTAATGTTATAACTATGGACACTACAACATATGGCACATATCGTGAAACAATGGGAAAGGAAACACTAATACATTTATTTCATTCAATGTAACCTTATGATAAAAAAGTTGCTCTAATGTGTGCTCAGAGGCATCTCCACCTCTACTTGTTGAATTGTTAAATGTGGTGAAAAAATAGTTAATGTAAATATGATAAAAAATTAAATGTCAACCATGATTAATATACTAAATAAAATGAAAAAAAAAATCCTATTAACATAATCTATTATTGGATACTGCAATATTCATTAAGATTCTAGACTTGTAAACCCAAAATATAATTTTTGCCTTCAGTGGAAAAATTGGTAGCAATACAATTATGATACAAGTGAAAAAAATGATAAAGGAATTCCAATAAGTGTAAAATACAATGCTACATTTTCAAAACACCTTCATATACAAGGGATATTGTTTGGAAGTGCCATATTCATAAATCTTAGAGCTTAAAATAATAATTCAGGTTTAGCATCTTCATCAACTAGTATTATTGGATGCTTGGACAAATAACTTGGTTAAAACATATTGCCTCATAAAAGAAGGGATCCTTCCTAACCAGGAATGGAGCCTTTCCAACCATGAAATAAATCAAGGTAACACTAGCTAACCGGGTAGTGACTTTGCAACCTTGGTGGAAAGATCTCAAATATACCACCTACACGCATAGTTTCCACATAATTTTTCACGTTCACCATCATATTGTTGTCATGTTCACCAATGGGGTAGCCAAAAATCTCACAAATCATGTAAGCCCTTCACATTGTGGTTGATTTCCACTCCCTTTTATCATTTTGGTTCAAATCCTTCTTGTTCTACTTGGAGGTTTTATAAAAATGATCATCCTCATTGGCCACTAGTCTCTGCGTGGCCTACACCAAAAATGTAATTTTTTAGTGGGAAGCATCCTAGCTTATCCCTATTCCAATGCAGGCATTCTAAATATGAGTATAAAATAGAATTTAAAACATTGCATAGAAGGATTATCAAGGAAAATGTTATTTTTAACTTGGTAATCCTTCTAAAATGTTGATTTATTTTATTTTATTTTTTCAAATCTTGGAGATTATATCTAGATATTTTTAGCATTCTCTTTGGCAACAATACCAAACCGTGTTGAGCTACAAAATTATAGCAATAGAGTGTTGAACTCCATAGCTCACTTTAATTATCAACCATGATGTCACACAAACTTTAAAGGTGTTGTATATTGTATGTACAAAGCTACAAAGATATAATTCACTTGATAAATGAGGTATTCTAAAGTCCTACATGTCTTAATTTACAATGTTGTAGAAAATTAAGTAACCAACTATGAGTTGTTGGAAAGAATATACCTTAGCTCCATTCAACATATTAAAGGAATTATTCCTATTGTCATATCTTCATACAATTTTCTAAAAGTCAAATGGTATCTATACCATTACCTAATGAAATGAAGTCTAATGTAGGTGAAGATAGTTGGGTTGCTCTCTATACATTCACAAGGTGAAATTGAATAGTGCAGTAATGATCATAGTCATAAAGAATTACAAGACTCATGACCATATAGTGGATTATGGTAGTTAAAAGTAATGTAAACAAAATAGAAAATTAGATTACATACTGCTATACTAAACAAGAATTTGATAATGCTGAAATGAATAGAAACACGGATAAACTAAATAGAAATGCAGGTAAAATAAATGAATAGATAATGCAAGTAAACTAACTAAACAAAAATGCAAGTTAACCAAGCAGGGTTCATTATGATCTCTCCTTGAATGGGCCCTATCGAAGGGAGTTCTAGAGCCTTGTCAAGGAATCTTAAAACTAAACTAAACTAAAAAATTTATTCAACAATCTACATAAATTACATAGATAGTGACATTAATGAAACTTTATTCTTAGCTAAGCAAGTTGAACTAGATTTATAAAATTCAAAAGTAAAAAGTATTAGGAACCCTAACTCTTCCATCCTGAGCCATATAAATAGTGAGGTACCTTGGATTCCTTGCAAGAAGAACTCTAAGCAACTCTATCAATAAGTTCCCTAATTCCTAGGAAGTTGTCTACCTAGTTCCCTCCAAATCAAGTATAGATGAGCTTGGCTAGGTGTTAGTAACATTTCTTGTCTGGGGCACAAGAATATTCAAGTTTTCAAGTTGCATGAGAAGTGCCCAAGCGCAACGCGGAAAAATCTCATTTCAGGCTTCCAAGCAAGTAAGCAGGCGAGATTATATCGTCAACGGTTCAAACTCATCCATAGGAGCAGATCGGCGGCCGGCGAGAAATCACGGATAGCGGAGTTGCGCTAAGATTAGCGCAAATAGATCGCGCCCATATTGTATGCAGGGAAGGATAGTAGTCATCCATCCACAGGATGTGTGGCGCGAGATCTAGTCGCATCGGCGATTCGAAATTCGGGAGTTCAAGGAGTGAGGGTTCTATGTTGTTCTACATCTCGAAACCCCGAACCTTGAAGCATCAAAAGTTCCCAGAGATGGGCCCAAAGTATCACAAAGCAACCTTAGCCATCCATCCCCAGGAGACACCTGGCACACGATTAGGCTCCTCGTTGTTTCTCCCATCATGATTTCAAGGCGCAAGGAGAAGCTCCGTCATATTCCTAATACACGAGGTGTCGGGAGTGTCCAAAACTTGGGCCCACAGCATCACCGAGTGGGTTCAGGACCGACATATCTAAGAGGATGCATGGCACCCAATTAAGCCATCTCGACATTTCACTCATCGTGATTGTGATAAGCAAGGATTAACTCCTTCCTATTCATGAATGCCGAAAGCGCCTTTGAGAGTAAGCTCAGGGTCACGGCCCGTGATCATCAGAAAATAAAATAGATGTGCAAGAGGGGCCAAAGGCATCAGGTTTCAGTCACAGAGAGGCCCATCACGATCTCTAGGTGCCATCGGATCTGATCTCAATCATGTTTCTTGCTTGGAGTAAATGAAGGTGAGAGGGGGTGGTTGAAACCTCTCCTCGTTCACTAATTGTAAGGTATGGAGGGTCTGGCAAGCGGTCTGATCGAGAGGGTCCTGTGTACCATTTTTTCCAAAGAAGCCATGCCGAGTCCTCAACTAGCTAGAGGAGGTCTACACATGCTAACTCGGCTCTTAATGGCTCAACTACTCCCCTTACAGGAGCCACGCGCAGTTAAGGTGGTGTCTGACAAAGAATACCCGTTCGAATTTGGCTGAAGGGACACCAAGCCTTGGATGACTCGGCACACCTCTGTGAGGCAAATTTTTCTAAGTATATAGACTTAGTATTTGTATTTTGTAATCTATCGATGGTAGAGAAAAGCTCCCGATTGTAAAGTTTTAACAGACACTCTAGTTCTCTGGTTATGCATCTGTATGTAAGATTTCTTGTTTAATGACAGATAGTCTTCTCACTCCATCTAGTTTTCATCTCATACTGAGAGAGTTTGTGATCGACTGATTCGTGCGAATGATTGCAATCATGTTATGATAAAGGATTTATCGTTGCATTGTTGTATTCTCCAGTTTTCTACATTCGAATGTAAGAAGATCTTACGTTTAGATGTTTTCCCCTACAGTCTGTTAGAAACCTGACGTTTACAACAGACCTTTGCTTTTCTATTATACAAGTCTTCCCCCTACTCACCCTTACTAAAACTTACTGTCTGAATTCTATCTAAGACCTTACTTACCCATGCATGCCTGGCCTAGTTTCAGAGTTAGAACCACATCATTTTGAGTTAACTTCCATTCGATCACCCCATTAAAAAAATCGTGACATAAACTAATGGGTTTTGGGCTCTGCTCCTGCTACAATCCAGGGGTGACTTCTGACACTAACATTTCTGGTGCCATTGCTGAGGATGAAGTTGAAAATTTTCCCTGGGATTGAACGACATTGACCATCTGATTCTGAAGGTGCATCGGGTATCAGAGCCTTTGAATATTGATACTGTGCACCTGGCGACTCCATTGTGGCAAATCCACTGGGGCGAACCTGCTATAGTAATTGTGGCTTTTAGAGACAGACACACGCGGTCTCATCCACAACTGCCTTTGGCTACACCTGAAATTGATCCGGAGGTGGTTCTCAGAAGAAAGGCCTCTAAAGAGTAAGCTTCCACTGTCGAACCAGGTAATCTGCCATCTCATTCTGTAGGGACTCCATTTTCTCCTCCTCAGTTTCTTAACCGACCTCCTTCTGAGGTGTCCCATTTCCTGAATTTCAGGAGTGTTCCTGCTAAGTTTTCCCCTCTTCGTCTGGCATTGGAGGGAGAAACCCTTGTCACTCCCCTCTCCTCTGAAGCGGTCTGAAGATCCAAGACCGCTGAAGATTTCCCCACTCCTATATTTACCACTCCTCCTCTTGTTACTGTTACCACTCCTGCACAAAGAGGAGCATCTACTGACTTGAGCCCGTTAGCCTTCTCCTTAAATCCACTTTTGTTTCCCATCCCACTCCGAGACTCATTCCCAGTATCCCCTTTGCGAGCTCCTTCTCCTCCAAGTTCTCCTCTACCTAATATTCCTATGGCTAGTGCTAATCCCCCTCTAAATAGGATGGAAACCATAGTTGCTGCTAGATATGCTCCCTTAATCCTACCTCATCCTATGAATCCTCTCCCTGCTGAAGATTACTTGAAATACATGCCCAAGTTCACTGGGGAAGAGGACATAACTGCAGAAGAGCTCTTGGCTACTTTCTACAGTTATGCAAACAACCTAAACATTGAAAACGAAGATGTTTGGTTGAGAGTCTTCATCCAGAGCCTGGATGGTGAGGTGAGGAAATGGTTTAGAGGATTGGTCCCCGGCTTTATTGCTAGGATCGAAGCTCTAGATAGTTCTTTCCTAAGACAGTGGGGAGATAAGAAGGATTTCATGTATTATATGACAGAGTTCGGGTCTCTGAGGAATATGGAAGGAGAGTCTGTCTCTGACTTCTCCAAAATATTCAATAAGATGTATAATAAGATTCTTGCCGAAATAAATCCCTCAGAACCCTCGGCCAAGATTTCTTATGCTAGTGCGTTTGGTCCCGATTTCTGTCCTTTATTGAGAGAAAGAAGAGCCACCTCCTTAGCTCAAATGCAGGATGCAACCATAGAGGTGTAATCAAATGTGTTAGCAGCTGATATACTGAGGAACAAGGCTAACGCAGACAAGAGAAAGGGAAGATCTGAAGCCTCAACTTCTAGCCCATCGGTATCCCACCCTCAAGTGGATGAACTGACCAAGATGGTGAAGTCTCTATCTGTAGAGATGGAGAGAATGAAGGTGGAAGGGAGGCAATTATACAAGGGCCTTCAAAACGCCAAAAACAAAGGAGGTTTCAGTAGGCCAAACAATGTTGTTTCCCCGACTATGCAAAGAGGGAGGGGAAGAGTCAGAGAAGACCAGAAAATTCAGGCCCCTTTTCAAAACAATTTTATGGCCGAGGGAGAAGAAGGGGAAATAGGTGATCTTGATCCTAAAATCCATTTTTTCGGAGACACTCCTCCTTTTCCTCACCTGAATCAATCAGCATATGAGGATTCTCTCATGGAAAGTTAGCTAAATGAACTAAGCAAGGAAAACAAGTCTAGTGGCAGCCAAGGCAGGTATGATCTGAGGTCTAAAAAAAAGATAGTAGCACCTATTGTTCCTGAACAGTCCACTAGAACAGAGACACCTGATAATGAAGTAGCAGATAGTCACAGAGGTAAGAAGCTCCGACCCCTCTCTCCCATAGTCCAGAGTCAGGTTCCCGAAATAAGAAAAATTCTGAAGCTTACATCTTCTTTTAATTTTGAGCATGAAATCCAAAAGATCAGGATCCCTGTGCCCCTAACCAAATTGATTAAACATGAAGGGTTCAAGAAACGCTTCTCTGAGATTTTACAATCTGAGGTCTCATTCCTTCCCACAGACTCCATCAATTTGCAAGATGAAAAGCCTGCAGTTATTCTAGGACCTATGGTAGAAGACAAGAATGACTCATCCCCTCCCTTCTACACTTCCTTGAACATACATGACAAGGTACTGCACAACTGCTTGATGGATTCAGGGGCTTCTCACAACCTCATGCCCAAAACTGTCATGGAAGAATTAGGACTAGAAGTCACCAGAGCCTATCATGACCTCTATTCCTTTGACTCCAGAAAAGTTCAATGTCTAGGAGTTATCAAAGACTTGGTCGTGACCTTGTTTCAGTTTCCCATGAAAAGTGTGGTCATGGATATTGTAGTGGCCGATGTCCCCCCCAAGTTTGATATGTTGTTATCAAGATCTTGGATAAAAAGACTGTGGGGAACTTTGCAGATGGACCTCACATATGCTACTATCCCAGTATTTGGAGGAGAACATAGGAGGCTATATAGGGAAGCCCAGTTGGCCTATATAATCAATGATGAAGCCAATCCCACCAACCATCCCATTTTTGCCTTGGACACTGATTTAGGTTCCAGTTTATTGCAACTCACGCATGCTCCCGAGCCTCCTCTTAAACTTAGAGGGCAGCCCACCACTCCTCATGAATTTCCTCCTTCCATCACCCTCATCTGGAAAGTGTTTTTTGATGGAGCCTGTTCCAGGGAAGGCGTTGGTGCTGGGGTGTTTTTTGTGTCACCGTCTCAGGAGACCATTTCCCTGTCATATAGGCTGGAATTTGAAACCACCAACAATGTGACAGAGTATGAAGCTCTTGTTCTGGGTATGAGGGCTACAAAATAAATGGGAATTAAAGAGATAGCAATATTTGGAGATGCTGAGTTGATTATCCAACAAGTTAGAAATGCCTACCGTGCTAATAATCCCCGGCTCAGAAATTACAGAAATGAGGTATGGGACCTAATTGATAGTTTCTTCTTGGCTTTCAACATTTCTTTCATTCCGAGGGGGGAAAATACTTCAGCCGATTCTTTAGCTGTCTCAGCTAGTTTGCTCAAAGTTCCTCTGCCACCTGTGGTCAAATCTGATGTTGAAATAAAATATAGGCCCTCTGTACCGGACAATGTCAAGCATTGGAAGGTATTCGAAGATGATCTGGAAATTGAAAAATTTCTCCAATATGTTGATGAATTTTCTATGTTGCACATTGATCAGGACCCTGACACGGAAGGTGACCCTCACCCTGAGGTGTTTTTGAATAAAATTTCTAACCACCAGATTATTCATCTACCTAGCAATCACATTCCGAGGGGATTAATTCCTTTAGAAATATTTTTCGATGGGACTGATGCGACAATAAAGGGTAGGGTTTTAGATGAAGATGCTGACACGGCCGAGTGCAACATTAGCACACTGGAGGAGCCTAAGTTTGTCAAGTTGTCAAGGAGTTTAACCACAAAACAGAGGGCCAAATATACTGAGTTGCTGAGAGAATTTGTTGATGTGTTTGCATGTACCTACGAAGACCTCAAGATGTATGAAACATCTGTCATTGAACACAAGATCCCACTGAAGGAAGGGGCTAAACCATTCAAGCATAAGCTAAGATAGATAAATCCCATGTTGTTGTCTGTCATGGAGAAAGAAGTGAAGAAGTTGTTATAATCCCAGATCATCGTCCCCTTGAGATATTCCGAATGGGTGGCCAATTTGTTTCCGGTAAGGAAGAAAAGTGGAGAAATCAGGCTTTGTGTCGATTTCAAGAACCTGAATAGAAGCTCAAAGAAAGACAACTATCCCCTACCCAACATGGAACACATATTACAGAAGGTAACTCGTGCTTCTAGGATTTCCATGATCGATGGTTTTTCTGGCTATAATCAGATATCGGTCATGCCTGAGGACAGATAAAAAACAACCTTCACCACTCCTTGGGGCACATTCATGTATGCCAAAATGCCTTTTGGGTTGACGAAAGCAGGAGCCACATTTCAGCGAGCCATGGACATAGCTTTTATCGGGGAGAAAAATCAGTTTGTGGTAATCTATCTGGATGACATCACAGTGTTCTCGAAGTCAGATAAAGAGCATTGTTGTCACTTGAGGAAAGTTTTCTTGAAGTGTCGAAGGTTTGGCCTTTCCCTAAACCCCAAGAAATCTTTGTTTGCTATGGAGGAGGGGAAGCTATTAGGCCATATAGTATCAACAGAAGGAGTGAGGATTGATCCTAGCAGAGTAGAGGCAATTCAGACCCTATCGCTTCCCAGATCTAAGAAGGAAGTTTAGGCCTTTATGGGAAAGATTAATTTTCTAAGGATATTCGTCTCAAATTTTGTTGAGCTGGTGAAACACATCATAGCCATGCTCAAGAAGGGAAACAAAGTAAAATGGACTGTCGAACCTAGGGAATCTTTTTTCCAAATAAAAAGAGCATTGATTGAGGCACTTATGCTGATCAGTCATAACTATTCCAAAGATTTCCTAATCTTCTCTTTCGCTTCTTTTGATACAGTAGCAGCGGTCTTGTTGCAGAAAAATGAGGAAGGGTGAGAACAACCCATCGCCTTCTTCAGCAAGGCATTAAGAGATGTAGAGCTCATGTATGAAATCATGGAGAAATAGGCCTATGCCTTAGTGAAATCTCTCAAAGCTTTCAGAGTCTATGTCTTACACTCAAAAGTGACAACATACGTTCCTTCAGCCTCTGTGAAGGACATCCTTGTGCAGCCCGACATTGAGTGCAGCCCGACATTGACGGGAAGAGAAGTAAATGGATAGCCAAGATCCTAGAATTTGACTTGGAAATAAGGCCTACCAAATTGATCAAAGGTCAAGGCTTAGCCAAGTTGTTGGTTGAAGCTAATCGCAAAGCTGTGAGGGTGGATTTCATCAATGCACGATCAGAAAATCAGCAGAATCAGTTGTCCGACGTAGACCCTCAAACAGAGCCCTTGTTGGCTCGATGTCCTTGGTATAAGGATGTCATATATTTTCTGCAGGAGTTGCAGCCCCCAGATGGCCTTCAAAGAAACAAAGCAATAGCTCTGAAGATCAAGGCAGTCAGGTACTACCTTATTGATCAAATTTTATACTAGAAAGGCCCCCTGGGGGTGCTTTTAAAATGCATGGATCCACGATAGGATGATAGGATCATGGTCGAATTTCACAGTGACCTATGTGGAGGGCACCATTCCTGGAAGACCATAGCCCAAAAAATTCTCAGAGCTGGGTACTACTAGCCCACCTTGTTTTTTGATGTCCATGGAGGAGTTAGAGCCTATGTCCCATGCCAAAGATTTCCAGGAAAGCAACAACTCAAGTCCCTGCCTTTAAAGCCTGTAGTTGTTTCGGGACCTTTCCAACAATGGGGCCTAGACTTTATCGGAGAAATCCACCCTGCTTCCAGAAGGCAACACCAATGGATCCTGACTGCCACAGATTTCTTTACTAAGTGGATTGAAGCTATCCCCACCAGGAGTGCTTCCCACAAGGTAATCATTGGATTCCTGAAAGACCTCATCGTAAGGTTCAGCTGCCCAAGAAATATTGTTACTGATAATGTAGCCTCTTTTAAGGCTGAGCCATTAGTCAAGTTCTATGAACAATTTGGGATCAAACTGATTCACTCCACCCCATATTATCCCCAAGGCAATGGTTTAGCAGAATCCTCCAACAAAAGCTTGATAAGGATCATCAAAAGATTATTGGAGGAAAACAAAAGGGCTTGGAAATCGAAGCTGAAATTCGCTCTATGGGCTGATTGGGTGACCACAAAGAGATCTATAGGAATCTCCCCTTTCCAGTTAGTTTACGGAGAAGAAGTTGTCTTCCCTTCTCAGCTGGCCATTCCCATAGCGAAATTCTTCTAGGATTATCAAGAAGAGCCCAATGGCATGATCATAAGGATTCATCAACTAGTAGAAGTCCAACAGGCTAGAGAGAAGGTAATGATCCAAATTCAGGACCATCAATAGATCACCAAGTAGGTATTTGATAAGAAGGCCAAGAAGGAGGGGTTCCAGATAGGAGACCTGGTGCTGAAATGGGATGCTCCTAAGCAGGACAAGGGCAAGCACGACAAATTTGAAGCCCTATGGATCGGGCCCTTCAAAATCTTTGAGGTTTTCTCAAATAACACATACAGGTTGCAAGATTTGGAGGGTGAAGAAGCTTTTAGCAGCCCAGTAAATGGGCATTTTCTTAAAAAATGTTTTGTCTGAGCCTTCGGTGGCTCCTGTGTTTTGTAATTATTGTCCTTTTAGTTCTTTGTTTTTATTTTTATTGTTTCGTCTTAGTAAATGACTCCATAGCCCAACAAAAAAGAGCTGGAACTGCAAAATGAGTCCTTAGAGAATCACAGGGATGAATATATCCCCCATGGAGCCTAATGTTAGTAACATTTCTTGTCTGGGGCACAAGAATATTAAGGTCTGCAAGTTGCATGAGAAGCGCCTGAGCGCAATGCAGACAAATCTCATTTCAGGCTTCCAAGCAAGTAAGCGGGCGAGATTATATCGTCGACGGTCCAGATTCATCCATAGGAGTAGATCGACGACCGACGGGAAATCGCGGATAGCAGAGTTGCACTGAGATTAGTGCAAATAGATCGCACCCATATTGTATGCAAGGAAGGATAGCAGTCGTCCATCCACAGGACGTGTGGCGCGAGATCTAGTTCCGTCGGCGATTCAACATTTGGGAGTTCAAGGGGTGAGGGTTCTATGTTGTTCTACATCTCGAAACCCTGAACCCCGAAGCGTTGAAAGCGCCCAGAGACGGGCCCGAAGTATCATGAAGCAACCTCATCCATCCATCACCAGGAGACACCTGGCACACAATTAGGCTCCTCATTGTTTTGCCCATTGTGATTTCAAGGTGTAAGGAGAAGCTCCGTCATATTCCCGATACGCGAGGTGTCGGGAGTGTCCAAAACTTGGGCCCACAGCATCACCGAGTGGGTTCGGGACCGTCAGATCTAAGAGGACGCATGGCACCCAATTAAGCCATCTTAGCATTTCAATCATCGCGATTGTGATAAGCGAGGATTAAATCCTTCCTATTCACGAATGCCGAAAGAACCTTTGAGAGTAAGCACAGGGTCATAGCCCATGATCATCGGAAAATAAAAGAGTTATGCAAGAGGGGCCAAAGGTGTCAGGTTTCAGTCACAGAGAGGCCCATCACAATCTCCAGGTGCCATCAGATCCGATCTCGATCCTGTTGCTTGCTTGGAGTAAATGAAGGCGAGAGGGGGTGGTTGAAACCTCTCCTCGTTCATTAAGTGTAAGGTATGGAGGGTCTAGCAAGCAGTCTGATCGAGAGGGTCATGTGTACCATTTTTTCCAAAGAATCCATGCAGAGTCCTCGAATAGCCAGAGGAGGTATGCACACGCTAACTCGGCTCTTAATGGCTCAGCTACTCCCCTTACAGGAGCCACGCGCAGTTAAGGTGGCGTCTGACAAAGAATATCCGTCCGAATTTGGCTGAAGGGACACCAAGCCTTGGATGACTCGGCACACCTCTGTGAGGCGAATTTTTCTGAGTATATAGACTCAGTCTTTGTATTTTTTAATCTATCGATGGTAGAGAAAAGCTCCCGATTGTAAATTTTTAACAGACACTCTAGTGCTCTGGTTATGCATCTGTATGTAAGATTTCTTGTTTAATGACAGATAGTCTTCTCACTCCATCTAGTTTTCATCTCATACTAAGAGAGTTCATGATCGAATGATTCATGTGAATGATTACAATCATGTTATTATAAAGGATTTATCATTGCATTGTTGTATTCTCTGGTTTTCTGCATTCGAATGTAAGAAGATCTTGCGTTTAAATGGTTTCCCCTACAGTCTGTTAGAAACTTGATGTTTACAACAGACCTTTTATTTTCTCTTATACAAGTCTTCCCCCTACTCACCCTTACTACAACTTATTGTTTGAAGTTTATCTAAGACCTTACTTTCCCATGCATTCCTGGCCTAGTTTCAGAGTTAGAACCACATCATTTTGATTCAACTTCCATTCAATCACCCCATTAAACAAATCGTGACATAAACTAATGGGCGTCCGGCTCTGCTCCTGCTGCAATCCAGGGGTGACTTCTGACACTAACACTAGGGATTATTTCTTGTCTCCTCTATCTAGATTTGATCTAAAATACAATTGGGATTTGGAATTCAAATTCCCCATGTATTTAGTGGTTGTATTTTGAGTTGGATAAATTTATTAGTCACCCTCGTGCATTGAAGTAACATGCTCCCATAATGTACTCTCTCTGTTAATTGTTAATTCTTGATTATAATGCATTTTAGTTTTAGAGGTGGAGTAGTTGTCACATAAGGATCAAGTCTCTTCATGGTGTGAAATACATGGGATTAGTGCCCAGATACATAAATCAAACTTTGTTGTGACCTTATGTTTCCAATCAATGTTAATGCATACTATTCCAATCAACACAATAGATTCAAATAAAAATCTAAACCATGCATTGATCATATTCTTCTTGAAATTAAGTCAATCACATTATGTTAAATATCACATGTCAAACAATATCTAAGTTGGTCATTCAAGTAAGATATTCCAAATGTATCGGATCTTTAAGACTAATTGGTATTGATTATAACGAAAATACATATAGAAATGATGAGCAACATATGACAAACATGGGGTTCATCGGTGTTCCGAATAAGTGGCATATTGTCCTCTATGTGAATTTTGTTCCACTATAATACACCTCCCCCCTCTATCCCTCTCCACCTTTCATACTTTCTCTCATTGGAGCACCTTTTAATTGTCATTCTTCATATTTTCTCCAAGTTGGGGAGGATGAACATGTCAATATTAGTTTCACTATTAATCAGTGTGCTCACCAACTATTAGTGATTGCAATACCTCAATTATCCTCTGATATCAATGAGATATGAGGTTTATAATGTGATGGAAGAGTAGTGTGATCTTAACTTCACATTGTGAATCCTTTAAATAAGTTTAGTGTCATTTCATTCACATTTAGAAACTTAAATGTGGTTCTTACGCTTAAGGAATGAAAATAGTAGACAATCTCAAATTAATTTGATATTAAACTCCTATTATTTTCTATAATATTAAAATTATTGTGAGCAACATGATCAACTTCCCATTTTGTGTTGTTATTGTTAAAATTTTAGAAGTTACATTTATCTTATTTAACATTCATTAGCAATTGCATGTAATAGGATGACTGAAAGATAAACAATCATAGAACAAAAGATATATCTTGGGAAACCCTTGTGTAACATACCCAACCACCCACAGGCCGGGGTACGCTACCTTCAAGCCCGCCCCTGGACTTCTTTCTCTTACCGATACCTTTTTAAAATTTAAGGATGCATAAAAGAAAAGACTTTAACTAAATGCACAATAGTAGTCAGCAAGCATGCATAGTCTAAAGATTCAATTAAACGATAATTAAATATATAGTGGAAATACATTCATATACATGTAAATGATACCATAATAGAGAGCACTTATATTTATGAAAGATGACACCAACTGGATGCAGACCAAGGACGTTCCACCCAACCGTAGACACTACTGTTCCAAAAATCAACAACAACATCACACCCAAGCTAGGGCTATGAATCCACAAGGATGGTTCTAGAGTGTTAATTGGCTTCCCACACCAGTCATCACCCAAGCTCTCATAGGCTTCCCAACTCTCACAGCAATCCAAGTACCCAGCTCTCTTCTACCCATCTTGCACCACCCGAGAGAACGAACCTCCACCACTATCTGCCACATAGTCCCTCAGGCAGTCCTTCTCCTTATCTGGGCTCCAACGCAACTGGTCCAAAATCTCAATGTTGGAACTCTCAAGACTCATAGTTGTGAGAAACGTTGGATATAGGCCAACACATCTCATACATGCAGGCCTCAAGTCACATCTGGATCACACCATCGACCACTACAACCCACCATACCATGGCTAATTATTCAGCAGTTCGGTTCCCTTTCCCAAGCCAAGACATGGATGAGGATGGATCAATGAATGGGTAAGTGGGTGCATGAAAGTGCGTGAGGTAAATGAATGAATGTATGGGAAATCAATGAACAAGCCATCATTCCAAACCCCCCATCAGACCAGAGGTAGGTTTAAGTAACTTCGTGGGGAATCAAGAACCTCCTGGCCTTCCCCAAGAAGCTCATGTAATCGATCCCCTCCCTTAGACAAAAAGGGGTAATTAAAATAGGAATAAACACTCTACCCCTCAAGGCCCCTCTCTTGTGGAATCATAGCCCCCTATAAATCTAGTCCTTGTCTGTCTAGCAGCCAGCGATGTATTTATTATTAATAATGATAAAAAAATATTACATGTCTTGGGAACACTGGCCTTTTAATAATTGTTTGGGAACTCTGACCTCTCAGCATTTTAACAATACATTATTTAAAATGGGAGTTCAAAACCTAGGGTGTTACATCCCCTCCCCCTTATTTTGGCATTGTCCTTAGTGCATATACAAAATAGAGATCAAAATCTCAAATTTATTCAAAAATTTGTGGGTACTCTGCCCGCATGGCATCTTCATGCTCCCGGGTAGCATATTCAGGATCATGGTAGTTCCACTGAACTTTTACCATCTCTATAACTCGATTTCAGAGAATTTTGACTTTTCTGTCCAATACCCACATTGGCTAAACCTGAAAATCTCCCTCTATCTCTACCTGAATCAGATGCCAATCAATAACATGGTTAGGATAATGTACATATTTCTTTAGTAAAGAGACATGAAATACATTATGCACATTCATGGAAGTAGGCAATGCAAGCATGTATGCAACTGGCCCTATTCTTTCCAATATTTCAAATGGACCACAGAATCTGGTTGCCAACTTTGTACAACTACCCAATTTCAAATAGTTTTTCTTGGGATTCACTTTCAAAAGTACATTCTCCCCTACTTTAAATTCTCTAGTTGTCCTGTTATTGTCTGGATAAACTTCATGTCTATCATGAGCTATCTTTAAATTCTGCTTGATCTTGACCACCTGGTCTTCCATGTCCTTGAGCAACTCCAGCCCAAGTACCACTCTATCTATTGGGTTGTCTCGGCTTACTGGAGTGTTTCATTTCCTATCGTACAAGGCTTAAAATGGGCTCGTTATCAATGAATCTTGATACCCATTATTATATGCAAACTCAACCAAGTGTAAGTAATTTTCCCACTTAGATGGCTTATCCATCACATACATTCTCAGCATGTCTTCAATTATTCGATTGACTCTCTATGTTTTCCCATATTTCTGGGGATGATATGTTGTGTTAAAGTTTAGATATGTGCCAAATACTTTAAACAATCCCCTCCAGAAATTGGAGGTAAACTTTGTATCTTTGTCTGAAACGATTGTCCTAGGTATCCCATGCAACCTGTTAGCGACATTTCTTGTAAGGGGGGATAAAATGCGAAGGAGTGGGTAAAAAACCCACTTACCCTAAGTTCGGGATGCAAAAGGCACCTGTGGTTAAGTGGCAAGCAAATCTGGATGACAGGGACCCGCGCGCCCAGATCAATGGCGCACATTGTATTCCGTAGCCCCCTCGCCTTTCTACCTTTAAGAGGAGGGGGGGGTCCAGAATCGGGGGCGCACTTCTTCAATGGATGCGATCAGAGAACCCGGATCAATGGCGCACAAAGAAATTCTGCCCCTCACCTTT